>SJYX01010018.1:125630-193313 GCA_006410675.1 Oreotragus oreotragus | reverse complement strand
ATGTGTATAAGAGACAGGGAGAGGCCGCGGGTTGGCGGGGCCGCGGGGTGGAGAGGAGGGCAGGGGAGCCCCCGAGGGTGGGCCCAGACCCGGAGAGGGGCTGCGCTGGGAACTGCAGCACCACCACCACCACAGGGACCCCGGGAGGCCGCGACCTGACTGCTCTGGCTTGTTCTCCCTCGGGAACCTTCCAGAGCCCACCCACCCCCTCTGGGCCGGGCAAGGCCCTAGGGTGTGAGAGCTCTGAGGATGGTGGGCACTGAGCCCCAGAGGCCTTCCCCAGAGCCTGGGGGAGGGTCCAATTGTAGGCGGACTGAGGGGGAGCTGGAGGCCCGGGAGCCAGGCCCTGGGGATGGAGAGGGTTTCCCAAGGGGGCAGCAATCCATCCCAGAGTTCCAGGACTACAACGGTCGACCAGTGCTGCACAGGGCGCGGCCTCGGTCCCACTCCTCTATGGATTCAGACAAGTACAGGGCCCAGCCTGCGCCTCGCCCACCCCAAAGCAGCGAGAAGCTCAAGTGGAAACCGGCTTCCCAGCGACACCCTCACACATACCCCTCCCCGCATGCCTCCCCACCTCTGCCGGTGGCAGGAGGGGAGGAAACACAGCACCCGGAGTGGGCGCTGCGGGGTTTAGGTGTAACGCTAGGAGGTCTTACTCAACTTTAACTCTAGTTAGGGCTTATTAGGCTATTACTGCTTGCAGACAGTCATAGCAAACTGGTATTCACCGCAAAGCCGCTGCCCGTCCAGAACACACCCAGCTCCCTGCGCCAGAGCGCCAGGGCGCAGCTGGTGACAAGCGTGCAGGGCACGAGGTAGAGGAGGGCGGGCTGGCCACGCTGCATGAGGGCCAGCGCCATGAACGTCACCAGGAGCCCGATGCCGTAGGCTGCAGGGACAGAAACAGGCAGTATGTCACCCCATGGTGACTGACGCACCAGGAGTCGATCTTCCCCACCTTCCAGGACATGCCCCACTGCCCTGCTGGGGCAGGCAAGAGCCCACGCAGGGGTCAGCCCCAAGACTAGGGGGGCCGCCATGGGAGGGCCTAGAATCCTTGCAGTGGCTGAGAAGGGGCTGCAGAGGTGTCCCAGTATCTCTGTTTTATAAACCTCTAATCAGAAGAATAACCTGAACCAAAGTAACATCAGTACAGAACTAGGAAATCTTTCCTGAGTGATCACATGAAAGCCCTGAAAGGTCAGATGGCGTCTACACTTGGTGCCGTCATCCAGAATAGACGGTGTTATTTAGGGCTGTGTAAATGCAGCCATACGGGGATCGCGCGAAGATGAACATACAACAGGCAAATGCGATGAGGGGTTAGCAAGGGTCGGCCTGAGTCCAGCAGAGTGTGGCGCTGTACTGACCTTGCAACTGCACAAGTTCAATTACTTCAGGTCAAGAGTTACAAGAAAGATGGCTCACTGGACCATCTCTTCCAGGCCAAGAGCCCCATCTCCAGCACAAGCCTCCACTCCAGGCCACTTGCCCTGCCTCTCACCTCCATGTTACTGAGCAGTAGGATTGTGCTGGGAGATTATCGACTGTGGACTCTCCACATATCCTTAAGTAATCCATCCGAACAAACTAGGGATCTCAGTGACAGGAACTACAGGACAATCTGACACACTGCGGTTCAAAGGGAAGGACCTTGTGGGTGCATGTGGACAGGTTGATCCCAGGGACTGTGACCCTGGGGGCAGGCATGGAGGACAGGTCTCAACCTCAGGAACCCAGGGGAGGGCGGACAGCAGTGGCTAAAAGTACGCCAGCGGGGAAGGCCAGCCTGCGTCTGCCTGGCCCACGGGCGGCTGCGGCAGGGCCTGTGCTCTCTGCACCCCAGCTCATCCTGAAGAGCTGACCCAGTGGGACAAGAGAAGCGGTCTGGACCATCTTAGAAACCACCAGACTCAACAGAAAATGAATGGAAACGAAACAAACTGAAGACAAAAGGAAAAAGAGAAAGAAGACGAAGAAGCAACGAGAAACAGCAGCCCCAGTGTAAAGTGAGGCGGCTGTGACGCAGGGGGAAGGCCGGGCGGTGGGCTTACCGATGGTGCAGGCCACGAAGTAGACCCTGGAGGACTGCACCTGGATGTCGAAGCGGTGGCAGTAGGCCACGAGCAGCCCTGCAGAGGCCGGCGTGGGCGGAAGCTGTGGGCAGAGGCCTGGCCGCGCCCCAGCCGGGCAACAGCGTTCCCACCGAGGGACGCGGCACCAAGCGCTCCTCCCCAGCTCAGGAGAGCCGGCCTGGTGCCGCCCTGGACTCCTGGCAGCTGACTGAGGCCTCAGGCTAGTGCAAAGCCCAGCTCGGCACCCACCTGCTGAGGAGCCACCTGAGGAGGGGGGACCTTGGGGACAGAGCAGCTGGAGAGGAGGGCAGGTCTGTGCAACTGGGACCATGCCTCCATGGAGTCACCTCCCTGCCGTCCTGGCCCATCCGGGCAAGCTCCATCTCTACTCACTGACCCACCAGCCCCTCTGGTCTAGCACCCCCAGGGACCCCCAGGCCACCCAAGCCCAGCCCCAGTACCTGGGACCAGGATGTCCCCGAAGCCCAGGAGGGAGAAGGGGCGGTCACACAGAGCCAGCGGTGAGGCATTCAGTCTGGGTACCTTCAGCACCATGGGGAGCTGCAGAGAGGGGCAGTGTCTCCAGTACCCGCCAGCCCTGCTCCCTGCACACTCAGCACCTCGCCGCAGGATACTCCTACCTTCTCATGGGTGGCTGAGTCCGAAGGCCCGGTTGCCACCTCCACCATAATGCTGTTCCCACTCTAGGAGAACGGGGGCTCTGCGTCAGGAGGGGCTGAATGCAGCAGCCCGACCAGGGGCCAGGGCATGGGCAGGCTGGGGCAGGGCCAAGGGGTGTGGGCAGGCAAGGGTGGGGCGTGGGCTGCGGCAGGGCCCACCTTGGTCAGGAAGGGCGTGATGAACACGAAGAAGACATCATAGATGAACAGCACCATCAGCAGCAGTGTGCAGGCCTATGGACAGATGGACCGGGCATCCGGAGGGCTGCCCTCCACTGGGGACCTCCGCCAGCTCTGCCCCACCCCACCCCCGCACAGGATGCTGAGCACAGACCCTCCAGGATGCATCAGCAACCCCGCCCAAGGCTCAGACTGTCCCTGTGGGAAGGAACATCTTGCCACCTTGAGGAGAACATCAGAGCATGGGCAGCCGAGGCTCAGGGAGAGCCAAGATCTGGGCTTCTCTTCTTTTTGGCAGCGATGTTCAGCTTGTGGAATTTCTAGTTCCCCAGCCAGGGATGGCACCCCGGCTGTAAACAGTGAAGAGAACCAAGTCCTAGCTCTGGACCAACAGGGAATCCCCTTCGCTTCTGAGTCTCTGATGGAAAACTCGAGAGACACACGGTCGTGCCTGGCCAGCCCCGTGTTTGGACAGCTGACACCCATCTTCGTGTTTCCCTGCCTCTCGGTTCCTGCTGCGGGGTCGGGCCTCAGCCGGGGGCCCAGTGCCAGCCTGGTGCTCCAGGCAGAGCCCCATCCTTCTACCTGTGGGTTTCCTCTGGTTCTCCTCCTCTGTTCACCTCACCAGCACTGCACCAACCACCAGGGAGGATCCCCTTGGCCCAGCAGTCACCAGTGCAGCAGCCACGCTGGGAAGCAACCCTGTGCTAATCCTCAAGCCCAAGGTGGCCAAAGAGACAGAAAAGCAAAAACCACACCACCTACAAGGGGCCAGGCTCAGAGCAGAAGGCCCTGGGCAAGGCCACATGGCAGGAGGACAGCAGGCAGACACCAGGAGGCTCCACCCTCACCCAGAGCTCCCCGAAACCTGGGGGACCCTCACCTTGAACGTGGGGAGGCGGATGGTCTTCAAGGTGTAGAGGCAGAAGGCGATGCCCAGCGCGTCCTGGAGGATCCAAGCCCACCTGGAATGCACCGCTGCCTCATCCTCGGGCAGGGTCTCCTGAGAGCCTCCACCAGGCGGCCCCACCCTCCCCGGCCACCAGGTCCAAGCCACCGGTGCCCAGCCTCCCACAAAGTGCCATGGCCCCATCCCTCTGCAACAGTGGCCTTCACACCTGGGGCACAGGACAGGGCAGGGGGTGAGGGGAGGGGAGTTCTACAACTACCGATTCAAACTTTTCAAAAATATCTTTTAAATGATTTAGAAAAACAAAACTGGCACACACACACACACCCACCTTCCCAGCCAGGTGCCACACACCCTCTCTTGGGAAATAGAGGCTTGGGGTTCTGAGGACACAGTCTGGAGCCCCAAGAGGCAGGGCCACTTCCAAATTTGCAAGTTGATGCTCTGATGAAGCTCCAGTACTGGGGAAATCGGCCCCCACCACCTGCTCCATCCTCCCTGCCTCTACTCCTCAGAGCTTCATTTGAGCACAGGGTGAAAGTCTCTGAGCCAGGGCACTGGTGGGAACAGTGAAGGCTCACTGAGGCCGCGTGGGTGCCCAAACATGGTAGAAATCAGGGCCTGTTCTAATTTCAAGCGGGGGAGTGGGCCTTCTGGCTGGGACTTAATCTTGAGAGTTCATATTCTTTTTGTGTACAGAGAACTCCAAATATTTTCACGTTTTCCTTCTGCCAGTTAAATCTGTTGTGGCTCCAAACGGCAGCACAGCCAAGAGTGTTTAACGGCCCCAGAGAAGCTCAGAGAAAGTGCCAGATGGTGTCGGTGACAGCAGGGGCGGGGACATGGGGACCGGCAGTGGCTGCCTCTGGTGGGAGGCTGCCCAGGGGACACGGGTGTTTGCAGAGGCAGAGCAGTGGGCCCGGTGGCGCCAGGCCACATCCAGGCTGCCGCTGAGCCCATGGCTCCACGCCCAGGTAGCAATGCCAGTGGCATCTTCCGCCCAGATTGCAATTGCAGACCCCAGGGCACCAGACAGGCCAGGAGGCAGCTAGAGCTGGGCAGCCATCCGTTGAGCCTGGTCGGCACCTGGACAGCATGCAGTCACTGTGTCCAGAGCCACTGACAGCAGGGCTTTTCATAACTGGGAGCTGGCCCGGATCCAAGGGCCCAGGTCAGACAGCTCGGGGAGCGAGGGAGGTCAGAGCACCCGAGGACAGCACCCTGCTCCCCCACCTCCCCCCGGGGTGGCGGCAGTGCACTCACTGGTCCTCATTCCGGAAGATGCCCCACACCACGCTGACGGCCGCACACAGCAGCGCCAGGAGCAGTGTGCGGACCTGAGGGCGCTTGTGGAAATAGGGCAGGCTGTTGTCAGGGACCCTGCAGGCAGGCAGGGGCATCAGGGCTCTGATCCTCACAGTGCTGTCTGCCCAGCACTGTGGGATCGGCTCAACTCCCGTCCCAAACCCTCCCATCTCATCCCCCTGTTGCTCTACCTGGTGCCCCCCACCCCTATCCGATCCCAGGGGGCCTGACCCTGAATGGGATGCTGGGAGAGGAAGGCCGGCTCAGAGCCATCCCCACTTCCCCAGGAGCCCCCAGCCAGCACTGAGGGGGCACCTGCCATATGCCTGCACCACGCCAGACTAAGGGCTCTGGAAAGGACCCTCAGCCTCATGGAAGCTGTGGCGCCTCAGAGGCAGGACGGGGAGGGGAGAGGCCGAGAGGTGGCAGAGCGGGACCCCCGCAAGTAGAGCCAGTGCGGGCCGCTTGGGGGGCTCACCTGCACTTGCAGAAGGGCAGCCTCTGCACGAGCGGTGACAAGCAGCTGTAGAGGCCGGTGGAGGAGGCCAGGCAGAAGATGCCAATGATGACATAGACTGGGGGGAGTTGCAGGGTGGGGGGCAGTGAGGGGCTGAGGGGGTCTCTGCACCTCACTCCCCTGGCAGGGGGCGCACCAAGGGAAGGGGGGGCGGCCCCCGCCTGAGGCACTCCTTGAAGGCAGGGACCACAGCCTCCACCCCCAACACCCGGCTCTGGGGGCTGAGGCAGGGGACCCACCGAGCTGGTCATAGAAGAAGTAGAGCAGCACCAGCATGGAGCAGCACATGACCACAAAGACGCAGATCATGACCGGCGTCACGTCCACAGCCTCGTCCTCCTGCTTCTCGGGCCCGTCGTCCCGCTTGTGCTTCATGTATCTCCTGGAAAGACGGGCTGGTCAAGGGGCGCCCTGCGGCCGGCACTGCTCCTGGGGCTGCAAGCACGGCGAGGGGCAGGCCGAGCGACAGCGTACCTGGCCCCCATCCAGGCCCACCGTGTGTGAGGGTCCTCCCCGGCCCCCAGGACCTCACGGGAGGGCACCGGGAGCTGTGGTCCTCACAGGGAGGACTACCGGAAGTGGGGCTCTGGGAGGAAGGCTGTGGGTCCCATGGGGCCGCCCTGGCCCCGCCCCGGCCCCACCCCAACTGTCCCACAGGCTGCCCTGGCTGCTGAGGCACGCTTTCCTGGGGACGCCCCTGCCTGGCCAGGCCAGAACCCCGGGGGCCTCTCAGCGGCTCTCCTGGGTGTCATGCTGCCTTTCTATAGAGGCCCCTCTTGCGGTCCCCTGCCCAGTGTCCAGGCTGCCTGGCTGGCACCCACACACACACATGGGGCACTTACTTCCTGACATCCCGGCTCCCGGCCCAATAGCCCCCTAGCGCGACGGTGCCCACGGCCATGAGGAAGATGATGACCATGTTGTAGTCCAGCATGGGCTCCTTGGGGGCGTGCAGCGCCGCCCGCACTGCCTGGCCAAAAGTCTGCCTCGGAGAGCACAATGGAGCTAAGGCTGGGGAGACCCCACCTTGCCCCATCCCATGCCCTTGCCCAACACGTCTGACCCCAGAGAAGTGGGCCCTGCTGGGACAAGCTAACCAGAGGGACATGAAGCAGCTGGGAGGTTGACAGTGGGTCCCTCGGTGGGGAGATGGGGAGCCTAGAGTGGGACCCCGACTGTTCCCACCTCACTCGTGTGCTGATGCTCACCTGCTGTGGACCCGACTCCCCACATCAAAGCCGACCAAGACTTTGGTCAGACCAGGCCAGGAGTGCATGAGGGGGGCTGGCACTTAGGGTCTCTGGCATGTGGGTAGGGTCGGGTTCTCCTCTCCTGAGGTTCACAGCACTGCGGGCCCATCTCCCCAGGCCCTGGCCCAGCTCCAGATGGTGGGGGGCAAGTGGGCAGCCCTACCTGGAAAATGTCCAGCATGTCTCGGTAGCTGAGCAGGGCCACGGGAATGCCAATCTCCTCATACTGAGTCTTGTTGCCTCCCGGGGGGACCTGTGGGGGCGGGGGCAGGAGAGGATGACTGCCCCTGGGTGGGGCACTGGGAGCCACCAATAGCTGGCCGGCCCTCGGAGCCAGTGGGAGGGTCCTGCATGTGTGTCGGGGTCCTCAGGGCCAGGAGGGCAAGCCTGTGGGTTCAGCCCCTCCCTCCCAGGGCTGGGCTGGGGGCACCAGTCAGTCTCGGGGAGGAAGAGGCTGGCTCGTGCCCCATGCCACCCACCCCTTCAGAGATCCTCCCCAGGCCTGGTCATATCCCGAGTACAGCTCTGGGATACGACCCCCTCCAGACCATAGTCGGAAAACCAAGCTCCCTGTCTCCTCCACCCAGACCCCTGCCTCAAACCTTAACCNTGCCACCCACCCCTTCAGAGATCCTCCCCAGGCCTGGTCATATCCCGAGTACAGCTCTGGGATACGACCCCCTCCAGACCATAGTCGGAAAACCAAGCTCCCTGTCTCCTCCACCCAGACCCCTGCCTCAAACCTTTAACCGGTCCCGCCCCCAGGGTCCCAAGCTGCCCAGGAGGCCTGGGAGCCGCACCAGTGCCTCCTTGCTGATGATGAGCAGCCCTCGGGCCCCGCTGCCCTGGGCCAGCCGCACTTTCTCGTAGAAGGTGCAGTTCCCCCGTGCCACCAGCGGGATCTGGTTGCTGAAGCCTTTGGCAGGAAGGTCGGCAGGAGAGCACAGCACAGAGCTGGTCCAGTCCCGCACCTGCAGGAGAGACTGAGAGAGGGAGGCCTTCAGAGAGGCAGAGGGGATGGTGGCCTGAGCAGCCAGGTGGCAGGGACCCCGCGGGGCACCTGGGCCACCAGTAACTGCCACCCCCACGCTGCCTCACTGCAAGGTCTGGGGGCCAGCCCCACACCACGCTCTGCACGAAACACACACATGCGCACATGCACACACACACAACCCACACCCACACCACACACAGACACATGCATGCACATGTGCACACAGACCCAAATCACCAGGCAGACGGGGGCGTCTGGAGCCTGTCACAGACACCACACAGGCAGGCAGGAGCTCTGGCCTCAGTGATGACAATCGATCCACCTGCTAAACCAGGCACTGGGCATCTGTGTTCTCTGGGAGGACTCAGACTGGACCAGGGAGCAGCATGTCTGGGCCGCCCCAACGACAGGGATGGGCAGACCTCTGTGTCACTCGTCTAAGGATTTCTGGCCAGCCACCCCAGCCCAGCATGGTGGGAGGGATGGGAGGTGGCTAATGCCCCGGACAGGGGACATCCCGCAGCAGTGCCCCAATCTTTTACTTACAACCAAGGAAACCGGGGCCCAGAGAGGCTGGGAGCTCCTCTGGGGCCACGTCCCTCCTCGGACTCCCAGCAGAGCCCTTCCTCCATCCTCAGGGGCCCTCCCCAGGATCCATCCTCCAGAGTTCCCCCAGGGATCCAGGGCAGGAGTGGAGGGAGAGGTGCCTTGGGTGGTGAGCCCCATGGGGAGGGGCCCCAACGCAAGGCTGCCTGCTGGACTCACCGCTTTGCTGAGGTCATGCGGCAGGTGGGCCCACTGTGGGTTGTAGAGGATGCAGTAGTCTTTGCCTTTGGGGCCACCGGTCTCAGACACCACATGCACCATGCCATACTCACAGGCCACCTGGACAGGGGGTGGAGTCAGAGTAGGCAGGGGCTGGCCCGTGGCCCCGCTCAGCTCTGGATGGTCCTGCCCTCTGCCAGCACAGCTGGGGCCCTCAGCTCAGGCGGACACAAGGGAGGGCAGGGCCAAGCCTCCTCAAGGAGATCTGAGCGCCAACCATGGCCGTGCCAGGGCCCCTCCATGTGGCTCCAATGGCTGAAAGGGAGGAGCAGAGCCATGCCACACACACACAGGGCGTGGACCCACCCCAGCCCCTTGGCTTCTTGGAGCCAGAGGGGCCCAACGGGACCCCACCTCTGCACACACCAGTTCCAGGGTCCATCTCTCTGTACCACCCAGAAGCGAGACAGAGACTGTACCCCTCGGTATCCCCCTAGAATCTTCCCCAGAGACAACAGGCAGGAGCCCCTTTGTGCTGGTGACAGACGCATACCCACCCCAGAATGTGTTGTAGTTAGGGGGCTGGGGGGCTCTGACTCAGCAAGGAGTCCCCAGGGGCCATGGCCCCGACAGCATGCCTGGGACAGACTGGCTCTCAGAAGGCCGGGTCCTCTGTGAACAGAGGCCAGGGTCAGCTGGCGGTGGTGCAGAGAGAGGCTGGGGTCCCCAGCTGGCCCTGCGTCTTGGTGTGTCACCTGGAGCTGCTGGGTCCAATGTTCAGCAAAGCTGTGTTTACAGGGCTGGGGCGCCAGAGAAGCTGGGTATGCAAGCGCTGCCACCAGCGCTTGAGGGAGGGAAGGTCGGTGTCGTCCTGCACCTTCCCCTGCCCAGCTAACCCTGTTCCCTCTACCTGAGGCAGGACCAGGAGCCCCGGCTTCCTGGTTCTCCCCACCAGGGTGCCCCTGCCCCCTGCCCATGCCCCTGCCACACCCCCACCTTGGGCCATTGGAGGGAGTCTGTGGTCCCTCAACCCCCAGGCTGAATCCGGCCCACCTTCTGTATTTGTCGATAAAGTTTTACTGGAACATGGCTGCCTGGTTCCTGAATGCAGAGCCTATGCTGCTTTCTGCAGAGCCAGGGAGTTGTAGCAGAGGCCATGTGGCCCAAAAAGCTCTTAGAAAACGTCTGCGGACCCCTGGTCTATGAGCCCAGAGTTGCTGGTATAACACAGGAATAGCTAGAAGCATTTCTTTTTAATTTAAAAAGGTCACTTAGAAGCATGAGAGCACACACCCCAGCCTGCCCGGCCCCCCCGACTCTGGCCCACCACTATGTGCACAGCTGGCTTTCCCTTAAGATATCAGCCTGGGCTGTGGCAAAGCCCAGAGAGCACAGTCTTGCTGTGGATACGGTCTCCTCCTGGGGAGGCACAGGACTGGGAGCAGGTATTCCAAAGGGCCCAGAGCTCTCAGCGCCCCTCCTTCCCCTCATTCCAGCACTGCCCATTCCAGTTTGGAGAATGAGAAAAGCCACTAAGGACAGGCCACCTCCCAATGCATTACAACCACAAAGCAGGTTCAGGAACTTCAAGGGAAATTATGCTTCAAGATGACACTGACGGCATGCCAGGGTGCTTAGTGAGAAGCTAAGGGGTCCAGATGGGGAGCCGTCTATGTAACACTTGGTGAGTTCTAGGAGAGAGTGGGTAATCAGGACCTGGGAAGCTTAGAAAAAGATGTTTAGGTGGAGGAATGTCGGAGAGGGGAGCAGGACAGGAGGGGAGCAGTGGAGGGGTGAAGGGGCAGATGCAGGGGGGGTGAGGCTGTCTCTTATACACATCTAGATTTCAGATGAGCTGAGTAACAGGCCCCATGTTGGCCATTATATACACAACTTGTACCAATGGTGTAGGGGTGTCCAATCCCTCGTCCAGAGTCACAGAATGATCGGGAGTGAGCTCACGGTGGTGAGGAGCCATCCTCTGGCCCCATGGAGAGCTGGCCATACCCTTGGGCGCCGTGAAGAACCATGCCCAGGGGTCTGTCCTAGGAAGAGCTGGCCCAGGAGCTGCCCTCCTCACTCACTCCCACACTCTCCTTGGTTGCCCACACTCAGGGTAAAGTTCAAAACCCTCAAAGAGCTGGGAATAAAGTCCAAACACTCCAGCACCCTGCTCCAACCAGCGCAGTCCGCTCCCCTGGAGTCCAGCCCAAGGAGGCCGCACGCCCCGCCTGCCCTTTACCCCATGCTGGAGCTGCTCCGCTGCTGCTCCCCCCACAGTCCCACCCTCCAGAGCACCTGACAGGCCTCCGCCTCCCTCGGGTGTAACCACTGGAGCGTCCTACGGGCCACTATAGTGGACCCTCACCATCTCCAGATAAATCACCAGCTCTCAGGAGGTGAGGGGGAGAATGAGACTGACATACACACACTATTATGTATAAAATAGATAACTACCAAGGACCTACTGCATGGGCTTCCCAGGTGCCTCAGTGGTAAAGAACCCACCTGCCAATACAGAAGACTCAAGTTCGAACCCTGGGTTGAGAAGATTCCCTGGAGAAGGAAATGGCAACCCACTCCAGTATTCTTGCCTGGGAAATCCCATGAACAGGGAACCTGGTAGGCTGCAGTCCACAGGATCATAAGAGTTGGACACGACTTAATGACTAAACAACAACAAGGACCTACTGTATAGCACAGGGAACTTTACTCAATACTGTGTAATGGCCTATATAGGAAATAATCTAAAAAGGGGTAGATATATATATAACCGATTCACTGTGCTGTACACCTGAAACTAACACAATATGGCAAATCAACCATACTCCAATAAAAATTAAATAAATATCTGCTATTAAAAAAATAAAAATCACCAGATTTCACACCTCCAGCCCTGCCCTAGTAACCTGCAACTTTCTCCCTGGAACACCTTCTTGACCCAGCAAACTCCTACTCATCCTTCAGAACGCCCCTCTGGTACCCTTGCTTCTTGCTTCTGAAAATCATTCCCAGGCCAACCGCACCACCCCTTCTGTGGTGTTCTTGTGACCCTTCGCCCACCTATCGCTTTGCCTTTTTTTTTCCTTTTTCTAAATATTTAGAGAGCTCAAAATCCCTGCTTCCAATGGGTCAGACTGCTGAGGAAGACGAGCGAAGAGGGCTGGGGTAAGTACAGGGGGCTGGCAAAGCACCTGGGGAGGAGGTGGGTCAGAAAGCTGCTGGAATGTGGCACCCCTAAGCTGAGACCAGAAACACACCGTTGGGGGGAGTCAGGTTTCAGGGAAACAGAGCCCAGCGAGCAAAGTGCCTTGACTATGTTAGAGCTGGAAGCAAAGGATAGTTTCCTGTTAGCCAGATCAGAGTCCTCCCGAATGTGTCAGTGGCACCAGAAAGCTCTCATTTGGACACAAGATCTGACACACTTTGAAAGAGATCCCTCCTGCAGGGCTAAAAATGAACTGGGAGTTTGGGGGACAAAAGCGGCCTTGGAGAGAAGCCAGCAGCCTGAAGCAGAGGTTGGGGGGCTGGCACTGAAAGGGCAAGGTTAATGGCCCAGTTTGTAGGGCTGTTGGGGGGGGGGGGCACCATTTCCGGAGTTGTGGAATTTGGGAGAGAGGGAGGGTTCGGAAAATAAAAAATGAACTCAAGGTAATGTACATCAATCATCTCCAGGTCTGTCCCCCAGTGGCGACCCTTGAGGTTAAGTGACAAGTAGCATGCCCCGCGTCCGGGATCCCCTACATCATCTCGCTGACTGCGCACTATACACTTATCCTCCTTTTGCAGACGACCAACTCAAAGCGGGAACTCCCCTGCCAAGGTCACGGGAGAAAAAGATGCGGCGGCGACTCGACCCCACTCCAGAGCTGGGCTCCTGGACGCTTCTGGACGCCGCCAGTCCCTCGGTGCCACGCTGGACAGTTGACTACAACCNGGGCGCCGTGAAGAACCATGCCCAGGGGTCTGTCCTAGGAAGAGCTGGCCCAGGAGCTGCCCTCCTCACTCACTCCCACACTCTCCTTGGTTGCCCACACTCAGGGTAAAGTTCAAAACCCTCAAAGAGCTGGGAATAAAGTCCAAACACTCCAGCACCCTGCTCCAACCAGCGCAGTCCGCTCCCCTGGAGTCCAGCCCAAGGAGGCCGCACGCCCCGCCTGCCCTTTACCCCATGCTGGAGCTGCTCCACTGCTGCTCCCCCCACAGTCCCACCCTCCAGAGCACCTGACAGGCCTCCGCCTCCCTCGGGTGTAACCACTGGAGCGTCCTACGGGCCACTATAGTGGACCCTCACCATCTCCAGATAAATCACCAGCTCTCAGGAGGTGAGGGGGAGAATGAGACTGACATACACACACTATTATGTATAAAATAGATAACTACCAAGGACCTACTGCATGGGCTTCCCAGGTGCCTCAGTGGTAAAGAACCCACCTGCCAATACAGAAGACTCAAGTTCGAACCCTGGGTTGAGAAGATTCCCTGGAGAAGGAAATGGCAACCCACTCCAGTATTCTTGCCTGGGAAATCCCATGAACAGGGAACCTGGTAGGCTGCAGTCCACAGGATCATAAGAGTTGGACACGACTTAATGACTAAACAACAACAAGGACCTACTGTATAGCACAGGGAACTTTACTCAATACTGTGTAATGGCCTATATAGGAAATAATCTAAAAAGGGGTAGATATATATATAACCGATTCACTGTGCTGTACACCTGAAACTAACACAATATGGCAAATCAACCATACTCCAATAAAAATTAAATAAATATCTGCTATTAAAAAAATAAAAATCACCAGATTTCACACCTCCAGCCCTGCCCTAGTAACCTGCAACTTTCTCCCTGGAACACCTTCTTGACCCAGCAAACTCCTACTCATCCTTCAGAACGCCCCTCTGGTACCCTTGCTTCTTGCTTCTGAAAATCATTCCCAGGCCAACCGCACCACCCCTTCTGTGGTGTTCTTGTGACCCTTCGCCCACCTATCGCTTTGCCTTTTTTTTTCCTTTTTCTAAATATTTAGAGAGCTCAAAATCCCTGCTTCCAATGGGTCAGACTGCTGAGGAAGACGAGCGAAGAGGGCTGGGGTAAGTACAGGGGGCTGGCAAAGCACCTGGGGAGGAGGTGGGTCAGAAAGCTGCTGGAATGTGGCACCCCTAAGCTGAGACCAGAAACACACCGTTGGGGGGAGTCAGGTTTCAGGGAAACAGAGCCCAGCGAGCAAAGTGCCTTGACTATGTTAGAGCTGGAAGCAAAGGATAGTTTCCTGTTAGCCAGATCAGAGTCCTCCCGAATGTGTCAGTGGCACCAGAAAGCTCTCATTTGGACACAAGATCTGACACACTTTGAAAGAGATCCCTCCTGCAGGGCTAAAAATGAACTGGGAGTTTGGGGGACAAAAGCGGCCTTGGAGAGAAGCCAGCAGCCTGAAGCAGAGGTTGGGGGGCTGGCACTGAAAGGGCAAGGTTAATGGCCCAGTTTGTAGGGCTGTTGGGGGGGGGGGGCACCATTTCCGGAGTTGTGGAATTTGGGAGAGAGGGAGGGTTCGGAAAATAAAAAATGAACTCAAGGTAATGTACATCAATCATCTCCAGGTCTGTCCCCCAGTGGCGACCCTTGAGGTTAAGTGACAAGTAGCATGCCCCGCGTCCGGGATCCCCTACATCATCTCGCTGACTGCGCACTATACACTTATCCTCCTTTTGCAGACGACCAACTCAAAGCGGGAACTCCCCTGCCAAGGTCACGGGAGAAAAAGATGCGGCGGCGATTCGACCCCACTCCAGAGCTGGGCTCCTGGACGCTTCTGGACGCCGCCAGTCCCTCGGTGCCACGCTGGACAGTTGACTACAACCACGGGGAATGGGGGTAGTATCGCTTTCAAGGGGATGCCAGGGTCAGAGAGGGGTAGCCCCCGGCTAAGGCCACGGAGTCAGAGAGGGGCGTCCCAGAGGCGGTTGGAGACCCCGAGACAGACCAGCAGGGGCCGGGGCGGAAGCGGGTAGTGGGACCTCAAACTTTAGGTCCGGGCGGAACCCAGTGACACCACGGCTGGGAACGGCGTCCAAACAGGGAAAGGAGACCGGCCGGAGGACAGACCCGCAAGGTCACGGCCGGGCCCCAGGCCCACGGGTTGCCGGCACCGGGGGCGCGGATCCCCTAAGCTGGCCCCAGGCCGGTCAGGGCGGTGTTCTGCGCGGGGCCGGGGAGGGGTGAGGAGCTGGGGCACCGCGGCCGGCGAGGCCAGCGGGGTCGGCGCCGCCCTCACCTGGGCCGCGAGGAGAAAGAAGGCCGCTACGAGCCGCGCCAGCGCCGCCGCCGCTGCCGCCGCCGCCGCCATGTCGCCCGGTCCCCGCCACAGGCGTCGGCAGATGTTTCCCAGCAACGCCCCAGCGCAGAGCGCCGCGCAGGCGCCCTGCTTCTTTCGCGCACGCGCGCAGGGGTAGGTACAAAGGGCGCAGTGGCGGCGCCTGCGCATAGCGACGCGGCGCGACAAGATGGCGGTGAGCGTGCGGCGCTGCTGCTGGGGTTGGCGGGGTTCGCCGGGCTGGCAGGGTTCGTGGAGCTGGGGGGGTTGACTGGGGAGAATACAGCCGTGCTCCCCGCCTCACAGCGTTCTGCATCCCCTGCAGGACAAAGAGAAGAAAAAGAAAGAGAGCATCTTGGATCTATCCAAGTACATCGACAAGACCATCCGAGTGAAGTTCCAGGGAGGCAGAGAAGGTGAGGCCCCGCTGCCCTCCCCCTCCACGGTCCACGAGGAGTAACGGGAGGCGGTACCGGTAACGGATGCCTGGGCCGCGCTTTAGGCGCTTGGCTCGGACAACTCGTCCGGCCTGCTGCCGGCGCCGGCGTGTAGGAACGGTTACACCCCTTTTGCAGGTGGGGAAACTGAGGCACGCAACGGGGCCCAAACCTCACCCGCAGCCACAGGGGCTAGGATTCAGGTCTCTGCTTCCTTTGGGTCTTGTCTCACCCAGGCGGCTGCCCCAGCCCCCCTGGGTCCCCTCAGCACCAGAGTTTCTCAGTTTCGGCACTGATGACGTTAAGGCCGCATTGTTCTCTGTAGGGGCCGCCCTGGCGCTGTAGGGAGCGGCATCTCTGGTCCCACCCACTCGATTCCAGGAGCCTTCTAGTCCTGATGACCACAGGCATCCCAGACCTGGCCTGGCGTTCCCTGGCAGGGGCAGAATTGCCCCAGTTGAGAACCCAGGCCCTATACTCAATTTATACGAAGCCACCTGAGGCACCTGTTGAAAGCAAACCTCATCTCCGTGTTCACCACTGTTCCAGGGTAAAGAATGAGCCTTTTGCTTTTGAGTGAGGCAGGCAGCTCTCAGCTGCTTTGGGAAGCTCTGCTTGACTATGCATCCCAAGTCAGGGTCCTTTGGTATAAGCTCTTGGTAACAGCTGTCAGGGCTTGGCAGGTTTTTTTCAGCTACTATGAGGCTTTAACTGAATCTCGCTCTGCGATCTGGTGAGGAGACTGGCAGGAAAGATGATGCAGGGTTATGTGGAGAGTGCGGTCCAGAGCAGAGCCCCAGCTCACTGGCTGTGGGACTTTGGGCAAGTCGCTACAATCTCTGAGTCTGTCTCATCTGTCAGAAGCTGTTAACTCCGCTTACCTCAGCAGTGGTGGTGAAATTAAAGGGTAATGTCGTTAGCCAAGTTCCTGACACTTAGTGAGCACCCAGTGCTTCACTTATTCAGCTATCTCTGATCTTCAGTTTCTTTGTTCGTAAGATGGTGATTCAGACCCCTCCTCCTCTGAGATGTGGATGCCTTGGTAGCATCAGAGTGGCTAAAAACACAGTGCCTGTCCATCTAGGTACCCAGCCCAGTGAGGCTCTGAATCTGAACAAACACTGGCACCATGCCGCTTCTGGGATGTACAAGGAGATGGGGCTCCTGCTTCTCAAGGCACTTGTGTTTGTTTGTTTTTTTAAATTAATTTAGCTGCATAAGGTCTCAGATGCCAGGCCAGGTCTCTCTAATTATGCCATATGGGCTTAGTTGCTCCGTGGAATGTAAGACCAAGGATGGAACCCACATTGGCTGCACTGCAGAATGAATTCTTAACCACTTGGACCACCAGGGAAGTCCCTTCTGTTCATTTTCTATGCTTCAACAACCCATTTTTATCTCACAGCACCTGTGGTTCCAGACTCTGGGTGCCTCAGGCTCAGGTCTCTGACGAGGTTGCATTAAGGGAGTGTCTCTGGGAGCCTGTATCTCAGGCCCAGGGTCCCCGATTTCTGGCAAGTGTTGGCCAGGGACCCTCTGGGCTCCTAGAGGCGGCCCACTGCTCCTGCCACAGACACTGTCCACAGCATGGCAGTTGACTCCTTCAAGGCTAGCAGAAAAATCTCATTTTTTCAACTTCTCTTTTCAGAAAGGGCCCATCTTTTTAATGGCTCACCTGTAGGTCAGGCCCACCCAGCACAGCCTCCCTTTAGATTCACTAAGAGTGGACTGACTCATGGACCTTGATCACATCCACAAAGCCCTCTGTTACAGCCTGACCACAGACTGACTTCTGATCGAGGGTCCCATCCCACACCAGAGGGAGGGGTGGGGAAATGCCGGATTCATCTGAGAATCCCACCCACCTGCTGCAGCACCTCCCCCAGTAAGAAGGGAGGACCCACAGGTGTGGGCTCACTACCCCACCCGGGGCCAAGTGCCCAGATGGATTCTTGGATCTGTCACTCTCCATCACCCCACTTGGTGAGTGCCATCACGGGGTTGAGGAGGGCTGTAAACAGCAGAGGAAGCAGAGCCAGGGCCTCGCACTCAGGTGGGGCTGGCAGACTTGTTCTGCAGAAGACCAGACAGGGAACATTTTCAGCTGTGCTGGCCAGACGGTCTCTGTCGCAGCTCCTCAACTCCACCATTGCAGCAGCTGAGCTGCCACAGCGACATTTAACAAATGAGCGCGGCCGGGCACCAGTTAAACTGTTTACAAAACAGGCGCAGGCGGATTTGCCGACTGTTGCAGTGGCGATGGTGTGGGGTCAGCTGTCACTGCTCGTTTCCCGGGAGCCCTTCCCTTGCTCTCCCTTTGGTCCTGCATCTGTCCTGTCCCTGGAGAGGCTGCTGCCACACCTGCATCTGGCTGGGGGGTGGCCCCTCACCAGTGAGGGCACCCCAATTTCATGTGCTGACACCCTCGTGCAGCTCGCACTTTCCCCAGAATGAGCATTGATCTTATGCTTGTCCATCTCTCTTCTCTGCTTGATGATTCCGACAAGCCAGTGGAATCCTGAAAGGGTTCGACCCACTGCTCAACCTCGTGCTGGACGGCACCATCGAGTACATGCGAGGTGAGTGCAGCTGCAGGGCTCGGAAGCATCCTTGCCAGGCCTTCCTTACTGTTCCTAGGCCGCCACCCACGTGCTGAGCCACCATGACCGTGGCGCCGGGTGGGTCAGACTGCTGACAGGTGTGTTTGCTCTGCCGCTGTCCTGGTGGGGCTCAGTACACTGTCACCTCAGGACTTCAAGGGTAGAGTGTTTTCCAGATTCACTCGTCACTGACCCTGAGCACTTGCTGGAGTGGAAGTCTGCCTGGTGGGGCTAGAAAGGTGCTGCACCTGCCGCAATAAAGCTGGCTTCCAGGGGCCTCATCCTGCCCCCTCTCTCCTGCTGTCTCTTATCTGTCAACTCCTTGCTGCTGACAAAGGGTCCCCTCCCCTTCCTTTCCCGTCCCTGTCTCCACAAGTCCCCAGACCCACCAGCTCAGCCTGAGTGCAGCATGACGGAGCCCCCAGGTTCAGAAGAGAAGGGGTCTCGCTCCTCCAGGGACTGTCGATGTTGAAGTACACATTACTCTGGTGCAGAGTCAGTGCGGCCACACACAAGTGTCAGAGGCCACCAGGCAGAGGCCCTCTCTGTGGGAGGAGCAACCCTGTAGGGCCTCTTGCCCGCCCTTGTTTTCTCTCTTCCCTCGTTTACCCAGAGTCCTGCTGCTGGGGTCCTGGCCCAGCCTCCTCGGGCAAATGACGTTCTGGAAAAGGACAGCCTCATCCTGTGGGGCTGCTGGGAGAACCACATGAGCTGGTGTGTGCCATGCACTTACATGGGGTCCCGGCTTGCTGGTCCAGCGACTTTTTGCCCTCTCCTCACCCAAGTATAGCCCCAGGCCCAGAGCCAGCCAGACCCATCCCGGCAGCTCCAGGAGGGAATGGGCAGGCTCGGACAACTGTCGTCCTGCAGGGTCTGGGAGTGGGGAGTGGGGAGTGGCACCCCAACTCAGCCTCTCCCATCAGGCAGTAATCTCAGAGTAAGCTCTTCTCCATGTGCTGTCACTTCCCTTCACTGGGGACAGCCTGTTGGTGTGGGGGTGAGTGGTGACCCTCCAGGAGCTCCCAGACCCTGCAGATGGGTTTTTCTTCTCCCCACTGCCCCTTTCCCCAGGGCCGTGTTCTCATTGTGGAAGGAGGACAGGCTGCACAGGGCTGTTTCCGGAGCTTTTCCTGAGCCTCTCTATCCATCTCCAGAGAAGCTGCCAATGGGCTGGGGGAAGCGGAGCAGGGAGGTGGGAGCTTGGCCTGCCTTCCCTGCCCCCAGCCCCCACACCCCACTTCTTCCCTCCCAGGCACATCTCTGGGCACCTTCCCACACCGCCTCACTGCCGCCCCTCTTCTCCCACAGACCCCGACGACCAGTACAAGCTCACAGAGGACACGCGGCAGCTGGGCCTGGTGGTGTGCAGGGGTACTTCGGTGGTGCTCATCTGCCCGCAGGATGGCATGGAGGCCATCCCCAACCCCTTCATCCAGCAGCAGGATGCCTAGCAGCCAGGCCGCTGCTCCCCTGACTTGGCCACCTGTCCGAATGGAACTCTTTTTTGTATAACTTACATTTTTGTTTTCTTAATAAAATTGCAAACCTCAAGTGTTCAGGAGCCCTGGAATCTTCCTTTCAGCTTTGATGTTCTGGCAAAACCTGGACCGGGGGATTTGGTTCATCTGGCAGAGCTTGAGTGCTGGCTGGGAACTTGGTGGTGACTAAGCATGCATAGTGCAGGCAGGGGAATGGGTCATGCCTCTGCAGAGACCCCCCCCAGGGATCACCGCCTCTGTGGACACCCCAGCCAGCCTTCTCAGCGGCAGGTCCTGTCCTTTGAGTGCCTCTATGCTCTGGCCCAAGGGGTCCTGCAGAGCCGGGTCCACTCTCATGTCCCAGCACAGCCATGACCCCACAATCCCCCCCAGGGATCACCGCCTCTGTGGACACCCCAGCCAGCCTTCTCAGCGGCAGGTCCTGTCCTTTGAGTGCCTCTATGCTCTGGCCCAAGGGGTCCTGCAGAGCCGGGTCCACTCTCATGTCCCAGCACAGCCATGACCCCACAAGGAACAGACTAGATGGAGCCTTGCTGTCCACCTGGCCCACAACCCCAGAGGTGATTTAAACCTCTTCCCTGCTCATCTCAGGACAAGCCCACCCCTGCCCCTCAGCCGGCGACCCCAGGCCATCATCATGAACGTCCCCAGTCCTTGTCCTCAGGACCAGGGCTTTCTCCTGGCCTCGTTCCATAAACCCAGTGTCCTTGTTAGGACCCTGCCCCCATGGGGCCATCCCTGCTGACAGCAGGCTCATCTCATTTGTCATTCTGGAGCACTGATGAGGGTGGCCGGGGGTAAGCATGAATTGTCCTGGCAGAAAGTTTAAACTGGGGTCCCTCCACCAACACCTGGGGACACATTGGAAGCGGCTACAGAAGGAGACCAGGCTGGATGACTCCCTCACTACTTGTCCTCCGTTGTTGCCACCAAATAAAGGGAGAGCAGCTGGCTTATCTCAGGGATCTGAGCTCTGCCATGGCCCAGCAGCATTAGCCCCTGCTGCTGGGAATTAGCTGTGGGGCTGCTAACCAATCCCACATGCTCCTCCTCCCTCTGCCCCACTTCCCAGCCATCTGGCGGCCCTGCCTCCTCCTGTGCCCTGGGCCAGTGGGCGGGGGGCCCTGAGCAAGCTGGGGTCGCAGCCCTGGGGAAGGCTGTGACCTAGAATCTGCGCGCACCTAGCCTGCAAACATCCAACCCGTGTGCTCCGGTCTTGGGGAGCAATCGACAGCTGGTGCCTGGGACTCAGGCAGGGGCCTCACGCGGTGGAGGGACCCAGAACCCAGGCCACCGGAACCTCTGGTCTGCACCTGCGCAGCCTGCGCTGTCTGAGACCAAGATACAAAGGCAGAGACCCGGAACTCAGGGTCAGAGAGCCCAGAGGCCTGGACCCCAGCGTCGGGTGGGAGTGGGGTAGGGGAACAGCGAGGCCTGAGGCTAATCAGACCTCTTTAGCGGCCCCAAGGTAGCTGAGGGCCAGGACAGAAACTCAAGAACACCTGATTTTTCCAGCCCCCAGCAAGGCTTGTCTCTGGACCCTCTGCCCCCACACAGCAGTCCCCTAGGCTTCAGACCACTCTCCACCCACCCCTCCCCTCCCAGCTGAACAGACAAGTTCTCTGTGGCCACAAAGTCCAGGGCTCCAGGGCTCCTTCCCCCACGTGCTGTGTGACTGACAGCAAGTGTCCCACCCTCTCTGAGGTACCATTCCTTCCCTCTTAAGCTCAGGAAAAGCCATCGAACATCCACTCTGCAGCCAGCACTGGGACCCTGCCCAGTTGGTTAAGAGTACAGGTGTTTGCCCTCAAGTCTAAGGATGGGAACAATGCTGTGGGGGCCAAGAGAGGGAGACCCCGACCTCTTGGGGGCTCAGGCAGAATGCCGCAGAAAGGCAGATGAAATGAGCCTGTTCACTGAACCACATCCACCCTGGAGAGTCACTTTGGCCTTGTTTTTAATAACCTAGCTGCCCATCACTGGGGAATCTGCTGTAGAGACTCAGGTTCCTCCAGCCACACACAAAGTGACTTATTACAGAGAGGCAGAGCTGTCTGTGCAGAGGTGGATTAAATATAACCACAAATTCCCTGAGTTAACCCAGGTGACACCAGCAGAGTAATTTCACTGCCAACCTACAGAATCACGAGGATTAATACATTTTATGCCCCTATGTTGGGGGATGTTTGTTACACAGTGGACAGGTCACTAAGACTTGCTGACATACAAGTGTAGCATGCGGGTGGTGTAACACCATTGAGTCAAGATGATCCTTTTTAAGAAAATCTTATGTTTCTATGCTTTTAAATATATATAGAGAGAAGGAGCTAGAAAGATCCTGCTGACCCAGGATTGAAGATGATGATCAGAGATGGATGTTAGACTGTCCTTAATGTTTTAATATTTCACAAGGAGAAATTTAATATTTAATATTTTACACTGAGTGTTATATTGAAATTTTAATATTTTACAAGGAATTTGAGAAAGAGATGGCCAGAAGCAGATAGGGAGATGCAGAAACAGACTGAGGGAGACAAGGAAAGGCAGATGCAGAGGCGGAGACTAGAGCAGGGACAGGGAGAAACGAGGACACAGCAACTTGGCTGGTGACACTGGTATTGCCCTCCCCTCCCCCGCCACCCTGGTATAAATCCCCAGTGGCCAGCCAGCCCGCCTGCCAGCCCACCATGCTCTCAAGATCCTGGTATAAATCCCCAGTGGCCAGCCAGCCCGCCTGCCAGCCCACCATGCTCTCAAGATCCTGGTATAAATCCCCAGTGGCCAGCCAGCCCGTCTGCCAGCCCACCATGCTCTCAAGAGGCAGCCCGCTGACCCCGGCCCGGATCCCGCCCTTCCAGCTCCCAGCCCACGGTCAGCGCCTTCGGAGCACCAGCCGGGTGCTGCAGCCATCAGACGGGGGACCTGCCCTGCTCCACGTGCCCACGGTCACTGCAGCCCACGGATTCCAGGTGCTGGCCCAGAGGCCCCAGGTGCTGTCTGCCGAGGCCCCGCTCTGGGGGACATCACCAGAGACCCCTGCAGACCCCAGCTGGAGCCCGGACCAACCTGAGATTCCCAGGACCCCGCCCCATGGCAGATTCCAGAATCTCTCGAAGGTGGACAGGATCTTGACCCTGCTGACGGTCAGCCCTGCCCCTCCCTCACTGCCTTGTCCCCTGAATAGCTTTAGTGACAGGATGGGCTGATGTGTACCTGGTTCACTCAGCTCTGGTTCACTCAGCTCCCCACCAATCCCAAACCCCTTCATTATCCCCATTCACAGACAAGGAAGCTAAGGTCCAGAGAGGTCGACCAATGTGTCCTGGGTCACACGGCTGGGATTCTAGTCCAGGGGGTGGGCTGCCTCCAGCACCATCTGCCCCCCACATCCCTCCTGTGTCCTGAAGCCCATCATGTGGGTGCAGAAAGTAAGACCTAAAGCTGGATGTGTGTGGGGGCACACGTTGGGAAGGGAACGCACTGGATGCATAAAGGGGGCACATGTTGGGAGGGGAAGGCGCTGCCTGCCCACCCAGTCCCAGGGACTGGGAAGAAACAGACGCCCCTGCTCTCACAATCCAGGTCTGCCGCCCACAGCCCCTGGAGCCCTCACTCCAACCCGGAGCACCAGGGACACCGCCGAGCCCTACAGTCCCCCAGGGCGATCCGGGTTCCTAGCCAGCGATGCAGGAGAGGACTCCAGTTCTGCGTGGACATGAATGTAAAAATAAGAAGTTTTGGTCAACTTTGCAAATGGGGGGTGGGGTGGAGAAGGGGTCTTCAATCCCTGGGGCTGTTGGTTTGAGCTCAGGCTGGCCCAGGTGAGACTGAGGATGCCCCTGCCCCAGGGGTGTGGCCCTCCTTCTTCCCACGTCCCCCTGCAGCTGCAATCCCACCTGGAGCCTCCACTATCCGCACAAATAGGTCCCCCTACCACCCCCTCATCAGACTGGGAGCTTCGTGGGGGTGGGCTCTGATGCTCAATAAATGTCCTCTGCTGGTAAGCACATGTCTTCTCATGCTTCCTGCTTATGTTCAGGGCCCAGGCCAGCTCCCTGACTCCCCACCCCTAACCAGCACTCACCCACCCTGTCCCCAGCCATGCTGACCAGCAGGGGTCAGGGCTTACCTAGGAATGAAGAGCCCAGACAGAAAACAACATTCCTGGTTTGTAGGAGTCTGGGTGTGTGTTGCGGGGGTGTGGCGGGGGTGTGTGGAGGGGCAGGGAAATAAGGGTGTGGGGGAGGCTGACCAGGAGCCTAGAATCAGGGCAGATATGCTTTTGGACTCCACCTTGTCGCTGGGAACTTCTGATCTTTCCTGGCCCCCATCTCCCCCAAAGTACACATCCACACCTACTGCATGTCTTAGAGGAACCCCAAATTAACGTGCCCCAAGCTGACACTCCCCCTTCCTCCGGCTGCCTCCACAGCTGTCCCTACCCCAAGATTCATGCCCACAACTCCTTGAAGAGTTCAGGTCCAAAAAACCCTGGGCTCACCTTCAACAAGTACTGACAACTCTACTTCAGAATTGATCCCAAAGCTTTTCAGGAACAAATTACACTAATCCAGCTTCAAAAACCTGGGGAGGAAGGAACACTCCCTAACTGCTACATGAGGGCAGCATAAGCAAAATCTGTCAAAAAACACTGCAGAAAAAGAAAGCCACAAACCAATATCCCTCGTGAATACAGATGCAATACATATGAAATCTAGAAAGATGACACTGATGAGCTATTTGCAGGGCAGCCAGGGAGACCCAGGGGCTTTCCAGATGGTGCTAGTGATAAGAAACCCGCCTGCCAATGCAGGAGACGCAGGGTCAATCCCTGGGTCAGGAAGATCTCCTGGAGGAGGTCACGGCAGCCCACTCCAGTATTCTTGCCTGGAGAACCCCATGGACAGAGGAGCCTAATGGGCTACAACCCATGGGGTCCCAAAGAGTCAGACATGGCTGAAATGTCTTAGCACAAAATGGAGATGCAGACATAGAGAACAGAGCTGTGGACACAGGAGGGTGGGAGGAAGGAGAGGAGGAGACGGAGAGAGTAGCACAGAAACACATACACTACCATATGTAAAACAGACAGCCAATGAGAATTTGCTGTATGACTCAAGGAACCCAAGCCAGGGCTCTGTAACAACCTAGAGGGGTGAGAAGGGATGGGAGGTGGGAGTGAGGTTCAAGAGGGAGGGGCCATATGTGTACCTACGACTGATTCATGTCGATGTATGGCAGAAATCAATGCAATATCGTAAAGCAATTATCCTTCCATTAAAAATAAATAATTAAAAAAATACAGATGCAAGAATCTTTCACAAAACATCAGTAGATTGGATCCCAAGGATTGTACGTCATGACCACAGAGTATGGCCAATGCCAGGAATGACAAGTTTGATTTAACACTGGAAAATCTGTGAATGGGATTCACCTCATTGACACAAGGAGAAAAACCCTATGACTATTTTTTTCATACCTGGAGAAGAAGCATCTGACAAAATTCAACACTCAATTCAGGTTGAAATCTTGGCAAATAGAAAGAGGGAATTTCCTCAATCTGATAAAGGTCATCTGTAAAACACTGACAGCTGACATCACCATAAATGGTGAAAAACTGATAGCTTTCCCCCTAAGACTAGGAGCAAGGAAAGGATGTCCATTGTCATCTTGGACACTGTACTAGCCTGAACAGTATGAAAGGACAGGAAAATGAAAGTAATGATAAATATCAGAAAGGAAGAACTAAGGAAATTCCCTGGTGGTCCAGGGGCTAAGACTCCAGACTGCCAATGCAGGGGGGCTGGGTTCCATCCCTGCTCAAGGAACATGAGCCACAACTAAGCCCCAGCACAGCCAAATAAATATTTTTTTAAAAAAAGAAGAAGAAAGGAGGAACTAAGATGAGCTAATTTGCAAAATCTGAAACTGCTTACTACTGCAAGATTTACTTGCTGAAAATCCTTGCAAGTGATTCAGGCCCCAGGCCCCAGTGGGTGATTCAAGCCCCAGGACCCTGCAGCTAGATCATGATGGTGCCTGCTGTGGGTTCCCTTGGCTGCAGTCAGATAGGTCAATTCAACCAAAAAAGAGCTGGGTTTTGGTAAGCTCTATGGGGCACATGCACGGAGGCCCTGAGTGGACTGTTTATCATAACCATATCAGGGACCTACGCTTACTTGGGACTTGGGGGCTGCCATCGAGGGCCCGCCTTACTCAGGAGTTAGTGTCAGTTTGAGGCCACTATGTGGCCACACAGAAAAGCGGCAGAAGCCCCAGTGCCATGTCTGGGAAGCCCTCCAGCCTATGCCTTCACTGGGTTCTCCGCTGCTGGGCCGTTCCCACCCTCTGCAACCCTGAGAGCATGTCGTGCTAGCTTTGGGCCCCTTTGTTCAGCAGGAGCATCCCCAGGCACAGCCCAAGGAAATGTTGACTAAGTAAATAACACCACTGTTTATTGTGGGTCGGGCAGACCCATAAATAGCACAGGGCAGTGTCAACCTCCTAGAGGTCCCAGCAGGGATCTGCCTGGGGTAGCCCCTGGGGTCTGGAGTCCAAGGCCTCAATCCCTCTGCACTCTTGTCTCCCAGAAACCCAGGATTTCACTCCCATTACAGTGGGAAAGCCACTTGTCCGAGGCCACAGCTGAGCTTCCCAGGCCGTGTGACCCCTGCTTCCTCCATCCCTGACTGCCAGTCCTACACATCTCGCCAGAGAAGGGAGAGAAGAGAAGGCCTTTAATTTTAGAAATCATTACTGCTGCCTAAGGGCTCCTGCGGGCTTTCCCAGGAACAAGGACACAGAATGGGGAAAGTCAGGGGCCTGCTGCACTCACAGCTGGGGGTGCGGTACATGGGGTGCTAGGGAAGCCCCTGGGGCTGGCAGCCACCTCCAGGCCCCCTGCCCAAACTACAGCTCCCCCATCTGGAACAGCCCTCTCCTCCCAGGGGTCTGTCTCCATGGCAACATCCCCATCACAGGTGTTCGTAACCTTGGCAACCAGGTACTGCCACCCCACCACCTGGGAGGCTGGAATCCCTAGCTACACCCCATTCCCACACCCACCTCTGCCCTCACGGTAACATCCCACTGGGGATGCTGGGCCCAGAGAGGCCATTTGGTGGCTGAGCCCACCTCCATGTCCCTGCTAAATGCAATAGAACAGCAATGCCAATGTGCACATTCTCACTGGTTACTGAGGGCCTACTATATGCTTCCAGGCTTCCTTTTGGTATACGGAGCAGGCTGACACTGACCAAGAATGGCGAGATGATAAGACAGTGGTTCCAGGCAGCAACAGACACTTCCCCACTCAGACCCCCCTAGAACCCCCACTTCCAGGGGCAAAACCTACAGCCCTCAGCATCACTGGACCATTTGTTTATTCAGCCAGCATTTACTGGACACCTACTCTGTGTCTACTGGAGCCGTTCCACAGCAGGAAAGAAGGAAAAGCCCATGATTAACAGGATAAATCAGTAAATTACATGGTGTCTTAAGTGAGGAGAGTGCCGAGGAGGCAGGGAGGGGACAGAGGCAAGGGGTGGAGACATGAGTCAGGAAGGGGTGAGCCGGGCTGGTGGCTGGGAGAAAGGTGCTGCCGTGGAGGGAAGAGCCATGCAAAGGTCCTGAGGCGAGCAGCATCCAAGGCCTCATCCTGCCCTTCAACCAGGCTTCTAGAGCAATAAATAAGAGCTGGGCAGGCCCACTGAGAAACCTGGTTTTCCCCTGTGTCACTGAGTGGAATCCTTGCTATCCTAGAAGATGGGTCTACAGTTTGAGTCTCCATTTTATAGATGTGGAAACTGAGGCTGGAGGGGAGTCTCCCACAGTTCCACAGCTTGGAAGTGGGTTCCAATCCTGGCCACCACATCAGTTATCCCTGCTGCCTGCAGGACTCATCTCAAGAGCCCCTTCCTTGGAAGAGCATCACTGACTCCCACCCTAGATTGGGTACCGGCTCTCTGCTGAGTTTCCCACCACACCCTTTCGTGGCTGTCTCACTGGTCTGCTCCCCCAGGACCATGGCGAGCCCTCTGCTGCATCTCCTCCTTCTGGCGCTTGACCTGGTACACAGTAGGTGCTCAATAAACACTTTCTTCTAAGAGCCCTGGGTAGCAGTTACCAGAACCTCATTTCACAGGAGACAGAAGCTCAGAGAGGGAAAGTGACTGCCCCGAGATTGCACAGCCTCTACAGCAGTGATTCCTCTGAGTGGGGGCTGGGCTGCCCGTGGGGATGGAGAACCACCAGGGAGGGGACCCCATGTCCTCCTCTTGGACCTCTACAAGCCAGGAAGGGATCCGCCCTCCTGTCCCTTGGGCACCTGGCCTGCAGCCTCCCAGGATGCAGTTTCTGGGCCTCGGGCCAATGCGACAGTCTGGGAATGGAGCCTGCTTGAGTCACAGGTGGCTGAGTTGATGCCAAGCCACCATGGGAGCAGCTAGGAGGGCATAGCGGGTGGGAAGGGCTGGGGGTGGGATCTTGCAAGGTTACACACCTAGCCTCCTGGAGCAGCCAGGCCCACCTGGAGCCCCTTGCTTGAGAAAGATGGCATCTTTGAGCCTCCACTTGCTGATTTGTGAAATGGGGATAATTAGCCTCCACCTGTAATGGGTGGGGCTACAGCAAGCACCAGAGGGCTCATGTTAAGAACAGAGCCCAGGGACTTCCCTGGTGGTCCAGGGGCTAAGACTCCACACTACTGATGCAGGAGGCCCTGGTTCGATNCCTAGAATCAGGGCAGATATGCTTTTGGACTCCACCTTGTCGCTGGGAACTTCTGATCTTTCCTGGTCCCCATCTCCCCCAAAGTACACATCCACACCTACTGCATGTCTTAGAGGAACCCCAAATTAACGTGCCCCAAGCTGACACTCCCCCTTCCTCCGGCTGCCTCCACAGCTGTCCCTACCCCAAGATTCATGCCCACAACTCCTTGAAGAGTTCAGGTCCAAAAAACCCTGGGCTCACCTTCAACAAGTACTGACAACTCTACTTCAGAATTGATCCCAAAGCTTTTCAGGAACGAATTACACTAATCCAGCTTCAAAAACCTGGGGAGGAAGGAACACTCCCTAACTGCTACATGAGGGCAGCATAAGCAAAATCTGTCAAAAAACACTGCAGAAAAAGAAAGCCACAAACCAATATCCCTCGTGAATACAGATGCAATACATATGAAATCTAGAAAGATGACACTGATGAGCTATTTGCAGGGCAGCCAGGGAGACCCAGGGGCTTTCCAGATGGTGCTAGTGATAAGAAACCCGCCTGCCAATGCAGGAGACGCAGGGTCAATCCCTGGGTCAGGAAGATCTCCTGGAGGAGGTCACGGCAGCCCACTCCAGTATTCTTGCCTGGAGAACCCCATGGACAGAGGAGCCTAATGGGCTACAACCCATGGGGTCCCAAAGAGTCAGACATGGCTGAAATGTCTTAGCACAAAATGGAGATGCAGACATAGAGAACAGAGCTGTGGACACAGGAGGGTGGGAGGAAGGAGAGGAGGAGACGGAGAGAGTAGCACAGAAACACATACACTACCATATGTAAAACAGACAGCCAATGAGAATTTGCTGTATGACTCAAGGAACCCAAGCCAGGGCTCTGTAACAACCTAGAGGGGTGAGAAGGGATGGGAGGTGGGAGTAAGGTTCAAGAGGGAGGGGCCATATGTGTACCTACGACTGATTCATGTCGATGTATGGCAGAAATCAATGCAATATCGTAAAGCAATTATCCTTCCATTAAAAATAAATAATTAAAAAAATACAGATGCAAGAATCTTTCACAAAACATCAGTAGATTGGATCCCAAGGATTGTACGTCATGACCACAGAGTATGGCCAATGCCAGGAATGACAAGTTTGATTTAACACTGGAAAATCTGTGAATGGGATTCACCTCATTGACACAAGGAGAAAAACCCTATGACTATTTTTTTCATACCTGGAGAAGAAGCATCTGACAAAATTCAACACTCAATTCAGGTTGAAATCTTGGCAAATAGAAAGAGGGAATTTCCTCAATCTGATAAAGGTCATCTGTAAAACACTGACAGCTGACATCACCATAAATGGTGAAAAACTGATAGCTTTCCCCCTAAGACTAGGAGCAAGGAAAGGATGTCCATTGTCATCTTGGACACTGTACTAGCCTGAACAGTATGAAAGGACAGGAAAATGAAAGTAATGATAAATATCAGAAAGGAAGAACTAAGGAAATTCCCTGGTGGTCCAGGGGCTAAGACTCCAGACTGCCAATGCAGGGGGGCTGGGTTCCATCCCTGCTCAAGGAACATGAGCCACAACTAAGCCCCAGCACAGCCAAATAAATATTTTTTTAAAAAAAGAAGAAGAAAGGAGGAACTAAGATGAGCTAATTTGCAAAATCTGAAACTGCTTACTACTGCAAGATTTACTTGCTGAAAATCCTTGCAAGTGATTCAGGCCCCAGGCCCCAGTGGGTGATTCAAGCCCCAGGACCCTGCAGCTAGATCATGATGGTGCCTGCTGTGGGTTCCCTTGGCTGCAGTCAGATAGGTCAATTCAACCAAAAAAGAGCTGGGTTTTGGTAAGCTCTATGGGGCACATGCACGGAGGCCCTGAGTGGACTGTTTATCATAACCATATCAGGGACCTACGCTTACTTGGGACTTGGGGGCTGCCATCGAGGGCCCGCCTTACTCAGGAGTTAGTGTCAGTTTGAGGCCACTATGTGGCCACACAGAAAAGCTGCAGAAGCCCCAGTGCCATGTCTGGGAAGCCCTCCAGCCTATGCCTTCACTGGGTTCTCCGCTGCTGGGCCGTTCCCACCCTCTGCAACCCTGAGAGCATGTCGTGCTAGCTTTGGGCCCCTTTGTTCAGCAGGAGCATCCCCAGGCACAGCCCAAGGAAATGTTGACTAAGTAAATAACACCACTGTTTATTGTGGGTCGGGCAGACCCATAAATAGCACAGGGCAGTGTCAACCTCCTAGAGGTCCCAGCAGGGATCTGCCTGGGGTAGCCCCTGGGGTCTGGAGTCCAAGGCCTCAATCCCTCTGCACTCTTGTCTCCCAGAAACCCAGGATTCCACTCCCATTACAGTGGGAAAGCCACTTGTCCGAGGCCACAGCTGAGCTTCCCAGGCGGTGTGACCCCTGCTTCCTCCATCCCTGACTGCCAGTCCTACACATCTCGCCAGAGAAGGGAGAGAAGAGAAGGCCTTTAATTTTAGAAATCATTACTGCTGCCTAAGGGCTCCTGTGGGCTTTCCCAGGAACAAGGACACAGAATGGGGAAAGTCAGGGGCCTGCTGCACTCACAGCTGGGGGTGTGGTACATGGGGTGCTAGGGAAGCCCCTGGGGCTGGCAGCCACCTCCAGGCCCCCTGCCCAAACTACAGCTCCCCCATCTGGAACAGCCCTCTCCTCCCAGGGGTCTGTCTCCATGGCAACATCCCCATCGCAGGTGTTCGTAACCTTGGCAACCAGGTACTGCCACCCCACCACCTGGGAGGCTGGAATCCCTAGCTACACCCCATTCCCACACCCACCTCTGCCCTCACGGTAACATCCCACTGGGGATGCTGGGCCCAGAGAGGCCATTTGGTGGCTGAGCCCACCTCCATGTCCCTGCTAAATGCAATAGAACAGCAATGCCAATGTGCACATTCTCACTGGTTACTGAGGGCCTACTATATGCTTCCAGGCTTCCTTTTGGTATACGGAGCAGGCTGACACTGACCAAGAATGGCGAGATGATAAGACAGTGGTTCCAGGCAGCAACAGACACTTCCCCACTCAGACCCCCCTAGAACCCCCACTTCCAGGGGCAAAACCTACAGCCCTCAGCATCACTGGACCATTTGTTTATTCAGCCAGCATTTACTGGACACCTACTCTGTGTCTACTGGAGCCGTTCCACAGCAGGAAAGAAGGAAAAGCCCATGATTAACAGGATAAATCAGTAAATTACATGGTGTCTTAAGTGAGGAGAGTGCCGAGGAGGCAGGGAGGGGACAGAGGCAAGGGGTGGAGACATGAGTCAGGAAGGGGTGAGCCGGGCTGGTGGCTGGGAGAAAGGTGCTGCCGTGGAGGGAAGAGCCATGCAAAGGTCCTGAGGCGAGCAGCATCCAAGGCCTCATCCTGCCCTTCAACCAGGCTTCTAGAGCAATAAATAAGAGCTGGGCAGGCCCACTGAGAAACCTGGTTTTCCCCTGTGTCACTGAGTGGAATCCTTGCTATCCTAGAAGATGGGTCTACAGTTTGAGTCTCCATTTTATAGATGTGGAAACTGAGGCTGGAGGGGAGTCTCCCACAGTTCCACAGCTTGGAAGTGGGTTCCAATCCTGGCCACCACATCAGTTATCCCTGCTGCCTGCAGGACTCATCTCAAGAGCCCCTTCCTTGGAAGAGCATCACTGACTCCCACCCTAGATTGGGTACCGGCTCTCTGCTGAGTTTCCCACCACACCCTTTCGTGGCTGTCTCACTGGTCTGCTCCCCCAGGACCATGGCGAGCCCTCTGCTGCATCTCCTCCTTCTGGCGCTTGACCTGGTACACAGTAGGTGCTCAATAAACACTTTCTTCTAAGAGCCCTGGGTAGCAGTTACCAGAACCTCATTTCACAGGAGACAGAAGCTCAGAGAGGGAAAGTGACTGCCCCGAGATTGCACAGCCTCTACAGCAGTGATTCCTCTGAGTGGGGGCTGGGCTGCCCGTGGGGATGGAGAACCACCAGGGAGGGGACCCCATGTCCTCCTCTTGGACCTCTACAAGCCAGGAAGGGATCCGCCCTCCTGTCCCTTGGGCACCTGGCCTGCAGCCTCCCAGGATGCAGTTTCTGGGCCTCGGGCCAATGCGACAGTCTGGGAATGGAGCCTGCTTGAGTCACAGGTGGCTGAGTTGACGCCAAGCCACCATGGGAGCAGCTAGGAGGGCATAGCGGGTGGGAAGGGCTGGGGGTGGGATCTTGCAAGGTTACACACCTAGCCTCCTGGAGCAGCCAGGCCCACCTGGAGCCCCTTGCTTGAGAAAGATGGCATCTTTGAGCCTCCACTTGCTGATTTGTGAAATGGGGATAATTAGCCTCCACCTGTAATGGGTGGGGCTACAGCAAGCACCAGAGGGCTCATGTTAAGAACAGAGCCCAGGGACTTCCCTGGTGGTCCAGGGGCTAAGACTCCACACTACTGATGCAGGAGGCCCTGGTTCGATCCCTAGTCAGGGAACTAAATCCCACGAGCTACAACTAAGACCCAGTGCAGCCAAATAAACTTTACAAAAAAAAAAAAGAGCCCAGCATATAATGAGCATTCAGTAATCTTGCTGCTAATCACGTCTTAGCATGATGGTTGGGGGGGTTGGGAGGTGCCCCCCTCCTCTGCCCCTGCGCCGCCCCCCCCACATTGGAGTACCATCTACCTCCCACCCCAGACTCCACAGCACAAGATCCCTAAACAGAGCAGACCCGTATAGGCCCGGTACCGGGGGATCAGGAAACTACATACATCACAGTACGTAAAAGTAAGAGTCATTCTTTCCACTAACATCCACTGAGCAGGCTGCTGCATAAACACGAGTAATTACACACTGGCCAAGAAGGATGCAGGGAAAGGCAGAGGGAACAGTAAGGGGAAAGGCCCTGAGCCCGGGAGGGCCCTCTTGGTGTGTTCAAAGAGGAGCAAGGGGACCTTCCGGGGAAGGAGTGAGGCACGAGTGAGGCGGCGGGAGGAAGGCACGGGTACCGAAAATCCAGAAACATACAGCGCGTTTAAACATGAATCCAGGTTCAATAGGGAGCCGTAGTCAATTTCAGAGGCTAGTGGTTAAGCAGCCTCTGCGACCTGCATGGGGAATGGGCCTGGAGGGCTGGCAGGAGCGGAAGAGGCTGGGGCAGGGGGTCCAGGTGTCAGGTGCTGGAGGCCTGGAGTGGGGGCAGCGAGGAGGGGCAGAGGCCAGACAAGCGCAGATGGGGCGCCCTGCATTTCCCGCACCGCAGCCTCTGCAGGTCCACAAAGGCCCGGGTCCGCGGGCGGGTGTGCACGGGGCAGCACACGCTCGCAGAGCCTGGACGCCCTGCCCCCGCCCGCCGCGGCACCTGCGCGCACGTGTCCTGGCTTCCTGCAGCCCCGCACACCTGCGGTTGGGACGCCGCGCACCCCGGCCGGCGGGCCGCGCGCACGGCGGAGCGCAGTCCCGCGCGCCGAGGAGGGCGGCGGCGGGCACGCGCCGGTGGGGGCGCGCACGGCGGACCCGGGAGGCGGCGGTGGCGGCGGCTCCTGTCGGCTCCGGGCGGCCCCCGCGCCGCAGCCCGCGCCGTGTCCACGGCGGAGCCGCCCAGGTGAGTGTCCGTGCCGGGCCCGGTGACCCCGCACCACCTGCGCGCCGTAGCCCCCACGGGCGCCCCCCATCCTCGCCTGGGGGGCCACTCTCCCTGAGCGCCCCTCCCGGGTGCGTTGCTCCTCGCCAGGCCCCCAGCGCTCTCCCTGGAAACTTTGGGGGGCCACTCGCCATGCTGAGGTCCCCCTGTCCCTTCCCGGGGCGCCGAGGAGCAAGGAGCCCGGTTGTCGTCTCTCTGGAGGCAGTGGGGACGCCTGGAGGAATGCGCTCCCCTCCAAAGGGGGTTAGGATAGGGCACTGGCTGGGTCTGGGAATCGAGGACGGTTGGGTCCAGAGCCTTTCCGCCCTCCCTTCCGGTGAGGTCTGGTCCAGCGAGGGGCTGCGCCAAGAAGGCGCAGGAGGCGTTAACACCGGGACCTGCTGCATCGCTGGGCTGGGGACAGTTCAGCCAGGTGGGAGGATTTGGGAGTGCAAGGCCAGGCCCCCTGCCCAGCGGGCCTGTGTCCAGTCAGCAGCAAGGGTGGTGTGGGGGCTTCTCTCTGTCCCCTGAAGCTTGGCATAGGTGCCTCCCAGGGCCTGGCCGGGAAGGCCACTGAGCCCCATTCAACAAGTTGGGGAGGGCAGCACCTTGTGCCCTGATCCCAGTACAGGAAAAGACCTGGTCCTTATTTTCCAGACCACGTGCCCCAGGCACTAACAGTACAGGCACCCCAGCCCCCCAGTTCTGAGGAATCAGGACTTCTGGGGTTTGTGCCCAGGAGCCTGCATTGTTAACAAGCAGTCCCGGGTGAATCCATGTTTGTACAGAGATGGTTGAGAACCTCTTGCTTCTGGCGGGGGTGTGGGGAGGGGGTGTCTGCGGCAGCATGGCAGCAGACAGAGGGACCATCTGGGGTTTGATCGGGGCTGGGGGGGAACTTTCAGGGAGAGTAGGGCTCTAAAACCTGGAGCAACACAGGAGGGCTCCCTGGAGGTGTGGAGGCTGGGAAGGCTGTGGTGTGTGAGTACCCAGAGGCAGAGGACATGGGGTTTCTGTGGGTGAGGCTGGTGGAAGCCAGGTGCAGGCAGGTAGGGAGAGGTCTGGAGCCGTTGGGCTGTGAGTGTCCTGCCTTGCTCCATTCCCCCTCTGAGCCAGAGTGTCAGCCATCTGAGACAGGATCTGAGTTGGAAGACCCCATAGGCTTCCCCCACAGGTGTTGCGGCGCCTCCTCCTCCTACCTGGATGGCATGGAGTGGTGGGAAGGGGCTGTCCACCATGGGATGAGGGCTCAAAAGGGCTAAAGCCAGACTTCCTCAGCCTGCCTCTCTGTTCCCCATCCTCGCTGGTGACTTCTGACAAAAGACAGCCCTTCCGTGAGCTCCAGTTTTGAGATGGACATCAATGCAGGCGCATTGCGCCCCCAGCATGGGGCTGCCATGAGCTAGATATTGTGTGATGGCAGGGCAGCCATGATCATCCCCACTGTTAACATAGCAGCTCGGCCTCAGTGTGTTCATCTGTAGAATGGAGGTGGCTGCTCCCAGCCACCCCCACAGGCCGCCCAGGATCCGAAGGTACCTTGCTGAGTGGGAACATAAAGCAGATCTCAGGCGTCAGCTTGATTTCACTTCCCACAAGGCTGTCATTCCCGGGTGCCCCTGAGTCATCACCTACTCACCAGGTAAAGAGCCTCTCAGAGAACTCTCCAAGCAAAGTGCGTTCCTGGCGGGCCCAGGGTGAGCTGCCCACCACCACATGTCAATCTTGGGCCTCTGAATAGGGCCTTCCAATAGGGCTCTGGGACTCAGCGAAAGGGAGCTAGCATTGGACCAGGGTTCAAATGTTGGCTCTCAAGCTGAGTGCTGCCAGGTGAACTGGGGACCACTCTGACCCTCAGTCTCGTTTTCTCCAAGTGGGCTTCACTGTTCCCGCCTGCAGGGCTGGGCTAGCGACTGAGTGGCTGTGGTAGATGGTACACATTCAAAATGTGGTTCTAGAGGCCTCACCTGCCAAAGGCAGCCAAGGAAAGTGGGTCAGGAGGCCCCCAGTCCCCTGAAGGGTTAAAAGGGACTAATGGCTGACAGAGACTAATTAGGGCTTAATGAATTGTCGTGGATGGAAGTCCCAGAAGGGCCAGATCTAGGACGAAGGATACACCAGTCCTGAAGGGGTCGGCAGTATGTCCCCAAAAACAGCCCTCAGAGGGCTGCGTGCTGCATGGGGCCGGGCCCCACCTCCCAAGTCCATCTGGAAGCCTGAACAGGGAACACTTTGAGGACCCACCAAACAACACTGCCCTGGGTCCCTCTGGCCCCAGCTGTGGTGGAGTAGGGGGAGGGGACCGAGGGGCCAGCTGCCAGCTGCATCTATTCACCCCCCTCCCTGTCCTCCTATGGGTTTAGCTGCTTCCTTCAGGGGGCTTGGCTCAGTCTCACCCAAAGCAGTGTTCAGCATCCCCCAGCCTGGGAGCGAACAGAACGACTTGTCCCATGTGTCTGTGGGGGGCAAAGCTCTCTCCATGGGGTGGGGCAGGGAAGAGTTGGGCTGCCTCTGATCCTGGGGAGGGGCCCCGGCAACCCCAGCCACCACCCCACTGCCTGGGTTAAGAACTTCATGGTAAATGTGGGTTAAGGCCTGCTAGGGGCTCTGGAGAGGAGGTTCTCTGTCTGTTACCCTGGACAGACAGATTTTGGGTTCCTCCCCCAGATAGCTTCCTGCACTGCCACTGATACTGATGGCAGATACTGTGGGGAGCAGGGCCCCCTCCCCCTTCCAGCCCCCAGAGCGGGCACACAGCTCTGCAGAGGCCTCCGCCCACCTCTTCAAATCTGCAAAGACCCTGCACAGGGCTCCCAGGGGTGCTGCCACAGATTGCCACAAACCTACTGCTCAAACCACACACATTGATTCTCTCTCAATCCTGCACATCAGGAGTCCAGCTCAGGCCTCACACGGCTAAACCCAGGCGTGGGCAGGGCTGGTCCCTCCGGAGGCTCCCGGGAAGCACCTGCTCCTGTCTTTGCTAGCTCCTAGAGGCGCCTCATCCCTGGCTCAAGGCCCCTCCCTCCATCCTCACAGTCAGCAGCCCAGCATCTCCCATCTCTTTGTGCCTCTGACCCTCCTGCCTTCCTCTTATTAGGACACTGTGATGTCACTTGGCCCCTGGGGAATCCAGGATTGTCCCCACCTCAGAGTGAACCGATCCGCATCCTTAATTTCATCCCTCTTTGCCACATAAAGTAACATTTGCAGGTTCCAGGGGTCAGACTGTGGGCATCTTTGGAGGGGCTGTTCTTTGGCTCACCATAGGCCCCACCTCCCCATTATTCTCTGTTGCACCGTCCACACATGGCCTCCAGTACTCTTTCTTCTCTTTATCACCTGTGGATGACTGGCAGGGATTCCGTCTGTATTTTTCAAAGCTGTTTCCCTTAAGAACTAGAACAGTGCGTGGTACACAGAAGGTGCCCATTAAATGCATGTGGAATGAATGGCTGAGAGCGGAACAAGGCCTAGGACTCAGGCACCTGACCCCAGCCGGCACCCAGTGGAGACTTGAACAAAGGCCCCAGGTTAGAAAGTACCTTCTCTCTCTGAGTTCTCACCTGCTACTCAGTCAGCGCCCGGAGGGCGGTTGTTGGTCGCCTGAGTCCCTTTTGCAGAACAGGAAGCTGAGGTTCAGTGCCTTACAAGTCTCTTCCAAGGTAGTCAGGGGCAGGCCCTCGTGGGGACCCTGGAGATCTCGTCCTGTTGCTGGAATCTCTCTGCTTCCCTCATTGGCCCACGGAGCACCCAGCTCTGTGCATGCTGGTGGTGGGGGGTAGAGAAGGGACTGACGTGGTCCCCCCCTCAGGACAGCGCTGTCCATGAGGGTGACTGTCTGGGTTCATGTGATGTAGGGTGACAGGCCCAGAACACACAAACCCAGATGCATCTTCAGATGCCAACTCAGCTCCATCATGTTCCTTCTCAAACCTCCCCATCACTCTCAGAATCAAGTCCCTACACCTCACTGTGGGTTCAGCACCCTGCATGGTTCCACCCTTGCCAACCCCAACTCCCAGGCCCAAATTCAGATGTACCCTCAGCCTCCAGTCACCCCGCCTTCTGTCCTCCCAGCACCAGCCCTTCCCCCCGACCTCAGGGCCTTCCCCTGGCAGGCCCCTCCACCCAGAACACCATCTCCCAGCCTTCCTCCAGGCTCACTCCTGCCCACCCACCGCCACTCAAGACTCAACTCAGACACACCTTTCCAGCCATGCTGGCAAAGCATCAGACCATAGCAGACCCCTGCTTCTCCCAAACGATATACTTCACGGATGTGTTTGCATCTCTTGCCTGCTTGCCTGCCCCACGTGGTGCTCAGTGAGAGAAGCAGACACAGGAGCACACACAGGGTGTGCCTCCACTGATGGGAAACGTGCAGAGCAGGCAGCTCCACAGGCACAGGGAGCAGTTCCTGCTGTCAGGGGCTGGGAGGGGGGGCTACTGACGGGGACAGGGCTTCTTTTGGGGAATGGAATGTTCTGGAATTAGGTAGTGGTGATGACTACACACACTTGTGAACACGCCAAAAAACCACTGAACACTTGAAATAGGAAAAAAAAGTGCCGAGGAAAGCTGAGGTGCCGCTGCACCCATGCTTGGCCTGCTGAGGTTTAGAGGGACAAACAGAGGTTTGGACTGTGGCTGGTAGAGCCCTGCCCCCATGGGACCTGCCCCTTGCTGGGAAAGGAGATGGGTAGGTTATCAGCCACCAACCCCTAGGCTCTGGATCCCAAGTCTGGAAAATGAGGGTGTGGGGCCCTGGCTCTGCATGGGGGTCTGAGTATTCAGGGAATCTTGTCTAACCATACTCAGCATGAGCAGTGTTCGATCATGTGGCGAGGAGTTTTTCTGGCATTGGCAGCCACACGGGCCAGGGACCCAGGAAGGGCCAGGCTGGACCCAGGGCCTCCTCCACCCCTGGCCACAGGTCATGTGCTCACTGACCCCGAAGCCTCCATAACATGGGAGGAGGGAGCCATGCTCCTAGGCAGCCCTGGGTTATCTCGGTTCTGGCCAACTGACACAGGGCAGCTCCTGGGTCTGCAGAGCTGGCAGAAGTCAGGGTTCCACGGAGGTGGGGGTCCCCTCGCCCTGACCCCGAGAGAGCCATGGGAGAAGAGGGTATGGAGCCTTGGGTTCGAATCTCACATGTACTTCTCTCCTCTTGGGTGAGTCACTTCACCTCCCCAGGCCTCTGTTTCCTCACTGATAACACAAACAGATAATCAGCCTGTTTCTTCTCCGGGCATCAGCTGGATGCCTGCTCTGTGTCCAGCACTTTCTACAACATGGATCTTACCTGGGTGATCCTACCCCCAGGGGACATGGGTGATGTCTGGAGACATCTGTGTTTGTCACTAGGTGGCTCCTGGTGTCAAGGGAGTGGGGGCCAGGGAGGCTGCTCCACACCCTACAGCACCCAGGACAGCACCCCCACACACACAGAGAATGACCTGGCCCCAAAGGTCAGCAGGGTCAAGAGACCCTCACACAACTCCAGTCCATTCTGCAGGCAAGAACACTGAAGCCTGAGAAGGCAGAGTGTCTGCTGAACGCTGGGGAGAGAGCTGGAGCCCATGCTGGCAGGCGGGGGCCTGGCGGTGGCAAGCTGCAGAACAAGGTGGATCTGGGATATATTTGGAGGTGAAGCTGACTGCACCTGGTGACAGATGGGCCGGGGGTGTGAGCAAGGAGCTGCCAGGGGAGGCTGAAGTTGGGATGCTGCAGGGCCTCCGGGTGATGCCAGGGATGTGGCTCCAGTCCCTGGGGCTGGAGCTCAAAAGAGACACAGGACTGGGAGTCAAAAGTGAACAGATGGCGTCTAGTCCTGAGCAGACAGGAGGCGAGGCCCCAGTTGGGAGGCGGGTCCCTGTGGGGAAATGGAGGGTCTGGAGGGCAGGTGAGACCTTGACAGCCCTGTGGGGGTCACCTCCCCCAAGGCCACGGCCTCACGGAGGAGGGAAGGGGCAGAGAAAGTGTGGACTCAACAGCAGCCTGTCCACGCAGCCTCACTTTGCCATCTAGCACGGGCCCCACTCCACAGCCTTTGCCCACCCTGTCCTCCCTGCCCAGCCTGCCCTTCCCACCACCATTCACAGCTGGTGTTCTCACCGCCTTTCAGGAAGTGGACCTGATGCCCTGAAAACTTAGCAGCAGAAGCGGGACTAGAATTAGACTCCCAGCCTAATTGGGGGGCTTCCCCGGTGGCTCAGTGGTAAAGAATCCACCTGCCAATGCAGGAGATTCAGGTTTGATCCCTGAGTCAGAAAGATCCCCTGGAGAAGGGAATGGGAACCCACTCCAGTATTCTTGCCTGGGATAATCCCATGGACAGAGGAGGCTGGAGGGCTGCAGACGCGGGGTCGCAAAGAGTCAGACATGACTGAGCGTGAGCACCCTAATCAGGGCCTGGGAACCTGGCCTTCTAACCCCATCGCAAGGCCCAGGCCTCCAGGCGAGGAAACAGGCCCAGAGAGGGTGACTCACTTGCTCAGGGTACCCGGCCCTTGATTATCCGAGAGTGGCAGGGATGCAGGGCATTTGGGCATCTCAGCTCAGTTCTGTCATCCTCAGCCCTCCCCCGAGCTCTCCCACTTCCCAGCCCCTCAACATCCAGGAATGTGAGTGAACGCGGCTACTGGAGGCAGTCAAGGTCCCAGAATCCCTTCCCACCATGGAGGGGCCAGAACCCTAGTCCGAGAGGCATCAGAAGCGCCAGCCCAGTTGCGAGTCCGCCCACCCCCTGCAGAGAAGATGACAGGCTTGCCCTGGGTTGGGAGAGGCTGGAGTTCACAAACTAGGTCACAGCTGGAGTGGCCCCTGCTGGGCACCAAAGGACCAGCTGTCCTCTCATCCTGGGAGCAATTACAGCACGAGAGCTCTGAGGACACCGAGGTTTCACTGCCTTTGGCAGGCGAGGTTCACAGAGGGCACGTTTTTCATTGGAGGTCACACAGCTCATCAGAACCAAGGTCTCCGCGGGCCTTTCCAAGAAACTGTGTCTCAGTGGCTGTGCCCTAGCTGTCCTGACCTCTCCAATTGAGTACTTCCTTCCTGACATTGTTCTTAGCTGCCTCTGTGACAACTATTTTTTAAAATTCTTTCCAACTTAAAAAATTTTGGGGGGAGACTTCCCTGGTGGTCCAGTGGTTAGGACTCTGTGATCCCAATGCAGGGAACCTGGGTTTGATCCCTGGTCAGGCAACTAAATCCCACATGCTGCAAGTAAGACCTGGCACAACCAAATAAATGAAAACTTAAAAAAAATTTTTTTAATATTTTTTAAATTGGTAGATGAAAGTCCACCTTCCTGTCTCTACAGTGCCTGCTCCCAGCCTCCTGGGCTGACCAGCCCGGTCCTGCTGCCCCCCATCTGCTAGGCCCCTTCTCTTCCTCCCTAACTCTTTGCACAACCATCTTTCCTCAGTAAATTGATGATGATGATTACAATCCCCTTGATACCCCACCGTCATCTTCCTGATTTATTCCTCTTCATTTATGGCCGCCGGAGGTAGAAGAGCATGTATTTACCTCTTTTATTATCTGTTGGCTCCCAGAAAGCTGACCTGTTTGTCTCAGACACTCTGGGTCCCCAGCACTTGGAAGATGCCTGGCACGGTAGACGTTTGTTGACTGACAGGTGGATGGAATCAATGAATGAGAGGAGACGAGCGTTGCAGGGCCAGTGAAAACAGTGCTGTGTTTTGAATCCTAGCCGGATGAACTGCCAAGACTCTCTCCTGCCTGTTTAAAAAAGAGGGAGCGTTACAGGATTGAGCACCACCAACCTCTCCCTGAGACTATCCCCTGCCACCTCTGACGTGCTATGTGAACCTGTGCTAAGACATGTCTAACTCTCTGCAACCCCATGGGCTACAGCCTGCCTGGTCCCTCTGTCCATGGGGTTTCCCAGGCAAGAACCCTGAAATGGGTTGCCATTTCCTTCTCCAGATCTTTTCAACCCAGGAGTCCAACCTACCTTTCTTGTATCTCCTGCGTTGGAGGATTCTCTACCACTGCTGCCACCTGGGAAGCCCCATGTGTACCTGAGCTGGTGACTTAAGTTGCTTTGTGCTTCAGTGTTCCCATCTGTAAAATGAAGGTGACAGGGGGGCTTCCCCTGCTCAATGAGGATGCTGTGGGACTTAAATGGACCCATTCAGACAGCCCAGAGCAGTGGCTGCTGCAGTGTTTGCCATGTGGATGAAGACAATGACCAGCTTTGAACAGGGGTTTAAGTGGCATATGAGAGAGACTGGGAGGGTACTTGAGTACTAAAAGTCACCAAGGAAGTAACATTGAGGGCCAGATCCAAATAAAGTCAGGGAGAGAGCCTTGTAGGGATGGTGGTCTGGGTATTGCCTAACATGTGCAAAGGCCCTGGGGCAGAACCACACCAGGTGTGTTGGAGGGGCAGTGAGCAGGCCTGTGCATCTGGAGCAGAGTGGGGAGAGGGAGAGAAGGAGGCGGGGAGGGGACCGAGGTGTGAATTCTCTCCTGCAGAAAGAAAAGAGCAGGCCGTTCTGCCCCCAACCCCTACGAGGAGTCTGTCTGGGGCACTGAGCAACACCAGTCATTTCCTTCTGGGGGCAGAGCTGGCAGGGCCTGGCTGCTCCGAAGCAGACCACTGGGAAGTTGTCCCCTATCCCTGAGTGACAGACAGTGACCCCTTGACCACGGGGAGCAGCCCGACCTAGGAGTGACTGCAGAGCCAGTTTAAGGTAGAAAGAGATGGATGAATAGGGGACTGTTGTTTCTGACTGTCTTGTCCCCTCGTGGGACATGGCCCCTCTGCTTGCTGTCCAGGGCAACAACATGGAAGAAAATGACCTAGAAAGCGAGCCTGGGAAGGCAGCTTGCCTCGGGGAAAGATTGTGATCCCTGCGATATGCAGGTTGGGATTAAGGACAGTTGCAATGGGAAAGCAGAACCAGATGCTTCCCGCTCCCTCTGTCCACCTCCCCATTGGGTTCCCCAGCCAGGGTTAGAGAGCTAAGACCCATGGCCTCCTGGAGACCAGGGGTGCCTTGGTCTCCTCATGGTGTGACCACACTCTCCATGACTGCAACTCCAACCCTGCCACTCACAGTGCTGTTCACACAGTGTGTGAATCCCCGGGCATTCGGCTGCGCCTGCACGTGTGTATGTGCACACCCAAATCAGGAATTGAGTTTGGTGTTTGATTTTACTTCCTGATGAATAGGCTTGTGCTGTCTGTGATTGTTTGGCAACCTCGATTCCTCCAGCCTCTTTTGGAACTACAACTCAGCCATCTTTCCTTGTGGGTGCATTCAAATCTCCCAGCATTCCACAATAACCATGCATTATGGCTTCCTTGATCCCCTATTGATGGGTGCCTAGGTTAGTTCCATTTTTCCTCCATATAAGTAAATCTTGGCTTTCTTTCTCTACTAAGTACACACGAATCTCCTCGACTCCATAAAGCAGGCACAGACCCTAGCTTATTTAACCAATGCCCTATTGATGAACCGGCTTCCCAGGTGGTGCTAGTGGGAAAGAATCCACTTACCAATGCAGGAGATGTGAGACGAGGATTCAATCCCTGGATCAGGAAGATCCCCTTGAGTACAAAATTGCACCCCACTCCAATATTCTTGCCTAGAAAATTCCATGGGCAGAGGATCCTGGATGGCTACAGTCCATGGGGTCGCAAAGAGCTGGACACGACTAAGCACCCACTGATGGACACTGAGATTAGTTCTGGGGGTTTTATTCCCCCCGTATGCATGCACCTCCACTGCCTTTCTTCATTGGTACATAAAAGTCTCCCTGTGTTCCACAGCAGGCATGGACCACAGTTTATTTCCTGGATCCCCTGTAGATGGATATCTAGGTTAGTTCCAGTTTTTTGGTTTTCCAAATGACGCTGCAGCAAACCTCCTTGTTGATGCCACTCTGCTCTCGTGTGTGTTATTTTGTACAGATGTGTGGCTACTCATGAAGGTCTTGTATTAGTACCCAGTAGCTGCCATAATGAAAGACCACAAACAGGGTGGCTTAAACAACAGAAAGTTACTCTCTCTGTTCTAGAGGCCAGACATTCAAAGTCAAGGTGTCAGCAGGGCTGTGCTCCCTGCAGAGACTCAGGGGTGGATCCTCCTTTGTTTCTTGCAGCTTCTGGTGCTTACTGGCAACCCTGGTGTCTCTTGGCTTATAAATGCATCTCTCCAATCTCTGTCTCCGTCATCACATGGCCATCATTCCTGCATGTCTGCATCCAAATTTCCCCCTTTCATAAGGACACCCGTCATTGGATCAGGGCCCACCCTACTCTGGCATGACCTCATCTTAATTTGATGACACCTGCAAAATACAAACTCTCCTCCTAGTGACGTATGATTTGCCTCTAGCATTAAGCCAACAGTTACTCCGGGCTCTGTTGTCTGTTCGTTTTCACCTAAAATTCTCCAAAGGGTCCAGGCAGGCAGGAGCTGACCTCATGGGTGAGGATCTAGAGCCTGGGTCCTTGCTGGGTCAGGCCTGTGGGAACAGTGAGGAAAGAGGCAGTAGGGATATGCTGGTGGGGGGCATTCAGGGGAAGCCTGGGGGCTTCAGCTGCTCAGATGCTGAAAATAGCTGCCCAGCCAACAAAGCAGCTCCCTCCAGCTGCCATCTGGCTGCTCCTTCCCCACCCCCACCCACCTTGGCCCTGGGATCTGGGCTGCAGCCCAGCAGAGCATAGGGGAGAGAGGGGATGGAGGGCCAGCTGGCTGCCTAGAGAGATGGAGCAACTCGGAAGGCACAGGTGCAGAGCCCAGGCGTTTGGCATCTGTTCCTCTGGTCCTTCCCGGTCACATCATCGGCCTCTGTGGCCCCTCCAGTGCATCTCCTGGTTCCCCACCCCAACTCACTCCACTTGCTCCTGCTGCCTCAGGGCCTTTGCACTAGCCTGGAACCAGCTTTCCCTAACACCCCCAGCCCTTTCCTTGTCCTCCTATGGGTTTGCATGAGCTTCCTGTGGCCGAAACAAAGTACTACAAACTGAGTGACTTAAAACAACAGAAGTCTATGCGCTCTGGCTTCTGGAGGCCACGAGTCTGAAATTCAGGTATTGTAGGGCCATCTCCCTCCAAAGGAGGGTCCTTCATGCATCTCCCAGCTTCTGGGGACCCCAGCCATCCTTGACTTATATAGATGCATCCCTCCAGCCTCTGCCCCTGTCTTCACATGGCCTTATTCCCTCTGTGTGCATCCAAACTGCCATTTTGTTACAAGGACATCAGTCATTTGATTCAGGGCCAACTGAATCCAATATAAGTTCGTCTCAATTCATCACATCTGCAAAGAACCTATTTTCAAAGGAGGCCCCTTATAATGAATTGGGGGACTTCTATGTGTATTGTGTATGTGTCTGCCTGTGTGTGCTCAGTCATGACCAACTCTTTGCAACCTCATAGACTGTAGCCTGCCAGGCTCCTGTCTCCGTGGGATTCTCCAGGCATGAATACTGGAGTGACTAGCCATTTCCTGCTCCAGGGGATCTTCTTGACCCAGGGATTGAACCCACGTCTCTTATGTCTCCTGCATTGGCATGCAGACTGTCTACCACTAGTGCCATCTGGGAAGGTTCTTTTAGGGAGAACACAAATGAACACTGTACAGGGTCTCAGCACAAATGTCACCTGTCCTGATCTGAAGTCAGCCCTCTGTCCACCCTAATCATCCAGGCTGCTCCCCTCACAGCCCTTGGGTAGATGCCCAAGAATGGGATTCCGGGTCCCATGGTGGACAATTGCTTCCTGAGCGCACTGCTAGGATGGGATGGGACAAGCCTGGAGTGCGGGTATTAATGCTGACCCTGCCCACAGGTGCCCACGAGGATGGTGGCGTGGCCCTAGGCCCAGGCTCCGCACCATGACCTGCTGGCTGTGGGTGCTAAGCCTGCAGCTCCTGCTCCTGCCCGCGGCCCTGCCCCCCGCAGGGGGCTGCCCGGCCCGCTGCGAGTGTACAGCGCAGACGCGCGCTGTAGCCTGTCCCCGGCGCCGGTTGACCGCGGTGCCCGACGGCATCCCGGCCGAGACACGCTTGCTGGAGCTCAGCCGCAACCGCATCCGCTGCCTGAACCCGGGCGACCTGGCCGCCCTGCCGCTGCTGGAGGAGCTGGACCTGAGCGAGAACGTGATCGCGCACGTGGAGCCGGGTGCCTTTGCCCACCTGCCGCGCCTGCGCGTGCTGCGCCTCCGCGGTAACCTGCTCAAGCTCATCCCGCCCGGCGTCTTCACACGCCTGGACAACCTCACGCTGCTGGACCTGAGCGAGAACAAGCTGGTCGTCCTCCTGGACTACACCTTCCAGGATCTGCGCAGCCTCCGCCGGCTGGAGGTGGGCGACAACGACCTGGTGTTCATCTCGCGCCGCGCCTTCGCCGGGCTGCTGGCGCTCGAGGAGCTCACCCTGGAGCGCTGCAACCTGACAGCGCTGTCGGGCGAGTCGCTGGGCCACCTGCGGGGCTTGGGCGCCCTAAGGCTGCGCCACCTGGCCATCGCCGCACTGGAGGACCAGAACTTCCAGCGGCTCCCGAGCCTGCTGCACTTGGAGATCGACAACTGGCCGCTGCTGGAGGAGGTGGCCGCCGGCAGCCTGCGGGGGCTCAACTTGACCTCGCTGTCCGTCACACACACCAACATCACCGCCGTGCCCGCCGCCGCCCTGCGCCACCAGGCTCACCTCACCTGCCTCAACCTGTCGCACAACCCCATCAGCACGGTGCCACGCGGGTCCTTCCGCGATCTGGTACGCCTGCGAGAGCTGCACCTGGCTGGGGCCCTATTGGCCGTGGTAGAGCCTCAGGCCTTCCTGGGGCTGCGGCAGATTCGCCTGCTCAACCTCTCCAACAACCTGCTGTCCACGCTGGAGGAGAGCACCTTTCACTCAGTCAACACGCTGGAGACGCTGCGCGTGGACGGGAACCCGCTGGCCTGCGACTGCCGCCTGCTGTGGGTCGTGCAACGCCGCAAGACCCTCAACTTCGATGGCCGCCCTCCGGCCTGCGCCACGCCGGCCGAGGTCCGCGGCGACGCGCTGCGCAGCCTGCCAGACTCGGCGCTCTTCGAGTACTTCGTGTGCCGCAAGCCCAAGATCCGCGAGCGGCGGCTGCAGCGCATCACAGCGGCCGCGGGCGCCGACGTGCGCTTCCAGTGCCGCGCCGAGGGCGAGCCGGCGCCCACCGTAGCCTGGGTGACCCCGCGCCACCGCACGGTGACCGCCGCCAGCGCCGGCCGGGCGCGCGTGCTGCCGGGCGGCACGCTGCACATCCGGGACGCACGGCCGGGGGACAGCGGCACCTACACGTGCGTGGCCAGCAACGCGGGCGGCAACGACACCTACTTCGCCACCCTGAGCGTGCAGCCCGAGCCGGCCGTCAACCGGACCCCGGGCGAGGGCCGCAACGACACGCAGGTGGCCGCGCGCTTCCCGCTCGACCTCACCACTATCCTGGTGTCCACCGCCATGGGCTGCATCACCTTCCTGGGTGTCGTGCTCTTCTGCTTCCTGCTGCTCTTTGTGTGGAGCCGCGGCCGCGGGCAGCACAAGAACAACTTCTCGGTGGAGTACTCTTTCCGCAAGGTGGACGGGCCCGCCGCCGCGGCGGGCCAGGGGGGCGCCCGCAAGTTCAACATGAAGATGATATGAGAGGCCCCGGGGCCCACCGCCCGCGGGCCCCGCCGCGGCGCCTGCGCCGGAAGCAGAGTCTCCGTCTCCGTCCGAGCCCACGCCGGCCGGCGGCTGGCCCATCTGATGACCACCTATGCATCTCCCATAGGGGGCGGCCGCGAGCCGGCTCCTGGCAGAACTTCCCCCTTTTTTTGTAGGGACCCAACTACAGGACTGTTTTTTTCATTAGAATGCGTCTTTTGCAGAGTTTCTCAAGCGTTTTTTTCTAAGGGTTTCACCCTGTCTTCCTGCCCCTGGTGTGGTTGCTCAGCTGGGAGAGGGTGGGATGGGAGCTCAGAGATCCAGGGTCCTCAACACAAAACAACTCACAGCTGGTGGTGATGGTCTACACCTGGGATCCCAGGGAAGGCAGTCGGCCTCTGGGTCAGAGCATGAGAAAGCCCACTCCGTTCACACCTGGATACCCCCCTCCAACTACACCAGAGCACATACTTACACCCAGGACATACAACAGTGATGCACAGATCCGGAGGGGAACACACACACACCCCTCATACCCAGCTGACACTAAGCAGGTGCCCTGAGATCACCACGGGCGCTTTGGGCTCTTGGCAGAGACCAGTCCCCACCTCGGCCAGGCAGCTCACACCTGAGACCCGTTTCTGCTCACACCCAGACGTTCACGACCCCCAGCTCCCTCTCAGCTGGCCACTTGATGCAGACCTCAGGTGCTGAGCTAAGGTCTTGCTGGTCAGGCTCACCCTGAAGGAGTCCAGCACACAGGATGGCCCCTGACCTGCTGGCCCAAGTCCTGTACCCAGACTCCCTCCCACCAGGACCTGCCAGGCCAGCAAGACGGGCTGCCAGCTAGGAGAAGCCATTCCTCCAGTTCCTCCCACCATCCCTCAGCTGCTGCTTGCTTCCTGTGCCCTCATCACCCCGGAGGGACAGCTGTCCTGGCCCCTGGTCCAGGAGCATTGCTTCCAGGGTGTCCCTTTCCAGCAGGCCAGATGGTGTGACCTTCAGTCCTGAGTCTGCACCACCCCTGCCCTGTTGACCACTGCTCACCTTGGGAAGGAGACAAGTGTCTGGTTGGTTCTGAGGGTCCTTGTCACATGCACTGTAGGGACAACGACAGGGAGCAAGGATGGGACAGAGGTTCAAGCCACAAGGAAGTCCAAACCTGGGACATTAGATGACAGAGGCACATTTGTCTCTGCAACACTGGGGCAGATCTAGGGCCAAAGAGTGGAGAGTCACAGGAAGATTGTCACTCAGGTGAAAGAAGATCACTGCCCCAAGGTCATTGCTCTGTTGCTCTACAGGTAGTGAATTCCTGTCACTGGAGATGTGCAGCAGGAGCTGAAGTTTTGCATGAGCATTCAGATACCAAACAGGAGCCATACATGACCCTGCCTCCCCTAGCCTGGTCCTTGCCCCGACTCTTTCTACCTCGGCCAGACAAACAGTTGGGGGGAAGGGGCACAGGAAGTGTTGTGGGGCCAGACCTCAGCCAGAGAGGAGCTTGGCTACTGACCAGGAGGTTAGATAGTATTCTCACAGACCTTGTAAGAAGGCTCTGGTTTCACCCAGCTGTGTGATCTTGCTTGGCAATTGAAGACCATTGATGTCCACGTCTATAAAATCAGTCTGATGGCCAAACCTATTGCTCCATACATAAAGGCCAGGCCCACGGACAAGCTTGATGATTGACTTGTTTTCTGGATTCCTCAAGGTCTTTCTGAGGCAAGCCAGAGGAAAAAACTGTCTACGGTAGCAATTTTGAGCAAAGGATTCAGACAGAACTTGGAAATGGACACTGGCCATTCTCTCTGGGCTAGAAACATTAGGAGGCCCTGGCCCTGCCCCCGTATTGTGTTAGTGGGCCACAGGACAGAGTGGCAGGCTACTGGCCACAGCCAGCCCAGGCGGGGACCCCACCCAAACCCCGTTCATGGAAGGACGTGAGAGCCAAATGGGGTGTCCAGCAGCCCCATACAGAGTTGAACAGAATGAACTAGTTTTTTTTTCCCCTTAGCATCCGCCTGACCTTGGTTGCCATGACAACCCTGAGGGTCCCTCAACAAATGACATCCAAGTGCCTTTAGCATCATCATGACGAGAGGGAGTATGTTCTTGACAGTGTTAGGACAGTGTTAGGACTCATAGAACGTCAGTGTTATCAGGATCTCCCAGCCCCCCTCTGCCTGCCCCCATCCCAACATGAACCAACACCCCTCATCCCCTCCCACCCCTACCCTGCTGTATTTGGTTGGAATCCAATAAAGATGAAACCAATTTAATAGCAAACATCGGAGCTTTCTTTTTATGGGAAGAGCAGGGAGAGGAAGTAGGGGTTTCTGGGGTCCCTTGGGGAGCTGCCTGGCTTTAGCACCAAAGCTGACCCTGAGTAACAGGGTGTTTGCGGAGAATGAACCATGTGATGAGGTTGGAGGTCACACTTCAGGAGTGCTCATGCAGTTCCCAGCACTGCCTGTGTTCACTCCCCTGTGAGCTGGGTACTGCTCTGACCCCATTTTGGTGGTGGTTGGTTTAGTAGCTAAGTCGTGGCTGACACTTGCAACCCCATAGACTCTAGCCTGCCAGGCTCCAGGCAAGAATACTGGCTGCTGCTGCTAAGTCACTTCAGTCGTGTCTGACTCTGCAACCCCATAGACGGCAGCCCACCAGGCTCCCCCGTCCCTAGGATTCTCCAGGCAAGAATACTGGAGAGGGTTGCCATTTCCTTCTCAAATGCATGAAAGTGAAAAGTGAAAGTGAAGCTGCTCAGTGTTTCCGACTCTTAGCAACCCCATGGACTGCAGCCTATCAGGCTCCTCCATCCATGGGATTTTCCAGGCAAGAGTACTGGAGTGGGGTGCCATTGCCTTCTCCAAGGAATCTTCCTGACCCAGGAATCAAACCTGGGTCTCCTGCCTTGCAGGCAGATTCTTTACTGACTGAGTTATGAGGGAAGATTATAACCCCATTTTACAGATAGGCAAAGGGAGGGTCAAGCCTACCTAGGGTCCCCAGCCAGGGATAAGTAGGGTGCTGAGAGGGGCCAGTGAGACTAAGCTGTCCGGGGAAACTCCTGCCCTGAGCTGGATCCAGGGGAAGAGCCAAGCGGCTGGGAAGAAAGGAGAAAGGAGATGCAGATTTATGCCCTCCCCGCTGTGACTCTGGAGCTGGCAGCTTCCTGCCCTGGGGCTGGAGAGTCTCTCCCACCCGGTCCTGATGGATGGGGACAGCAGAGCACAGAGCCTGATGTCAGGGCTCAAACCCTGCTGGGCCCTGGAAGCCTCTGCCATTAATATTTCTGGAAGGAGGTGGCCTGAGGGCACCCAGCAGAAACTATGGCCAAAGGCAGCCTCTCACACCCCAGGATCACTCTCTGGGCCTCAGTTTCTTTCTTTTTTTAAATATTTATATATTGGGCTGCACCAGGTCTTGGTGGCAGCACGCAGGATCTTCCATCTTCATTGCAGCAAGCGAGACCTTTAGTTGCAGCATATGGGATCTAGTTCCCTGACCAGGGATTGAACCTGGGTCCCCTGCATTGGGAGCGCAGAGTCTTAGCCACTGGACCAACAGAACAGTCCCAGGACCTCACTTGCTTCATTTGAACATGGGAAGAAACTGCACCCCGCAGGAGACAGAAACAGAAAAGGGGATGTGGGAGCCACTCTGGGGCAACCCCTCCCAGCCTGATTTCCAAGAAGTCAGGTGGGAGTGGGCGGGCTGGGCCATAGGACCCTCCCTTGGGGCCTCATCTCCCATGTCGTGCTGCAGTAAAGGCAGGTGAAAGACTGCCTCCTCCTGTGCCTCAGTTTCCTCATCCACAGAGGCCACCTGAGTGCCTGGTTCAAACCAGGTACAAGATCCAGGATTTCCTGAATCCTGTCTTATCTTTGGGATGCAGCTGAGGGGTAATCCTTCCTCAGGTGTCCAAGGACAGCAGAAGGGGTCCCATCCAGCTGGTGGGCAGAAACCCAAGGCGGGGCCCCTCAGATGGGTGTCTGTGGCCTGAGTGCTGTGTGCCTGGGGGAAGTCACGCCCCCTCTCTGTGCAGTGTGCACATCCATAAACTGGAGGATTGTGGTCCTCTTTCATGCAGGGAACTGTATGAGCTTCCTACAGCCGCTGTAACAAAATTTAATGGCTTACAACAACCAAGATTCATCATTCAACAGCTCTGGGGTTCAGAAGTCTAAAATGGATTGGAGTTGGTTCCTTCCAGAGGCTCCTGCCTTTTCCAGCTTCTAGAGGCACCGCATCCCTGGCTCACAGCCTCTTCCTCCATCCTCACAGCCAGCAACACAGCATCTCCCGTCTCTCTCTGCCTCTGACCCTCCTCCTCCCTCTTATAAGGACCCCCGAGGAATCCAGGGTCACTCCCATCCTCATCTAATCTGCAACCTTCATTTCCCCCTGTCATGCCACATAACATTTTCACAGGTCCTGGAGATGGACGCCTTTGGAGACTGTAACGCTGCCTGCCACCAAAACGGAGGCATTTTTCTCAGAAATGCCAAGTCATGGAAAATTCAGGAGCATCTGGCATCGGGAACCCTGCTCTGGGTAATGCCAGGGATGCAGGGAGTTTGGCCTTAGCTCCCGCAGTGCTCCAAAAATACTCTTCAAATAAAAGAACAGCTTTAGGATCTGCAGAGGGCCTGACCCTGAGCTAGGGTAGCCAGACGGGGCCACTGTGGGGGTCACACACACGGAGGTCACATTTGAGGGTGAGCTGAGGCAGGCATTCCCCATTTCTAGGCTGAAGGGGAGGATTTCCATTGGGGCTCGACGGGGTGCTGGGCATGTTGGGATGCTGAACAGATGTTAGCAGGTGACTGCTCTCCTTCACCACAAAGCCCCCTACTCACTCCAAGGAGGGGGCCATCTTGAGGGGGTCCCAGACACTAGTTCCCCTGTCCGCTGCCTGTCCTGAGTGGAGAAGTCCCCAGGGATGTCACTGCTTGTTCCACCCTGGCCCCTCTGCCGGCCTTCCCCTACCCCACCCCAGGGTGAGGCGAGTGAGGCACTGACCCTGAGCATAAAACTTAAGGGGGTGCCCAGATCCCAGTCATCAAGATCAATAGTCCAGGGATCTCCCTGGTGGTTCAGTGGTTAAGAATTTACCTTGCAATGCAGGGGATGCAGGTTCCATCCCTGGTCAGGGAACTAAGATCCCACCTGCCACAGGGCAGCTAAGCCTGAACTCCGAGACTACTGAACATGAACATCACAACTAGAGAGTCCAGGAGCCACGAGAAAAGACCCGACATTAAGCAATGAAGATCCGTGTGTTGCAACTAAGACCTGATGCAGCCAAGTAAAATTTAAAAATTAAAAGAATTTTTTAAAAAGATCAATAATCAACAAATGGAATCAATTCATGCCCCAAGTCCACAATGGACAGAATACCACAACCTTTTAAATAAAGATCCACTCTGCCTTGGCATGACCCTGCCTCACTCCCCACACCCTAATGCTGGCCCTCATTCCAACAAAACTTTATTTACAAAAACAGCCACCAGCCCAAGGGCCACAGTTTGCAAATAAGTTTTTTTTTTAATATTATATTACAATGTTATTTAAGACATCACTCTGCCAACAAAAGTGCCTATAGTCAAAGCTACGGTTTTTCCAGTAGTCATGTATGGATGTGAGAGTTGGACCATAAAGAAGGCTGANCCAGCCCAAGGGCCACAGTTTGCAAATAAGTTTTTTTTTTAATATTATATTACAATGTTATTTAAGACATCACTCTGCCAACAAAAGTGCCTATAGTCAAAGCTACGGTTTTTCCAGTAGTCATGTATGGATGTGAGAGTTGGACCATAAAGAAGGCTGAGCACCAAAGAACTGATGCCTTTGAATTGTGGTGCTGGAAAAGACTGTTGAGAGTTCCTTGGACAACAAAGAGATCAAACAAAGAGGCAATCCTAAAGGAAATCACCCTGAATATTCACTGGAAGGACTGCTGCTGAAGCCAAAGCTCCAATACTTTGGGCAGAGCAGACTCACTGGAAAAGACCCTGATGCTGGGAAAGATTGAAGGCAGGAGGAGAAGGGAGCGACAGGACGAGATGTTTAGACGGCATCACCAACTCAGTGGGCATGAGTCTGAGCAACATCAGGGAGACAGTGAAGGACAGGGAAGCCTGGCGTGCCGCAGTCCGTGGGGTTGCAAAGAGTCAGACCCGACTTAGTAACGAACAGCAACAACAAAAATGTTATTTATCTTGATTACTGGGGTGTTTTGTTTTGTTGGCATCACCTTAAATTCTGTGCCTGGAGTGTCTAGCTTGCCTCACCATAATTAATCCTGGATTGGAGCCATGGCCTGGCTGGGTAACTACCCCTCCCCACTGCCCCAGGGTCTTATGAAGGGAAGAATAAGAATTGGTAATAAGCAGGGATCTGGGCAGTGAGGAGGCCATTTCCTCAGTACCCCTGGTCCCTTCTGATCCGCCTGAAACAGTCTGGGATTTGTGGGATCCTTGTCCAGCATAATTCACAGACCCTTCCGCAAGCTCACGGTCCTCCCACTGCATGATTCTGAAATCCACCCAAATCACAGGCTGCCCCGTGGATCAAAGACAGAGAACATCCATTCTGTGGATTACAGAAGCTGAGTGCCAGTACAGAAAAATATTGAATCAAGTTACGGACCCTCACACTGGAAATGCTGAGGGCCAGCAGGTCAGTGTGGCCCAAAATGTGGGGGACTCCATGAGATGGATTTGTCTCCTTCCCCACACCCAGGGGGCACCCAGTAACGGCCTGTAGACCTCTCAGCCCATCCTGGACCTGCTGTGTGACCCTGCATGGACTCCAGCCCTCTAAGGGAAATGAGATGGGGCAGGAGAAACTCAGCATGGAAGATGCTCAGACTACAGAACAAAAACGTCTTTGCATCTTCTCAACTGCAGTGACTTCTTGGTTCTTTCTCTACAGAGGGGAAGAGGCTGGGTTTCAGAGAGATGCCACTCATGCTTCCGAGTAGGTAAGGTAAGCCTCAGGCCCCCAGACAGTTTAGACAGCATGTACTTAAGCTAGAATTTCACACTGTCTGGCTTTCCCTGGATTTTCACCATTTCTTGATTTTCCATGTATGGTAATTCTATTATCAAATGCCTTTTTCTAAATCAATGCATTAAGGTGATGGGAGGAAAGGGAAGTGAGTTGATTAAATTAAAAAAACAAATCCAACTAGTGTGGCTGGAGACAGCAAACAGGAGCCATTTTTCTGTATTTGCTGGAACACGGAAGGAGTGGTGACTGGCCCAAAGTCACAAAGCAAGCCACAGAACTGGGGCTCAAATGGAGCAGTGCGTGCCAAGGGTCCTGGGATGGGTGGGGAGTGGGGGCATGCATTCTGGGGGCTTCTCAGATGATCCTGCAGAAGGGGAAGTGGCTTCGGAGGAAGTGAAAACCACAGAGGAAAGGTCACCTGGCTGAATTTCTCCTTGAACCTTCACTTCTGAGGTTCCCTGCCTCCCCAAAGGTGGGGGAGTCCTAAAAGTCTCAATTCCCCCCAACCTCTCAGGGCTCGGTTCTCTCGGCCGCCCACCTCGTGTAACCTTCGGGACCTCGGCCCGTCTTCCCTTCTCCTCCCATCCGCTTTCAGCCCTGGAGCCCATCGGCCTTCATGGGGAAGTACTGCAGAAAGGCCTCCTCCCGTCTGGGCCTGTGGTCTAACAGCTGCCCTGGCGTTTCCGGTTCACTGCAGGGACCGGTCAGACAGTCCCGGAGGCCAGGAGCTGCAGCTATTGGGAGTTGGTCCTCAAGGGCCTCCTGCCCCGAGGTCAAGCCAGTCCTGAAGGTAGGGCGCTCCTGGAGGGGGGCTGAGGCGGGGGCTGGGAGGAAGCAGCCGCTTTTCAAGGCTGGGGTGACCTAGAATCTAGGTGGGGCAGGGCTAGGGGGTCAGGCTGCTGTTGGTAACCGCTTGAGGGGGCTGAGCTCTGCGGACAAGGCCTAAGTACTGGTCCCTGGGTATTGTCATCGGCCCCCAGATGCTACCCCTGCCCCCTAAATGTCTTGCCTTCCCAGCTGGACATTTTGTCTCTATCACAAGAGTACAAGGTCCTTCCTGCAGCCCTGAAAGGTTGATGGGCGACATTCACCAAGAGAGGTCAAGCAACCCTCCCAAGGGCCACACAGCAGGGGGGGCCCTCACACACATGCCATCCACTCTGACCTTCCCTCTGCAGCATGAGCAACCTGGAGCCACCCACCAAGATGCCTGGGGCCAACACCCCAACCAGTTCAGCACAGCACACCTACAGCAACCTTGGTGAGAGCCTGGGAGGGGCCCTGGGTGGGCGGTGGGACAGGTGGCCGGTAAGGCAGCCAGAATAGGAAGGTGGGGTCTTTCATTACCGTCTAAGGAATCATTTAACTCAATTATAGCACCTTTTTAAAAACACCTATTTATTTGGGTGTGCTGGGTTGTAGTTGCGACGTGTGGGAGCCAGTTTCCTGGCTAGTTCTGGGCCCGCTGCATTGGGGGCACAGAGTCTTAGCCACTGGGCCACCAGGGAAGTCCCCTATAGCAGCTTTTAAAGTATTTTAATAAAACTCTGTGTTTTTTTGTAAAAAAAAAAAAAAAAAGCTGGATTGCCAGCTTCTAAAAATGAGGAAATGTGCTCAGAGAGGCTCAGTCACCTGCCCAGAACCACACAGGAAAGTGGGGGCCGGATGTTTCTCTGCCACTGACTTGTCACTCCTCTGAAGCTTTGTTTCCTTATTTGCAAATTGGAGATGGCATCCTTATAGGGTACAAGGTAGTTGAGCGTTGGTGTTTTCTTTTTTTGGCGGGGCAGTGCGGTTTTGTGGGATCTCAGTTCGCTGACCAGGGACTGAACCCTGGCCCCAGCAGTGAGAGCGCTGAGTCCTAACCGCTGGACCACCTAGGAACTCCCTATTTTTTTCCAGTCAAAAAAAATTTTTTTTGGCTACCCCCACCCCACTTCCGTGGCATGTGGGATCTTATTTCCCTGCTCAGGGATGGAACCAGCGCCCCCTGCAGGGGCAACACGGAGTCTTAACCACTGCACCACCAGAGAAGTCCCCCTTTTTTCCGTTTTAAAGATGCAGGAACTACGGCCGAGGGTAGAGTCCTGGGCATCCACTCCCCCTGTCCTCACGCCCTTCTCCCACTGCTTCCCCCGGTCCAGGTGAGGTCCGCACCCACCTGCTGCCCTCCAAGGCCTGCCGCCCACGGATATCTGAGCCCCCCGCGACTGATCCGCAGCCCCTGCCCCCACCCCTGCCCAAGAAGACCCTCACCAGGACCCAATCGCTGCCCACCCACAAAGCCTCCAGCCCCAGCCTCACTCGAGCAGGGCCGCCTCGGAAGCCCCTTGTGGGGTCCCGCAGTGTGGATGAGAGCCAGGCAGGCGACGACAGGGCGGGGTCAGCCCAGCCGCCTGCAGAGCCGCCCTTCAGCTCGCTGGACACCGAACTGGGCCTCTCCCTTCACGATTTGCACCACCCGGAGGCCGTGCACGCAGCTCTGGAGGCCCGGCAGCTGGAGGGTCTCCGCGCCGTGCACGCCCGACTGCACACCCGGCTCCTGGGGGGTCGCCCGGGCCCCTGCCGGCCCGACCACGGCTTCCGCCTCCTGGACAGCTCGCCGTGTGTGGAGAGCGGGAACGCCCTCTACTACAGGCTGGTGCGCGTGCATGAGGAGGCGTGGCACCTTCTGGCTGCCAAGGTGAGCCCCGCCCCCGCCCCGCCCCTTGGAGGTTTCCCCAGTTTCTCCTCCAAGGCATAACCCAGGTTCCTTTCTTCTCCGGCCTAATTGCTTATTTTGCAACTAACACCGTCAGTCCTAGGAATCACGTTTCTAAGATGTGGGGCCACCTACATTTAAGACATCTGGGAGTCTTGTTAAAATCTCCCCACGCCTCTCAGGGACTCAGGAGTCTGCTTTTTTTTTTTTTTCCTGCCACGGGGCATGTGGGATTTTAGGTCCCCAACCAGGGATTGAACCCGCAACCCCTTTAGTAGAAGCTAGAAGTCTTAAACACTGGACCTCTTGGGAAGTCCCCAGGAGTCTGCCTTTGAACTCACCTCCCAGTAAATTCTGACGCTAGAAACCCACTGCCAGCTGATAGATACCAGTTTCCATCATCAACATCTTTAACAAAATGTACTGAGCGCTGTTCCTTCATGTCCTGTGCTTGCTGTTCTAAGGAGATTTAAACACTTTAATTCAGCTAATCCTCATGCAAGCATTACCATATTTTATTATAAGGTGCTTCTGTTTTATGCACCACCAAGGAAAAAAAAAAGATTCCTGTCAAATAAGTGTGACCACCAAGAGTCAGACATGTCACCATTTTGGTGTAACCTTACCCATTTGACAGATTGTGCTATTATGAACCCATTTTACAGATGGGAGTGTGGAGGGAGTAAGTTATTGCTAGCTGTGAGTTCTTTCGTTGACAGCTTGATCCTGGTTCCATCTCAGAGGCCCCTGGGGAGTTGTCGTGTTGGTTGTTTTGGGGGTTTTTGGCCATGCCACATGGCATGGGGGATCTTAGTTCCCCAACCAGAAACTGAACCCGAACCTCCTGCACTGGAAGCTTGGAGTTCTAACCACTGGACCACCAGAGAATTCCCAAGGGACTTTATTTTTAAAATATACACTCCCAGTGCCCCACCTCAGCACCTGTGCTTTTTAACCCCTGCCTCAAAGTGATTCAAATGTAATCTCTGGAGTTGATGTTCTCCTACTTTCTAGAAGGAGCTTTGCTGACCAGTACTGCAGCAGTACTGCTGGCCATGGGTGACTTCTGAGCAATTGACTGACTGAGATGTGCTCTGAGTGCCAAATATACACCAGGTCTCAAAGATTTAGTATCAATAACAATCGTGTAAAAACATCTCACTAATATTTTTTTCATTGATGACCTGTTGAATGATAATATTCTGAGTATCTTGGATTAAATAAAATAGATTATGAAAGTTATTTTCAAGCTCATACAACTCAATTAAAAAAAAAGCTAATGAAAAATTAGGCAGAAGACCTGAAGAGACATTTTTCCAAAGAAAACATACAGACGGTCAACAAGCAAATGAAAAGATGCTCAACATCACTAATCAGAGAAATATAAAGCAAAACCATAAGGAGGTATCACCTCACACCTGTCAGAATGACCATCATCAAAAAGACCACAGATAACAAATATTGGCAAGGATGTGGAGAAAAGAGAATCCTGTACACTGTTGATGGGAATGTAAAATGATGTGGCCACTGTGGAAAACAGTTTAGAAGTTCCTCAGAAAACTAAAAATAAAACTGCATATAATCCAACAACTCTAATCCTGAGTATATATCTAGAAAAAAAAAACACTCATTAGAAAATATATATGTGCACCCAATGTTCACAGCAACATTATTTACAATAACCAAGACATGGAAGCACCCTAAGTGTCCATCAACAAAAGATGTGGAATATATATACAATGGACTACTACTAATCTGCCATAAAAAAAGAATATAATTTTGCCATTTGCAATATAGATGAACCTGGAGGGTATTATCAGTTCAGTTCAGTCGCTCAGTTGTGTCTGACTTTTTGTAACCCCATCCATGAACTGCATCATGCCAGACTTCCCTGTTCGTCACCAGCTTCTGGAGCTTGCTCACACTCATGTCCACCAAGTCAGTGATGCCGTCCAACCATCTCATCCTCTGTCGTCTCCTTCTCCTCCTGCCTTTAATCTTTCCTAGCATCAGGGTCTTTTTCATGAGTCAGTTCTTCGAATCAGGTGGCCAAGGTATTGGCGCTTCGGCATCAGCATCAGTCCTTTCAACGTATATTAAGGACTGATTTCCTTTAGGATGGACTGGTTTGATCTTGCTGTCCAAGGGACCCTCAAGAGTCTTCTCCAACACCACAGGAGGGTATTATACTTAGTGAAATAAAAGATAAATCCTGTATGTTTTCAATTATATGTAGAATCTAAAAAGTTAATATAGTGAATATTAAAAAGAAGAGGAAGAAGAAAGAAAGTTACTTTCACCTGTTTCTTTTCACTTTTTAAAACGTGGCTACTGGAAATTTTGAATTACACTGTGGTCTGTGCTCCAGCACCTTTGCTGTCGTCTTCCTCCTTGCCAAGTGGCAAGCACAAATGGTGGACACCCTTAGACAGGCTGGAAACTTTAACCCTTAAACACCTCCTCCCTGGTGTACTGTTAGTGTTAGTCACTCAGCCGGGTCTGACTCTTTGAAAACCCATAGACTGTAGCCCACCAGGCTCCTCTGTCCATGGGATTCTCCAGACAAGAATACTGGAGTGGGTAGCCATTCCATTCTCCAGGGAATCTTCCCCGACCCAGGTATCAAACCTGGGTCTCCCAGATTGCAGGCAGATTCTTTACCATCTGAGCTACCAGGCAAGACCCATAGCACCATCCTCCCAGGTGATTTTCCTTAAATCATGTTGGCGAATAATATCTGAATTAACAAGAACCTTGCTTCTGGAGTGATCAGTGATAGCGGGGCAAGTTGCGGTGGGTGGGAAGGTACTGTAGCCCACCAGGCTCCTCTGTCCATGGGATTCTCCAGACAAGAATACTGGAGTGGGTAGCCATTCCATTCTCCAGGGAATCTTCCCCGACCCAGGTATCAAACCTGGGTCTCCCAGATTGCAGGCAGATTCTTTACCATCTGAGCTACCAGGCAAGACCCATAGCACCATCCTCCCAGGTGATTTTCCTTAAATCATGTTGGCGAATAATATCTGAATTAACAAGAACCTTGCTTCTGGAGTGATCAGTGATAGCGGGGCAAGTTGCGGTGGGTGGGAAGGTTTCAGAACAGGTAGAGCCTCTAGGCAAGCTATGCTGGTTTTCAGGGTGGAGGAGCTCTGTGGTCAGGCTCTGAAGGCCCCCTCTGTCCCACAGGTGCCCAAGCCAGGAGCTGAGAAGCCCCACACCTGGGGCCTGGAGCTACAGGTCTCTCTGCACCCACATTTCAACCTCCAGGGGCTGTGTGGCCTGTTGCCCGAGGGTGCACTGCCTGAGGCGCCCTGGAGCGGCTGCGTGGCACTGGTGGCCGAGGTGCCAGAGCTCACTGTGACCCAGTGGCTTGTGGAGGCAAGTGCTCGGCCGCCGGAGGAGTTCACGAAGACCCTGGCCCTGCTGCTGCTGCAGCTGAGCGCTGCCCTAGAGCACCTGGAGGCACAGGGCGTGGCCCTGGCTGAGCTGCGGCCCGAGAACCTGCTGCTGGTGGTGCCTCGGGGCTGCATGGCCACCGGGCCCCCGCGCCTGCTGCTTGCAGACTTCGGACGTGTTCGCCCGCGGCCTCCCGGCACCCCTGGCGCCCATGCGTGGCAGCTGGGCCGCCTGTTCCGAGAGCTGCTTGGCCCAGGAGTGCCCTTGGCCACACCCATGGCTGCAGGCCTGGAGCGCCTGGCGGCCCAGCTGACCCGTGTGCGGCCCTCAGCGGCCCGGACACGCAGCGCGCTGCAGGCGCTGCTCTGGGGGCCCGGACCAGAGCTGCGCAGCCATGGAGCCCCACTGGGGTCCTGGCTGCAGGTGCGCCGAACCATGCTGGTCCTGCACCTGGCTGAGCGGGCCGTGGGTGGGGAGGTGCCCGGTCTGGAGGATTGGCTCTGCTGTGAATACCTGATGGAGGCCACAGTGGCCTCAGTGGACCTCGCCCTCAGTCTGCTGTGGGACTGACCCTGCCCATGAGTGACGCACCTGTTCCAGGGCCCTTCCAAGTGGCAGGACCCCCTCAACCTCCCAGGGCTGGAACTGGTGGCTGGTGAATCCATCATAGGGTGGATGCCCCCTTTCAGAAGGGACCAACAGGCCAGCAGAGAATGCAGTTGGGAAATTAGGCCCAATCCCCCCTACTACTCCCAAGAATACAGTTGCTCCCTTCCAGGGCTGGGACCTAATGGCCAGTGCTCGTAGGGGCTTTCAGAGCAGCCCATCCGGGTGTGCAATCACTGCAAGTTCATGCCTCTCCCAGTGACTGGAACCCCTCCCACCACCTTCCAGTAGAAGCCAGGTGCCCTTGCAGTACTACGGTCTGATGGTCACTGTGTCCATGGCAATGTGGACACTCCTCCCAAAGGCCTTGGAGCCTGCCCTTGCGCTGAGGCTGGTGGTGTGAACTGTCAACAACTTGTCAAGAACTGCTGGGGGCTTCCATGGGGAGAGAGGTCTCTGGAATCTGAGACAGCCAGCCCACCCCAGCAGGCTCTGAGCTCACCTGCCCACATGCTCCTCTGGTTCCCAAGCCCACCAGATGTGTATAAGAGACAGCCTCAGCACCTCCCCCACTCCCTCCACCCACTGTGGCCTCCTTGCTCTCCATCTGTGACACTAAATTCTGTCCCGCCACCAAAATTCTGTCCAGCCACCAAGTCTTTGCACTGGCTGTTTCCTCTGCCGGACTTGCTGAATCTCACTTCTTTTAAGCAAATAAAGTTGACCCTCCTGGGCCCTCTCAAGCTCCTGGCCCTGCTTCCCACCAAAGCACTTGTCACCACCTGCATTTATTTATTCATCTCTTTGTCACCTGTTCATCTCACCCATCAGGTTGAGTTCTGAGGCCCCATCTATACTTAACACACCCTAAGTGTTTAATAGCATAGAATGATAGAATAAACAAAGCTGCTTACAGACTCATCAGGGACCTGAGGGAGAGAATGAGGAGGAAGTCTCAGTTTACACCTCTGAAAAGTAGATGCCCTTGTCTGGGATCTCCAGCCTTGCCCCTTCACCAGCCATGGCGATGCTGCGGGGAACTTTCTAACCCCCAGGTATGACCTCGTCCCTCTCCTGCTCAGACCTCTCCCATGGCTCCCTGCTGCTGCTAAGTCGCTTGTCGTGTCCGACTCTGTGCGACCCCACAGACTGCAGCCCACCAGGCTCCCCCGTCCCTGGGATTCTCCAGGCAAGAACACTGGAGTGGGTTGCCATTTCTTTCTCCAATGCATGAAAGTGAAAAGTGAAAGTGAAGTCACTCAGTCGTGTCTGACTCCTAGCGACCCCATGGACTGCAGCCCACCAGGCTCCTCCGTCCATGGGGTTTGCCAGCAAAAGTACTGGAGTGGGGTGCCATTGCCTTACCTTCAAAATGCAAAGGGTTCGTCTAAAGGCTCTGCATGCTGTCTGGCCCTCTCCTGCCACATCACCTCTCTATGTAGGTGCTATCTGGCCTCCGGACTTTACCCATCGTTCTTTCTGCTGATATACTTCCCCACTATGCTCTGCTTCAGACTCCTGTACATCCTCCAGCACCCCAATCCCAAAGCACTTTCTCTGCCCATGCCCTGCCCACAGACTGGCGTTATGTCCAGCCCTCTCTCCAGACGTTTGAAAGCCGACTCCATCATCAATCAGGTAACTGAATATCCCACCCAACCCCCAGATATACTTGAATCCCTCTGAACTCCTTTCTCTTAAGATAACCTGCTTTGCAACCTATTTGTCAATCTGCAGGGCACGACCCCAGATGCAGCCAGCAGGTGGTGCTGCAGGGCTGCTGTCTTCGGCCTTCAGCCACCCACTTACCTCCACCCTTCTCTGGTGGCTCAGATGGTAAAGAATCTGCCCACAATGTGGGGGACCTCGGTTCAATCCCTGGGTGGGGAAAATCCCTTGGAGAAGGGCATGGCAACTCACTCCAGTATTCTTGCTTGGAGAATCCCTATGGACAGAAGAGTCTAACAGAGGGTCTTCCATAGGGTCACAGATGTACCCCATGACAACTGGGCAACTAACCACAGCATTCCCACCCACTGCAGGGTCTTTGCCTTCTGCCTGCCTCAGACTCCACCTCTGCTCTGGCCAGAACACCCATCAGCAAAGCTCCCTCCCCAGCAAGACAACCTAAGAGGGCTGAGGATGCCCACAGCCAAACACCCACCCCTTCCTTCCCCTTCCCCCTGGGAAAGCCCCACTCAGGCCCTGCCCTGCTCCACTTCTCAAGGCCCAGTCAACAGCTTCAGCCTGGAACCAGGCCACTCCAGCCTGCCTGTCACCCCAGGGAAAAGTTCTGGGGAAAGGGGAGTGGCAGGTAGGGTGGGGCGGGCTACCACCTGTCCAGGGGTGGCAGGAAGATGTGGTTATGGAGGCAGCCAGGTGGAGCTGGCTGTGGCCAAAGGTGACACCAGGCCCTTACTTAGCTCCCTCAGCCCCTGGCAAGCCCAAGGCCCCTATTCCCTTGGCCCCAGAGCCCATCAACACCATCGAGCCAACACAGGTCTTAAGAGGGATAATCACTTTTATTTGGATTTCTGAGAGCAATAGAAGGGTAGATTAATACCTATCTTTCCAAGTTAAGAGACCTAAGACTGTTCCAAAAACTTTCATTCAAATAAGAAACTCCTCAAAGTACAAGGATAATCTGAATCATCTTAAACCAGCAATAAAAAAGTAAAATATAAACTTTTATTTAGAATTAAAGCAAATACTTCAGTATCACAAACACAATATTAAACTTCAAGAAATACACGGCTAATTTGGAGTGAGCGTTTATTTGCACAATTACAACATGCGGACAAACCAGCAGGTGAGCAGGCTGACGCTGGTCAGCGCAGTTGATCACACCACCCGCACCAGGCACGGCGCAAAGCACACACGCAAGGGACTGCAACTGAGGCCCCTGAGTGGCCTCAGGGTCGTCACACTACTCCTCTTCACCCGAGGACTCTCTCTCAAACGTGTAGGCCATGAAGCAAGCGTCAGGTCTCTTGGGGACAAGGGGATGCCCCGGTCTCACAATCTCAAAGCCCAAAAAGCTGAAGGTACGGAGCAAGGCGGCTGCAGAAGAGACAGGGAAGAGATACAATTAAGTCAGAACTCCTGTCCAAAAAAAAAAAAAAAACCCCAACTCCTGTCCACAATCAGGGCCCAGGGTCTGGAGACCAAGGCCTGAGTCCTGGACTCCATGGGCTCCACCTCCTTGCCTGCCCCCCACCTCCACTCCTGGAGAATCTGAGGAGGGCAGTCAACCTACCTCGATCATCGCGGTTCTTGTGGAAGCAAATGAAGACGTGGTCAACACGGAGCTGCTCTTCAGCAAACTCAAGAAGAACTGCGAAGCTGAAATTCCAGCATCAGGAGCTGCCCGCCTGCACCCCTACCGGGGCCCCAGCCTGATTCTAACACTTCTGTCTGAACCCCAATTTCTCCCAGGTCTAATCCAGGGTCACCTCCAGCACTGCTGACACTGAGCCAGATCACTCAAGGGGACATTCCTAGACATTGTGGGGTGCCCCTGGCCTCATCTACTTGAGGCCAACAGTAACACCCCCTCCCCTCATCCCTTGGGTGCTAACTGGTGGTCCACTGCTTCAAAGGGGAACCCGCATTCCAGAACATGAACAACCCATCTGTCTCGTGCCTCAGGCTTCCCTCCTCCTTGCACACAGGCCGGCCCTCACCTGTCCTTGCTCCCCTCGGGCAGAGCGCCGCCCGGGATCTCGATGTACAGGCAGCTGTTGCTCAGCACCGCTCTCCAGTTAATATGTTTGGCCTCTGTGAGCCTGGACTGGACATTAAAAATCCTCGTCTTGTTATTAGATGTTAGTTCCTCTGTTACATTCAGCCGATTATCCTGCGGGGGGTAAAAAAAAAAAACACACACACTCAACCATAAACACCAAGCTTCACAGGTTGGGGATCTTTCCCTTGGCTACCCTGACAACCCAAAAAAGCACCAAAATGACCTTTCACACACCCCCACCACCCAGTGCTGACGTTGGCTATGGAGGCCTCTGAGCAGCAGCAGCTCTGCCCAAGACCACAGAGAGCCCCAGGCTAAGGTGCTATCAGGAGCTGCCAACAACGACTAGAGGTTCAGGCAAGGCCTGGGCAGTGGCTCGCACCGCTTTTCCTTCTATCCCAGGCTCAGAGCACTGGGTAAAACCAGGAAGAGCGCTCCCAGCACATGACAAGTGCACAGATGATTGCCCTCTGCTGAGAGGCAGGCACTGTGGGTCTGACCACATTCCCCCCAGCTCAGGTCCCCAGGATTCCAGAGGGAGGAGCATACTTACAGAGTAAAATAAATTAGCTGAAAGATTGTGATCCCTCTGACTATTCCCTCGCCCACCTGGGATCTTCAGGGGTGGGTGAGGGACATCAGGAGCACCACCGAGGCCCTGGACCCAGGTTACTACAGCAGTTGATGGAGACCCTGGAACTGGAGGAGACAGCAGGTGAGCAGCACTGGGAGGAGACCCCGCGGCCTTTGCCAACAGGGTCTGGGGTCCCATTACGGCCAAACTGAAGGTCAAGGCCTTCCAAAGTCCAAGTCCACCAGGGACCCTGCCTCCCTTTTCCAAGGGCGATGTTCACACTGAGAGCAAAAATCAACATCGGGCGGCGGGGCAGCTAAACAATCACAGAAACAAGTGGCCATTCAAACCAGACGCCTCGGGTGATACGCTGCTTAAAGACCCACCGTCCCCGGGGGCCGGGGTGCTTTTGCCCTTTAACCATCTCACGACTGGCACGAAGTGCCGCCCCACCCAATCCTGCCTCAACTTCGACTTCCTCATTTCTAAGCCCAGCGCTCCAGCTTCCCCTTTTCCACTGTGCGGTCTGTAGCCGACCTGAAGCTCCAGCAAGCTTTCCTTAGGGATCTGACCTGTTTGTCCGTAGAAGCTGTCCCTGCGGCGGTCCCTTCGCTCGCCCAGAGACGTGGGGCCCGATCAGCGCCCCCGCCGGTGCTGCGAGGCCCGGCCCGCGGAGACGCCCTCCCGCGCGCTCCCCGCGGCCTCCGGTTGCGTCATCTCGGCAAAGGGCCCTCGGCCCCGGGGGAGATTTTCACAATCGCGCAGCCGGCAATGCCAGCAGCCATTTGCTGAGCAGTGTAAACAAGCCCCAAAGTCGCCTCCATTTTCCTGGGCTCCCATCCGGGGTCCCCTTCATTAAAGAGCTCGCTCTCCGCACCCAGCGCGGGCCCCCTGGACCCCCGTCCCTGGCCACCACCTCTCCTGGCACAGCAGTCCTCTGGGGTAAGGGCGATCCGGCATTCACCCTGATAAAGGCCCCGGGCGCCGTCTACGTGGCGCTGTCCGACTCCGCGCGTCCTCGGGGCTATAAGGAGATCGCCAGGGCGGCCGCCGTCCCGTGGGAAAGGCTACTCCGCTGGGCTCGTCCGCCCGCAAAGTCTACATTCCCTGGACCCGTGGGCCTGACCTCGCCCCTCAAGCTTAGCCGCCCCCCAAACCCGACCCCCGCGCCTCTAAAACGGGCCGTGAACTCTGGTCTCCCAAACCCAACCAGGGACCCTGTAAGCTTCCCCCAATCCAAACGGAAACCGCCGTGTTTCCCCCCGACCCACGCCTCAATTCGACCAGGTACCCTGGAAGCCCCTCAATCCAATCAGAGGCCCCTCCGCCTGCTTCGAGCCCGACCCGCTCCCACCCCGCCCCCGGTGCGATTGTGGCCTCGACAAAGGGGCGGACCTCGCGCTCCCCAGACTTCCGCGGCGCCCCGAGGCCTGCCCCCTGCGGGCCTGCGCGACGCCGCTTCTGGAAGCTTCGGGCGGGGGCGGGGCGCTTACCTCTCGCTGCTGCGGCCTCCGCGGCTGTGCAGGCTAAGGAGCGGCATGGTGCGGGTGGCGTGGACGGTGGCGCTGGGTTTATCCCCTTCCTTCTCTCTGGCGAAGCAGTGGCTGTTGAGGATCCGCTGCAGGGAGGATTTCACCATCCGGCCGCTGGGGTCCGAAACCAGCAAAACCTCCGCTGCGCTTCTCCGCGCCGCCGCCGCTGCTCGCCGTTCGCAAAATGGCGCCGCCGTCGCCGCCCACCTTTATAGACAACGCATTCAGGCCACGCCCCCACGCCGCGGGAACGCGGCCGCAGGAGGGTGCGGAGCCACCGAGAAACCCAGGCGCGCCCGCCCCTCTCGGCGTCTGATTGGCAAGCGGCGAGGTACACGAGTTGGGGCCGCGCCTTGGATTGGAAGAATGCTTCGGGTCCCGCCCCGTTCCGTTGCCAAGCTCTGCGGACGCGCGGAGGGGGCGGGGCAGCCATGGCGTCGGGAACGCGCTGCGCGCGCACCTCGCCCCGCCCCCGACAGCCGGGCCTAGCGACCGCGGCCCACCTCTACGCCGGCTTTTGGGGTGGAGGTGGGAGTGGGGTCGGAATCTTACTGGGGCCACGTCTCCACC
>SJYX01010018.1:89756-123867 GCA_006410675.1 Oreotragus oreotragus | reverse complement strand
AAAAAAAAAAACACACACACTCAACCATAAACACCAAGCTTCACAGGTTGGGGATCTTTCCCTTGGCTACCCTGACAACCCAAAAAAGCACCAAAATGACCTTTCACACACCCCCACCACCCAGTGCTGACGTTGGCTATGGAGGCCTCTGAGCAGCAGCAGCTCTGCCCAAGACCACAGAGAGCCCCAGGCTAAGGTGCTATCAGGAGCTGCCAACAACGACTAGAGGTTCAGGCAAGGCCTGGGCAGTGGCTCGCACCGCTTTTCCTTCTATCCCAGGCTCAGAGCACTGGGTAAAACCAGGAAGAGCGCTCCCAGCACATGACAAGTGCACAGATGATTGCCCTCTGCTGAGAGGCAGGCACTGTGGGTCTGACCACATTCCCCCCAGCTCAGGTCCCCAGGATTCCAGAGGGAGGAGCATACTTACAGAGTAAAATAAATTAGCTGAAAGATTGTGATCCCTCTGACTATTCCCTCGCCCACCTGGGATCTTCAGGGGTGGGTGAGGGACATCAGGAGCACCACCGAGGCCCTGGACCCAGGTTACTACAGCAGTTGATGGAGACCCTGGAACTGGAGGAGACAGCAGGTGAGCAGCACTGGGAGGAGACCCCGCGGCCTTTGCCAACAGGGTCTGGGGTCCCATTACGGCCAAACTGAAGGTCAAGGCCTTCCAAAGTCCAAGTCCACCAGGGACCCTGCCTCCCTTTTCCAAGGGCGATGTTCACACTGAGAGCAAAAATCAACATCGGGCGGCGGGGCAGCTAAACAATCACAGAAACAAGTGGCCATTCAAACCAGACGCCTCGGGTGATACGCTGCTTAAAGACCCACCGTCCCCGGGGGCCGGGGTGCTTTTGCCCTTTAACCATCTCACGACTGGCACGAAGTGCCGCCCCACCCAATCCTGCCTCAACTTCGACTTCCTCATTTCTAAGCCCAGCGCTCCAGCTTCCCCTTTTCCACTGTGCGGTCTGTAGCCGACCTGAAGCTCCAGCAAGCTTTCCTTAGGGATCTGACCTGTTTGTCCGTAGAAGCTGTCCCTGCGGCGGTCCCTTCGCTCGCCCAGAGACGTGGGGCCCGATCAGCGCCCCCGCCGGTGCTGCGAGGCCCGGCCCGCGGAGACGCCCTCCCGCGCGCTCCCCGCGGCCTCCGGTTGCGTCATCTCGGCAAAGGGCCCTCGGCCCCGGGGGAGATTTTCACAATCGCGCAGCCGGCAATGCCAGCAGCCATTTGCTGAGCAGTGTAAACAAGCCCCAAAGTCGCCTCCATTTTCCTGGGCTCCCATCCGGGGTCCCCTTCATTAAAGAGCTCGCTCTCCGCACCCAGCGCGGGCCCCCTGGACCCCCGTCCCTGGCCACCACCTCTCCTGGCACAGCAGTCCTCTGGGGTAAGGGCGATCCGGCATTCACCCTGATAAAGGCCCCGGGCGCCGTCTACGTGGCGCTGTCCGACTCCGCGCGTCCTCGGGGCTATAAGGAGATCGCCAGGGCGGCCGCCGTCCCGTGGGAAAGGCTACTCCGCTGGGCTCGTCCGCCCGCAAAGTCTACATTCCCTGGACCCGTGGGCCTGACCTCGCCCCTCAAGCTTAGCCGCCCCCCAAACCCGACCCCCGCGCCTCTAAAACGGGCCGTGAACTCTGGTCTCCCAAACCCAACCAGGGACCCTGTAAGCTTCCCCCAATCCAAACGGAAACCGCCGTGTTTCCCCCCGACCCACGCCTCAATTCGACCAGGTACCCTGGAAGCCCCTCAATCCAATCAGAGGCCCCTCCGCCTGCTTCGAGCCCGACCCGCTCCCACCCCGCCCCCGGTGCGATTGTGGCCTCGACAAAGGGGCGGACCTCGCGCTCCCCAGACTTCCGCGGCGCCCCGAGGCCTGCCCCCTGCGGGCCTGCGCGACGCCGCTTCTGGAAGCTTCGGGCGGGGGCGGGGCGCTTACCTCTCGCTGCTGCGGCCTCCGCGGCTGTGCAGGCTAAGGAGCGGCATGGTGCGGGTGGCGTGGACGGTGGCGCTGGGTTTATCCCCTTCCTTCTCTCTGGCGAAGCAGTGGCTGTTGAGGATCCGCTGCAGGGAGGATTTCACCATCCGGCCGCTGGGGTCCGAAACCAGCAAAACCTCCGCTGCGCTTCTCCGCGCCGCCGCCGCTGCTCGCCGTTCGCAAAATGGCGCCGCCGTCGCCGCCCACCTTTATAGACAACGCATTCAGGCCACGCCCCCACGCCGCGGGAACGCGGCCGCAGGAGGGTGCGGAGCCACCGAGAAACCCAGGCGCGCCCGCCCCTCTCGGCGTCTGATTGGCAAGCGGCGAGGTACACGAGTTGGGGCCGCGCCTTGGATTGGAAGAATGCTTCGGGTCCCGCCCCGTTCCGTTGCCAAGCTCTGCGGACGCGCGGAGGGGGCGGGGCAGCCATGGCGTCGGGAACGCGCTGCGCGCGCACCTCGCCCCGCCCCCGACAGCCGGGCCTAGCGACCGCGGCCCACCTCTGCGCCGGCTTTTGGGGTGGAGGTGGGAGTGGGGTCGGAATCTTACTGGGGCCACGTCTCCACCATGGTCCACGTTGCCCTAGTCAGGGTCCCTTCTCCTGGAGCCGGCTCTGGGCGACAAAGGCCATGGATATTTGGAGGAGGCGTCCTAGTGCCCTGTCCCCTTATAGGAAAGAATAATTTTTAGTAACCTGATATTTATCGATCTTAGTAATGATTTTCTGGATCCTATCTTTCACATGTGGAAACAATTTACAGTTAAAAAAGAAATTTAAATGGTAAAGATAATATTCAAATTTAGTAAAATATTTCATGTACCATTTGGACTTCAGCAAAAATGCTTTTCCTGTGGATAAAATGACAGAGATATTTCACGTTTGAATTAAATTTTGTCCCAAGCAAAAATATTATTCTTTCAGGCCCCACTTGGTTTCATGTTTTTATGCTTTAGGCACAAATAAGAGTCTCCAAAGAGTTACACGGAATGCAGTAGCTACTTGCTTCTTTGTCTTTACAATCCTTGCCTCTCGGTTTTATCTCGTTTTTATTTCCAGTCTACAGTACTGTGTCCATTGGGGTTAGAGACACAAACTTCCCCACAAAGGGACCTTGAAATATTACAAAACTGGTAGAAGTTTACTCTCCAAAGCATATGGCTGAGTCTCTGTGTGTTTTCAAAATTCCCTTTTCTGTTGAATGAAGAATTTATTATTTACTTACACAGCATTTGTAATACAAACATCTAATTTTCAGCATCCCTATGTACGATTATTAAGACTGAACAGAGAAATTGCCCTGGCAGTTCAATGCTTAAGGCTTCACCTTCCAATACACAAGGTACAGGTTCCATCCCCGGTCATGTAGTTAAGAGCCCACAAGCCTCAGGGCCAAACAACCAACACGTAGAACAAGCAATGTTAAGATAAACTCAATAAAGACTTTTAAAAAGTGGTCCACATGGAAAATTACTTAGGACTTCCCTGGTAGTCCAGTGGGTAAGAATTCGCCTGCCAATGCAGAGGACATGGGTTTGACCCCTAGTCAGGAAAGAGTCCACGTGCCACAGGGCAACTAAGCCCATGTGTTACGACTACTGAGCCCACACTCCAGAACTACTGAAGCCTGTGCTCGAAACAAAAAGCCACCACAATGAGAAGCCTGTGCACCTCAGCTAGAGAGTAGTCTCGGGCTTGCTGGATCTTTTAAAAGCCTGCTTGCAGCAGTGAAGACCTCAGTTCAGTTCAGTCGATCAGTCGTGTCCGACTCTTTGCGACCCCATGAATCGCAGCACAGCCAAAAATAAATAAATAAATTCTTTTAAAATCTTTTTTTTTAAAGAAAAACTCAACAAAGACTGTAATAATAACAAGTGTTAGGCCAACCGAAGAAATTTCTCAGGGGAAGAATATTTAATCAATGATATTGTTTAGAATTGTCACATGGTGAAGACAAAAAGCAGATGAATTTGCACTTAACTTTTATAATTGCTTTCAATGTTTCTTTTATTTCCAGGGTTTGCTCTCACTCACCCATCTTAGTTCAGTTCAGTCACTCAGTCATGCCCGACTCTTTGCGACCCCACGGACTGCAGCACACCAAACTTCCCTGTCCATAACCAACTCCCGGAGCTTGCTCAAACTCATGTCCATCAAGTCCGTGATCGAGTCATCGATCTAACCATCTCCCCACTCTGTTGTCGTCTTCTCTTTCTGCCTTCAGTCTTTCCCAGCCTCAGGGTCTTTTCCAGCGAGTCAGTTCTTAGTATCAAGTGGCCAAAGTGTTGGAGCTTCAGCTTCAGCATCAGTCCTTCCAATGAATATTCAACGTTGATTTCCTTTAGGATTGATTGGTTTGATCTCCTTGCAATCTAAGGGACTCTCAAGAGTCTTCTCCAACACCACAATTCAAAAGCATCAATTCTTTGGTACTCAGCTTTCTTTATAGTCCAAATCTCATATCCATACATGACTACTGGAAAAACCATAGCTTTGACTAGATGGACCTTTGTTGGCAAAGTAATGTCTCTTCTTTTTAATATGCTGCCCAGGTTGGTCATAGCTTTTCTTCCAAGGAGCAAGCGTCTTTTGATTTCATGGCTACAGTCACTATCTGCAGTGATTTGGGAGCCCCCCAAAATAAAGTCTGTCACTGTTTCCATTGTCTCCCCATCTATTTGTCATGAAGTGATGGGACCGGATGTCATGATCTTTATTTTTTGAATGTTGAGTTTTAAGCCAACATCGAAAAAGCAAGAGAGTTCCAGAAAAATATCTACTTCTGCTTCATGGACTACACCAAAGCCTTTGTGTGGATCACAACAAACTGCAGAAAAATTTTAAACACATGGGAATACCAGACCACCTTATCTATCTCCTGAGAAACCTGTATGCAGGTCAAGAAGCAACAGTTAGAACTAGACATGAAACAATGGACTTGTTCCAAATTGGGAAAGGAGTAAGTCAAGGCTGTATATTGTCACCCTGCCTATTTAACTTGTATGCAGAGTACATCGTGTGAAATGCCGGGCTGGATGATGCACAAGCTGGAATCAAGATTGCAGGGAGAAATATCAATAACTTCAGATACGCAGGATGACACCACACTTATGGCAGAAAGTGAAGAAGAACTAAAGAGCCTCTTGATGAAGGTGAAAGAGGAGAGAAAACGCTAGCTTAAAACAACATTCAAGAAACGAAAATCACCCATCTTAGGGTGCCACTTAAGGATCCTCACTATTTGTGGGACCAGTATGTCATTATTTAAACTTTGTTTTAAGAGTTTTCTTTTTTTTTTAATGTTTTTTATTTATGTATGACTGCACTGGGGCTTTGTTGCTACCAAGGGCTTTCTCTAGTTGCCATGCTCAGGCTTCTCATTTATGGTGGCTTCTCTTGTGGCCAAGACGTGCTTTGGGGTGTGCAGGTTCAGCTGTTGCAGCTCATGGGCTTAGTTGCCCCGCACTGTGTGGGATCTTCCCAGACCAGAGATTGAACTCGTGTCCCCTGCATTGACAGGCAGATTCTTAACCACTAGATCACCAGGGAAGTCCTAGGCTCTGATTTCTCGAGGCTAGAAGAGCCTCTTGGGGAAGGCAATGGCACCCCACTCCAGTACTCTTGCCTGGAAAATCCCATGGATGGAGGAACCTGGTGGGCTGCCGTCTATGGGGTCACACAGAGGCAGACACGACTGAAGCGACTTAGCAGCAGCAGCAGCAGAAGAGCCTCTGGGTTTCCAAATCTAGGTCTTTCCCACATGGCAACTCTCTAGTGTATTACACAGATGAGCGATTCTGGGCTAAGAATGCCAGGATTCAGAACTGCCCATGGCCAGCCACTGGTCAGTGGGTTGAGCTGTGTTTACCCCCCATGACTGAGGGCAGACAGCAACCAGGCTCCGAGCTGAGCCCCCAGCATACAGAACCTGGTCAGGGAGGTGTCTCCAAGAAGTTCTCACCTGCCAGACCAGGGTCTAGGGGGTATCGTCCAGGTCTCTGCAGTCCACAAGGAGCCATCAGGAGCCTCCGGATTCAAAACTTGGGGCCAGGAGGTACCTTCCTCAGTGGCTGCCCCAAGCCCATGCAGGCCAAAGCACACTTTAATTTGGAATCACTGTGGATGGAAAGGGGCAAAAATACAGCCTGGTTTGGCCTTCCTAGGTGGTGCTAGTGGTGCTCCGCCTGCAATGCAGGAGATTCGAGACGAAGTTTCGATCCCTGGGTCAGGAAGATTCCCTGGAGGAGAAAATGGCAGCCCCCTCTAGCATCCTGGCCTGGAGAATCCCATGGACAGAGGAACCTGGAGTCCGTGGAGTCACAGAGAGTCAGACACGACAGAGCGACTGAGCACACACTGGTAAAAAACTAACAAAAAACTGTAGTAGCTTGGAGAAGAGCAGGGGTGGAGGGAAAGACGGGTGCTTGTAGGCTTAGGGCGGGATGTGTCCGGGAAAGTGGCCGTGGAGGAGCCGGGTGTCAGAGGGCCCCCAGCTCTGGGCAGAGATGTGAGCAGTGTCCTGTCATCCTGGTGGGGCCAGTGCACTCCGGTTCTGGAGGCAGCTCCCTCAGCCTGCTGTGGGGGAGGTGGAAGTGATGTACAAGATGATACCTCTGTTCTATCACTGTGGGTGCCCATCACGGGCACCAAGGCACCTGCCACTAAGAGGGTAAACATGGAATGGGACCAAACTCTCCCCCAGATTCTTCCAGCACCAGAAGCTGCTTGCCGATACATCTCCCTCGTGAAACTCAGTCAGGGTTGGGTTTTCTATTGTTGCTTTAGTTTGATCTGAGCTGGGTCTTTCTTGCCGTGTGCAGGCTTTTCTCTAGCTGCAGCGACCAGGAGCTACTCTCCAGTCGTGCTGCTCAGGCCTCTCGCTGTGGTGAGTTCTGTGGTTCCAGAGCACAGGTCCTGGAGCGCAGGCTTTAGGAGTTGTGGCACATGGCTTTAGTTGCTCCTCAGCGTGTGGAACCTTCCTGGACCAGGGACCAAATTGTCCCGCGCATCAGCAGGCGGATTCTTAGCCACTGCACCACCAGGAAAGTCCCAGGGTGGAGTTCTTGAGGGAGAAATGAATTCCCACTCTCCGCTTTCGGGGCATCCTGGGCGCTGTGGGCCGTGGAGCAGCCTCCTAGGCCCCACCCACTGGAGGCCAGGAGTGACAGTCACCAGCATGACAATCACAGGAGTTCCCCGACTCATCTAGTCTTCCTCCAGTGTCACTTTCTCCTTCTTTCTTCAGGTAAGCTGGGGACACCCAGATGGGAAAGGGAAGGAGTGACAATGTAGGATTAGCAGACGCAACCTGCATATTAGCTTAATGTATTATTTATTTATTTATTTGGCTTTATCTGCTCTTAGTTGTGGCGTGCAAGATCTTTCTTCAAGGCTCCCAGATTCTCTGCTTGCGGTGAGCAGGCTTAGTTGCCGCAAGGCATGTGGGATTTTAGTTCCCGGACCAGCAGTCAAGCCCACATCTCCTACGTTCCCCAGTGAATTCTTAACCACTGAACTACCAGGGAAGTCCCTATATATTATACATAGAATGGATAAACAACAGGGTCCTACCATATAGCACAGGAAACTATATTCAATGTCCTATGGTAAGCCATAATGGAAAAGCATATGAAAAAAAGAGCTCCCCCGGTGGCTCAGTGGTAAAGAATCCACCTTCCAATACAGGGGACATGGGTTTGATCCCCGGTGCAGGAAGATCCCACATGTGGAGGAAAGCTAAGCCCGTGCACCACAGCTACCGAGCCACCACAATGGGGCCATGCACTGAGTGACTAGAGAGTAGCCTCCACTCACCACAACCAGAGAAAGGCCCTGCACAGCAACAAAGACCCAGCACCACCAAAAATAAATACATATACACAGTGGGAGAAGAAGAATGTACATGTAAGTATAGCTGAGTCACTTTGCTGTACAAGGAAATTAACACAACATTGTAAATCAACAATGTGTGTGTGCCTGCTAAGTCGTTTCAGTCATGTCTGACTTTGCGATGCTATGGACCGTAGACCTCCAGGGTCCTCTAATTCAATAAAATAAAATTAAAACAATTTTTAAAAAGGACAAAAAAAGTAAAAGCAAGAAATCAGAGGGGAGGTGCCTCACTAAGGGTAGGGAGTCTGTGAGAGGTGAAGGCCTTTGCATTGCAGGGAGGAAAGGAGGGGCATCAGGGAGGGCTTCCTGAAGGTGGTGAGAGCAGAGCTGCTAGGAACGGAAAGGAGAAGACATGGATGACAGAGGGCCCATGCCCAGGGTCCCAGTAGAATCAGTATGGCGAGTCCAGTGGTTAGGATTCCACACTCACTGGCACCGGTCACTCGGGGAACTAAGATCCCAAAAGCTGCATGGTGTGGCCAAAAATTTTAAAAAGTAAGATGGGTAAGGGGCTTCCCTGGTGGCTCTGTGATAAAAGAATCCGCCTGCAATGCAGGAGACTGACATTGGATCCCCGGGTCAGGAAGATCGCCTCTCCTCCCGCCCACCCCCACCCCAGAGAAGGAAAAGGCACCCCACTCTGGTATTCTTGTCTGGGAAATCCCATAGATAGAGGAACCTGGCAGGCCCCAGACTATATGATCGAAGAGAGTCAGACACGACCTAGCAACTAAACAACAAAATGGGTAAATGGACAAAGCAAACACAGCAAAATACGACTTGTATAGCCTCTGGGCAGTGGCACTAAGGGCCTTTCCTGTCAAGTTCCCTCCATTTGAAAACTTTATTCATCAAATGCTGAAAAGTCAGCAGAAAAGAACCTAAACGCCTTTCTACTCCGTCAGTGGCCTTTTCAAGCCCTGCCCTCTCTCCTGAGCTTACGCTCCACACAGAACCATTCAGAGTCCTCTGGACTCTTGAACAAACAGCCAGAAAAGGGAAGTAAACAAAAAACAACCACTTTTCCCTACGCCTCGCACAGGCCTGGGCAAGAACCAGGCCTCGGCCTGAAGAGGCCGGATTTGGCCGCAAATCCGCACACACACGTCTGTCACTGGTGATAAAACTCAAGGCACCCTGGCATTAAGCCAGCTCCATAAAGACACCCTCACCAGGGACTGGAGGGGGATGGCAGAGATGAGCAGGCTTGTCTCAGACTCTGGACTACTTTTTATCTCATTTATATATACATATATATAGTTATATATAGTTGAAGTATAGTTAATTTACCATGTGTTAATTTCAAGTGTATAGTAAAGTGAGTCAGTTTTACACACACGCGCGCACATACTTATATATATTCTTTTTCAGATTCTTCTCCCATCTAGGTTATTACAGGATATCGAATATAGCTCCCTATGCTCTACAGTGAAGGGTGAAGTGGAAGTCGCTCAGTCATGACTGACTCTTTGTGACTCCATGCATTGTAGCCCTCTAGGCTCCTCTGTCCATGGGATTCTCCAGGCAAGAATACTGAAGTGGGTAGCCATACCCTTCTCCAGGGGATCTTCCTGACCCAGGGATTGAACTGGGTCTCCTGTACCGCAGGCAGATTCTTTACCCCGTGAGCCAGCGGGGAAGGCTGGTGCTACACAGTAGTTCCTTGCTATTTGTCTGTTCTGGAACTCCCAGTTGCTTATTTATCTACTTGTGGCTGCACCGAGTCTTTGTGGCTGTGCGTGGCCTTCCTCTGGCTGTGGTGAGCGGGGCTCCTCTCAGTTACAATGCTCAGGCTTATTGCAGTGCTTCTCATGCTGCAGAGCGTGGGCTCTAGAACACACGGGTTTCCGCAGTTTTGGCTCCCAGGCTCTGGAGGGCAGGCTCAATGGCTGTGGCACAGGGGCTTAGTTGCTCTAAGGCATGTGGAATCATCCCGGACCAGGGATCGAACCTGGTACAGATTCCTGTCCCCTGTACCACCAGGGAAGCTCAGAGTTTCCAGTTTCGTGGTGATTACACAAAGGATGTCTTGGTCCTCAGCGTATGCATATTTGTGGCATTCTAGATAATTTTCTTAGGATCAGTTCCTAGAAGTGGCATTTCTAGGGCAACAAATAGCTATTACCTAAGACCTTCTAGAAATACTGTAAGAATCTACTCTCCCACTAGTGGCAGAGGTGAAGGCCTGCTTTGCCACAGCCTCACTGATAGGAAGTATTATCATAAAAAAAGGTCTTGCAACACTTGTTGCCTTGATCTGCATGCGAATGCTTGCGTGTGGGGTTGGGAAGGCTCCTCCTAGGGGAGATTTTCTTTCTGCTGTGTTTATGTTAGTCAGGAAGACTGGGGTCTGCTGCAGAAACAAAATGGCTTAAGGCAGGAGGGGCTCAGGACTTCCTGGTGGTCCAGCAGTTGAGACTGTTGGCTTTCACTGTAGGTGGCCTGGATCCCATCCCTGGCCTGGGGAACTAAGATCCCTCATGCTGAGAGGTGCAGCCAAGAAAAACAAAAAAATTCAATATAAATAAGTAAATAACTAAAATTTTTTTTCTTAAAAAAAAAAAAAAAAGCAGGAGTGGCTCACCACAGCAAGACGCCACGTCACACCCACTAAGCTGACTGCTATTAAAAAGATGGAAAATGGCAAGAGGCAGCGAGGATGCAGAGAAACTGGAGCCTTGCGCATGGCTGCTGCGAAGGACGAAAAATGGTGTAGCTACTGTGGGAAAGTCTGGATGGCCGAACACAGAATCACCATATGACCTGGGTGCATCCGGGAAAGAGCTGAGCACAGGGAGTGGAAGAGATATTTGCACCCCCGTGTTCACAGCAGCTTGATGCATGCCACCCAAAAGATGGAGACACCCCAAGTGTCCATGGATGGATGATGGATGAACACAATGAGGCCCATCCACACATAAGTGGAGTATGACTCAGCCTTAAAAAGGAAGGAGATTCTGACTACATGGATGAACTTTGAGGACGTGATGTTCAGTAAGAGAAGCCAGATACAGAAGAACACACACTGATCCCACTCACAAGAGGTCCTAGAGGAATCAGATCCATAGAGACAGGAAGCATATGGTGGGGCCCGGGGCTGGGGGAGGAGATGGGGAAAGGAGTAGTAATGAAAGTCCTAGTTGCTCAGTTGCGTCCGACTCTTTGCAACCCTCTGGACTGTAGCCCGCCAGGTTCCTCTGTTCAAGGGATTCTCCAGGCAAGGGTACTAGAGTGGGTAGCCATTCCCTTCTCCAGGGGATCTTCTTTACCTAGGGATTGAACCCAGGTCTCCTGTATCGAAGGCAGATTCTTTCCCTGTCTGAGCCATCAGAGAAGCCCCAGGGATGAGGAGTCAGAGTTTCATGGGGACAGAGTTTCAGTTTGGAAAGGTGAGAAAGTTCTGGAGATGGTGGGGATGGTTGCAGGACAATGTGAATGTACTTAATGCCACGGAGCTGTGGACTTAGAAATGGTCAAGACAGCAGCTTATGGTATGTGTATTTTACATTAGAAATATTTAATGACATCCCACTCCCACAATCCAGGTGTATTTCTTCCTCTTGCCTGATGGCCTTCTGGGGCCCACAAGGGGTGCTGCTCCCTGGAGTGATCCAAGCACCCCACCCTCTTGGATTTCACTGTGACCCTGGAAGGAATCAGGCAGCAGCCTACGGCCCCAGCCTGGACGTGATCCCAGAATGGACAGGATGGTAAATTTCGCCGGATATGTATTTTCCCACAATGAAAAGTTTCAAAGCAATATTTAGGAACTGGTGGTGAAAGGTACACAGCCACTCTGGAGACTGTCTTTGCCTTCTACAAGCCTGAAATTATTTCAAAGTAAAATGTTAAAAATGAACCCACTCTCTGGTCTGTGGACCGGCCTGCTCTGGACGTTTCCCATGGGTGGAACCACACCCTGTGTGTCTTGTGTCTGCTTCTCCCACTGAGCACCGTGTTCTCAGGGTTGGTCCATGTGGTAGCGAGTGTCAGCGTTTCTCCGATTTCTGTGGCTGAGTGATGCTCCATTGTGTGGAGGGACACCTGTGTTTATCTCCTCATTAATCTATGAAAGGACGTTTGTGTCATTTGTATCTTTTGGTTTTTGTGAATCGCGCTGCTCTGGACGTACGTTTACAAATATCTATTCTAGTCCTCGATTTCCATTCCTTCGGGTGTACACGTAGGAGTGGAATCACTGTCATATGGTGACTCTATGTTTAGCTTTTTGAGGAACTGCCAAGCCATAATATACTCTTAAAAGAAAAAAAAAAAATGTAGGTTCCAAAATAAGATGTTCAGACCTTCACTAATGATGCCAGTCTTGTGAAAACAAGTCTGTAAATAATATTGAAATGTGAGGTTGCAAAAACATCCGAGGAAAGAACCCTCGAATATTAAACCATGTCTGTTTTTGAATAAGAGCAGGTGGGTGTTTTAAACATTGTGCTCTTTGAACTTGTCTATGTTTCTAAACGTCTGGTTTCGCCTGCTTCATGAGGCATAGAAATAGGAGCTGCCTTTGAAGGAGGTGGGAGGGGCAAGAGGGTGCCAGCCTCCACCCTGAAGGTCTCCTAGTACCTCCTGGGAGTGGGAGGGGGGCTTACGTGTTCAGGACTTTCACTGGTGGTGATTCACTGACAAAATCCACTTCTCATTTCTTCTCAGGGATCCTGAAGTAGCTCACAATTTCCAGCTGCAAACAGCTGGCTGCAGGTTTTAGAATGTGCCTTTGAAGGCTGAGCCCCCCTGCCCCCCAGCACAGGGCAGCTGGTTTCTTTATATCATCAGATGGGGTGGGGAGTGTGGATATTCAGGGACTGAATTTTTCACAGCTGCTCTAACAGGTGTCTGCATATTGGTGGGCTTCAATCAATAATAATTTGTTCTCTTAAAAAAAAAATGTGCTCAGTCGCTCAGTCGTGTTGTGTCTGACTTTTTGCAATCCCATAGACTGTAGCTCACCAGTCTCCTCTGTCCATGGAATTCTCCAGGCAAGAATATTGGAGTGGGTTGCTATTCCCTCCGGACCATAAAGAAGGCTGAGTGCAGAAGGACTGGCGCTTTCAAACTGTGATGCTGGAGAAGACTCTTGAGAGTCCCTTGGACAGCAAGATCAATCCAGTCAATCCTGAAGGAAATCAACCCTGAATATTCATTGAAAGAACTGATGTTGAAGCTGAAGTTTCAGTATTTTGCCCGCCTGATGCAAAGAGCCGACTCGTTGGAAAAGACTCTGATTCTGGGAGAGATTGTGAGAGGAAAAGGGGGCAACAGATGATGAGATGGTTGGATAACATCACTGACTCAATGGACATGAGTTTGAGCAAACTCCAGGAGATGGTGAAGGAAAGGGAAGCCTGGCGTGCTGCAGTCCATGGGGTCACAAAGAGTCAGATGCAACTGTGCAACTGAACAACAACTCCCGCACGGTAAGTGGCTTCTTTACTGCTGAGCCACCAGGGAGGCCCCCATACCACAACTGGTCTTAGCCATTTTTGTTTATTTGACTGGTCTCAGTTGCGGCCCTCAGGATCTTTAGTTGCAGCATGTGAACTCTTAGTTGTAGCATGTGGGATCTAGTTCCCTGACCAGGGATTGAACCCAGGCCCCCTGCACTGGGAACATGGAGTCTTAGACACGGGCCAGGGAAGTCTCAAGAGCTGTTTCCATGGCTAACTCCTATGATGGCCCATGTGTGCTAAAAGTACATTATGTGGACAAACCAACAAGGCTATTTATATTGCTTCATGTGTTTTGACAGTTTAAATTAAACAAGGTCTCTCCCTAGCACTGCTGACCTGGGGACTGAGTCCTTCTCTATAGGGGTTCGTCCTCAGCACTGTGAGGGGCTCAGCAGCATTGCTGGCCCCATCCACTCAATGCCAGGAGCCCCGACCCCAGTGGTGACACACACAGTTGTGGCCTGGTGGCCTCTTGGGGCAGAATCCCCACCCACAGCTGAGAACCACAACCTACCATTACAGACATCATGTCCTTTCACAAATTTCAAAATATGTAGCTCAGGGAGAGTATTCCAAGTTTCCTTAGTGCTTCTGCAATAAGCCTGTGACTTTTTTTTTTTTTTTTTTTACTATTTTAAAAATTCTTTGACTTGGCTGCACCAGGTCTTAGTTGCAGCAGGCAGGATCTTTGATCATCGTTGTGGCATATGAACTCTCAGCTGCGGCACGTGGGATCTAGTTCCCTGACCAGGAGTCGAACCTGGGCCCCTGCATTGGGAGTACGGAGTCTTAGCCACTCGACCACCAGGGAAGTCCCCAAAATCCAGTTTCTTAAGTTGGTTTCACCTTTTCAACCCCAATGTCAAAAGCACCAAGATGGAAAAACTCTGCCATAGAAAATGCATGCTGACCTATACTAACAGAAGGCAGATCAGGGGTTGTCTGGGGCCCAGAAGCAGGGAGAGAGGGAAGGAGAGGTCACAGAAGGGCACAAGGGAACTTTTGAGAGTAATAGGAATAGTCCCTGTTTGATTGTGCTTGTACTTTTACAGAGTATGTTTTTGTTATCTAGATGCTAAGTTACGTCTGACTCTTTGTGACCCCCACCCCCCCATGGACTCTAGCAGACCAGGTTCCTCTGTCCATGGAACGTCCCAGGCAAGAAAACTAGAGTGGGCTGCCATTTCCTTTTCCAGGGGATCTTCCCAACCCAGGGATTGAACCCACATCTCCCGCATTGGCAGTTGGATTCTTTATTGCTGAGCCACCAAGGAAGCCCTTCACAGGGTATATTTACATCAAAACTTATCAGATTCTGGAATTTAAAGCTGTGCATTTAAATGTATATATGTCAGTTATACTTAAGCTGTTTTTTTTTTTTTTAATGAAGTCCCCATGATATCTGCTCCCTTTCCTGCTGAATTTTTCTCCACAAAGTTTATCATCTTCTAACACTGAGGTTTTCTTACCTTATCATTGTGTTTCTAATCAGTATCCACCACCTCTCCCATCCTGATCTCAAGTTCTATGATATATAGATCTTTGTCTTTTTGTTTGCTGTATGAAGAGGTACTTCATAAATGTTTGTTAAGATGGTAAAGATTAAAGAATAATTTTGACTACAGCCTATTTTTTTGCTCAAGCTGGATTTAGAAAAGGCAGAGGAACCAGAGATTAAATTGCCAACATCCATTGAATCATAGAAAAAGCAAGAGAATTACAGAAAAACATCTTCTGCTTCATGGACTATGCTAAAGGCTTTGACTGTTGAATCACAACCAACTGGGGAAAATTCTTAAACACATGGGAATACCATTCCACCTTACCTGCCTCCTGAGAAACCTGAATGCAGGTCAAGAAGCAGCAGTAAGAACCAGACATGGAACAATGGACTGCTTCCAAATTGGGAAAGGAGTATGTCAACGCTATATATTGTCACCCTGCTTATTTAATTTATATGCAGAGTATATCATGCAAAATGCCTAGCTGGATGAAGCACAAACTGAAATCAAGATTGCTGCTGAGAGAGATATCAATAACCTCAAATATGCAGACGACACCACCCTTATGGTAGAAAGTGAAGAGGAACTACAGAGCCTCTTGATGAAGGTGAAAGAGAGTGAAAAAGCTAGCTTAAAACTCAACATTAAGAAAACGAAGATCCTGGCATCCAGTCCCATCACTTCATGGCAAATAGATGGGGAAACAATGGAAACAGTGACAGACTATTTTCTTGGGCTCCAAAATCATTTCAGGTGGTGACTGTAGCCATGAAATGAAAAGCCGATTGCTCCTTGAAAGAAAAGCTATGACAAACCTAGACAGTGTCAGCACTTTGCCAACAAAGGTCCATGTGGTCAAAGCTATGGTTTTTCCATTAGTCATGTACGGATGTGAGAGTTGGACCATAAAGAAGGCTGAGCATCAAAGAGTTAATGCTTTTGAATTGTGGTGTTGGAGAAGACTCTTGAGAGTCCCTTAGATTGCAAGGAGATCAAACCAGTCAATCCTAAAGGAAATCAACCTTGAATATTCATTGGAAGGACTGATGCTGAAGCTGAAGCTCCAACACTTTGGCCACCTAATGTGAAGAACTGACTTATTAGAAAAGACCCTGATGCTGGGAAAGATTGAGGGCAGAAGAAGGGGATGACAGAGGACAAGATGGTTGGATGGTATTATCAACTCAATGGTCATAAGCCTGAGCAAGCTTCGGAAGATGGTGATGGACAGGGAAGTCTGGCGTGCTGCAGTCCATGAGGGCAGAGAGTCCCGACTTTGCCCCTGTCAGTCAATCCTAAAGGAAATCAACCTTGAATATTCATTGGAAGGACTGATGCTGAAGCTGAAGCTCCAACACTTTGGCCACCTAATGTGAAGAACTGACTTATTAGAAAAGACCCTGATGCTGGGAAAGATTGAGGGCAGAAGAAGGGGATGACAGAGGACAAGATGGTTGGATGGTATTATCAACTCAATGGTCATAAGCCTGAGCAAGCTTCGGAAGATGGTGATGGACAGGGAAGTCTGGCGTGCTGCAGTCCATGAGGGCAGAGAGTCCCGACTTTGCCCCTGAGCAACAGCAAACAGCCTTTGTTTTTATGTTACAGGGAGGTGGTGGGTTGCTTGCAAACTCAAAGTCAGCCAGCAGAGGGCAGTGCGAGTCAGACTGAGAGATGAGATGGCTCTTCCCTGACATGATCTTTACCTGAAGCCCTGAGCATGGAGATCTGGCCAGAGGTTTGGGTGTTTATGATGTCTCAGTTCCAGCACTGAATCAGTTCCCTTATCCACAAATGACCCATCCATTCATCCACCCATCCACCCATCCATCCATCCACACCATCCATCCATCCATCCATCCATCCGTTCATCTATCCACCCATCCTTTGATCCATCCACCCACCGACCCACCCATCCATCCATCCATCCATCCACCTCCATCCATCCATCCATCCACCCACCCATCCATCCATCCATTCATCCACCTACCCACCCCATCCATCCATCCATCCATCTACCCATCCATCCATCCATCTGTCCATTCACCCGTCTGTCTCCTACCATCTGGTCATCATTCATCATCCATACACCCACCCATCCATCCTCCCATCACCCACTCATTTACTCATGAATTCAATAATATTACTTAGTGCCTATGGCAATGAGCAGAGGTGGAAAGCAAAGTCATAACCAAGAGAAGTTTGGGGAGGAATGGTCCAGGCAGATGTCAGAACCAAGTGAAGGGTTAGAATCAACTTACAATGTTTGTATCATGGAGGAACAGAGAAGAGGTGCGTATGGTTGGAGCAGAGTGAGCAAGGGAGCACTGATGGAAGGTGAGCTTGGCCAGGTCATCGGAGAGCTTATCAGGCATCACCTTGTGGGAGAATTTATTGAGTGCCTATGGCTTATATGTTCTTCTATTTTCATCCTCTTGACAATGGGTGGGGGTCATCTCCATTTGCTCTTGTCTAAATGTATTTTGTATTGAAGCATAGTTGATTTACAGTGTTGTGCCAGTCTCTGCTATATGGCAAAATGACTGTTATATCATATACACATTCCTTTAAAAAATATTATTTTCCATTATGGTTTATCTTAGGAGATTGGATATAGTTCCCTGTGCTATACAGATGGGCCTTGTTGTTTATCTCTTCTAAATGTAAGAGTTTGAATTTACTAACCCCAGACTTCCAGTCTATCCCTCTGCCTTCCTCCCCTTGGCAAGCACAAGTCTGTTCTCTATGTCTGTGAGTCTGTTTCTGTTCTGTAGATAAGTTCATTTGTGCTGTATTTTAGACTCCACATAAAAGTGGAATCATACGGTATTTGTCTTTCTGTTTCTGACTTACTTCACTTAGTATCATTATCTGCAGTTGCATCCATGTTGCCGCAAATGGCATTATTTCATCCTTTTTTATGGCTGAGTAATATTCCATTGTATATACATACTACACATTCTTTATCCATTCATCTGTTGATGGACATTAGGTGGCTATTGTGAATAGTGCTGCTATGAACATTGTGGTGTGTTATGTCTTTTTGAATTAAAGTTTCTCTGAGTGTATGCTCAGGAGTAAGATTGAGGGATTACACGGTAACTCTATTTTTAGTTTCCTGAGGAACCTATTTGCTGTTGATAACCAAAGGCTCAGAGAATTGAAGTCAGTTAACCAAACCCTCCCAGGTATTAACTTGTCGGATTCTAACCCAGGTCTCATGTTTGCCCATGCTTCTAGCTACCTTTGAACCAACCAGTCCTTCAACAGCCTCTCTCGTCTGCATGTGGCTTCACTACTCCAACACTCCTCTCTCCATCCAATATAGTGGATGCTTGGTGTATCTATCAGTCAGCAAATGTTCTGGTAATGTCATGTAACGAACTACACCAAAGCTCGTTGGCTTAGATCTTAACTGTCCATGGTCAGCTGGGCTTCAGTAGGTCTAACTTTGGTTCATCTCATCTTAATTTCAAAGTTTGAATTAGTACAACTATGTTCCATGCAAGGCATGCTGGCAAATGTTTAACCACTGGCTCCTGGGTGGAGGTGGGGTGGTGGCATCCTTTTGTCTCCTTTGCCAATTTATTTTTTATTTTTTTTTAAAGATTTTTTTGATATAGGTCATTTTCAGAGTCTTTATTGAATGTGTCACAATATTGTTCCTGCTTTATGCTTTCGTCTTTTTGGCTGCAAGACATGTGGGATCTTAGCTCCCCCAACCAGGGATCAAAACTGCACCCTCTGCATTGGAGGTCTTAAGCACTTAACCACCAGGGAAGTCCTCTCTTTTGGCGATTTCTGTGGTGTTGATACTCTCACTGATTTAAAGCTAATATCATGACATCACTGAGTGCAGAGTTGGGAAGAGATATGGAGGGGCGGGCCATTGTATACTCAGTGCATTCGAGCTGCTGTCACAGAATATCTCAGCGACATTTATTTCTCATAGTCCTGGAGGCCGGAAGTCCAAGATCAGGGGGTTGACAGATTCAGTGTCTGGTGAGGGCCCGATTGACTACCCTGGTGTCTCAATGAGAGTCCACCTGCCAATGCAGGAGACACAGAAGAGGCAGGTTTGATCCCTGGATCAGGAAGATCCTCTGGAAAAGGAAATGGCAACCCACTCCAGTATTCTTGCCTGTGAATTCCCATGGACAGAGGAGCCTGGTGATCTATAGTCCATGGGGTCACAAAGAGCTGGACACAACTGAAGTGACTTAGCATGCCCTGAGATATGTTTAATAAAAAGTCACTTTTCATTCATGCTGTTTCTCCTTTACTCTCACACTACTGACACCAAATGTGTGGGGTTTTTTTTCCCACAGCAAGCAGTTCCCCACGACATCAGCCCAGAGGGCTACCATTGCACTCAGTTCTGACACTCTCTATCTGGAGATGGTATCAGACCCCACAGGCTTAGGGCTCAATCCCACACAACTGTCCCTACCTCCATACCCACCAGGGTTCTTGGCCTCCTTAATCAATCAATGTGTTCAGTAGCTCAGTCATGTCTGACTCTTCGCAACCCCATAGACTGCAGCATGCTTGGCTTCCCTGTCCTTCACCATCTCCCGGAGCTTGCTCAAACTCACGTCCACTGAGTCAGTGGTGCCATCCAACCATCTCTTCTCTGTCATCCCCTTCTCTCCCTGCCTTAAATCTTTCCCAGCACCAGAGTCTTTTCTAGAGAGTCGACTCTTGGCATCAGGTGGCCAAAGTATTGGAGCTTCGGCTTCAGCATCAGTCCTTTCAATAGAAATCAATAGAAAGGAATAGAGGCCAGACAAGAAATTCAGGCAAGACTTTACTAGGGGACTTCTCCGGTGGTCCAGTGGTTAAGAATCTGCCTGCCATTGCAGAGGACATTAGTTTGATCCCTGGTCTGGAAAGATTCTGCATGCCGCAGAGCAACTAAGCCTGTGCACCCCCACAACTGAAGCCCCCTGGCCCTAGAGTCTTGTGCTCAGCAGCAAGAGAAGCCACTGCAAGGAAAAGACCACAGACTGAAACTAGAGAGCAGCCCCTACTCCTCGCACCTGGAGAAAATGCCAAGAAGTAGCAAAGACCCAGTGCAAGCAAGAAAAAATAGAAAAATGAAAAATCTAAAGGCATTATTGGGGCGGCTCCCTTGCTGGCTGCAGGAATGAGTGAAAACAAGTAACGGGTTCCCTGGCTCGCTCCCCAACGAAGGTGGCAAGCGGGTTCCTTATCCGGGGTGAGGTGTATGCAAGGGTCGGGCTGGAGGTGCCCACCCCTCTGTGGTGTTGAGTGCAGTACCCTGCTTTTGCGCTCCGCTCTTCAGAAATGGCAGTTGGGTTTTTTGTCTTTGTATCTTTCCGTCCAGAATTTGCCCCAGCTGTGCATTCACTCAGTTATTTTTAGTCCCATATAGTTTCTTTGTATTTTGTAGCTGGAGGAGAGGTGGGTCCAGGTGCAGGCTTTGCGACAAAGGGTCCCAGGTCCCAGGCTTGTCTCAAACTCAGATGCCAAACACGAGTCCAAGGGGTCTCCTGTGCTTCCAACCAACTGGCTGGAGAAGGAGGTTGCCAGGACCCTCTCCTCAGGTGCAATTCGTTTGTTAGAGGCGCTCACAGAATTCAGAGAGACAGCTTCCTTAAATGTTACTGATTTATTATAAAACAGAGGTCCCTAACCTTTGGGTTCTAATACCTGATGATCTGAGGTGGAGCTAATGTAAAAAGGATAAAGAGAAAATGCACAATAAATGTCATGCATTTGAATCATCTTGGAACAACCCTTCTTCCCGGGTCCTTGGAAAAACTGTCTTCCAGGAAATTGGTCCTTTGAGCCAAAAAGGGTGGGGACTGCTTTTATCAAGGGATGTGATAAAGGATGCAGATGAACCTCCAGATGAAGAGATGCCTAGGGCGAGGTATGTGGGAAGGGACACAGAACTCATGCTCTCTCTCCAAGCCCCTCTATGTGTTCACCAGCTGAGTCTTCTGCACTTCCTTGGCGGCCCAGTGGTTAAGACTCTGCACTTCCACTGCAGAGGGCACAGATTCAATACGTGGCTGGGGAACTAAGATCCTCCAGAAACAAACTAAAAAAATTCTCCCTGAGCCCTGTAGTTCAGAGATTTTTATGGAGGCTTCATCATCACATAGGCACAATCCATTATTAATTCCATCTCCACCCTTCTCCCCTACCTGGAGGACGGTGGTGAAGCTGAAAGTTTCAAGTTTCTAACCATGGTGTGGTTTTTCTGGTGACGACTTTCTAGCCAGAAGCCCACCCAAAGTCATCTCACTAGAGCAAAGGACTCTCCAGCCAACCAAGAAATTAAAAGGGACTTTAAGAACTCTCATCATACTATCATGTAGGAAATGAATCGCCAGTCTGTGTTGGATGCAGGATGCTTGGGGCTGGTGTATGGGGATGATCCGGAGGGATGATGGAGGGGTGGGAGGAGGGAGGGGGGGTTCATGTTTGGGAGTTCGTGTTCACCCGTGGCGGATTCATGTCAATGTATGCCAAAACCAGTAGAGTACTGTAAAGTAAAAAAAAAAAAAGAACTCTCACCAGAAACTGGGAGGCAAAGACTGTGTGTGTGTGTGTGTGTGTGCACGAGCTCAGTCGTATCAGACTCTTTGTGACCCCAGGGTCTGTACCCCATCAAGCACCTCTGTCCGTGGAATTTCCCAGGCCAGAATACTGGAGTGGGTTGCCATTTCCTTCTCCAGGGAACCCTCACCACCCAGGGATCAAACCCGCGTCTCCTGAGGCTCCTGCACTGCAGGCAGATTCTTTACCGCTGAGCCACTAATATGTATTTTTTCCTATTATTTCACAAATATCATTTATATTCCATGAAACTTACCCTTTTAAATGTTTAACTTTGGACTTCCTTGGTGGTCTATTGGTTAAGATTCTCTGTTTCCCTTGCAGGGTACACAGGTTCAATCCCTGGTTGGGGAACTTAGGAAGTGTGTGCCATGCGAAGCAGCCAAAAATAAATAACTCGGTGAATTTTAGCACATTCACAAGTTATACAACCGTCACTCCATCCAATGGTAGAATAGTTTAATCACCAGAAAACAAAACCCGTGACCTTTACAGTCACCCCCCGCTTGCCCAGCCCCCGACAATCTGGGCCCGCCCTCTGTCTGTGGATGTGCCTGTTCTGGACGTTGTGCATCAGGGGGATCACTCCTTGTGTGTCCTTCTGTGCCAGCTCCTCTCACTGACTTTCTCTAGTTGGGGCGAGCAGGGGCTACTCTCTGGTTGTGGTGCTTGGGCTTCTTGTTGCAGTGGCTTCTCTTGTGGCGCGTGGGCTGTAGGGAGCGCCGGCTTCAGTAGTTGCGGCTCCCCGGCTCTAGAGCGCAGGCTCGGTAATTGTGGCCCATGGGCTTAGTTGCTCCTCGGCATGTGGGATCTTCCCGGACCAGGAATCAAACCCAAGTCCCTTGCATTGGCAGGCGAATTCTTTACTACTGAGCCACCAGGGAAGCTCCTATTGAGTTTTTTTGCTTTTTAAAATTTTGAATTGTATGAGTTCTTTAGTCTTCTAGATAAAGCCCTTTTTCAGCTGTCTCCATGTAAACAGTTTCTCCTGCTTTGTGGGTTGTCTTTTAATGTTCTCAATGGTGTTCTTGGAAGCACTTTCATTCTGATGATGTGACATTTATCTAAATGATGTACATTCTTGGGAATTCCCTGGTGACCTAGTGGTTAGGACTCTGCGCTTTCACTGCCAAGGGCCAGGGTTCAGTCTCTGGTTGGGAAACTAAGATCCCACAAACCACAAGGCGCAGCTAAAAAAAATCCTTGTGCCTGTGTTTTGAGGGACAAGTATTTTCATTTCTCTTGGCTATGCATGTGGGAACAGAATCAGTGGGTCACGGGATAAGTGATTGTTAGATTTAGCCATTGATGCTAAACAATTTTCCAAAGCATTGTAAGGATTTACAATCACATGAGTGGTGGAAGAGAGCTCTGGTGTTATCTATCCTTGCCAACACTTGGTTTAGTCAGCAATGTTTGTTCAGTTAATACACACACATAAGGCTATCGTCATGGTGTCTACGTGGCATGGAGGTGGTTTGCCCTGACCACTCAGGAGGTCAATGGCAGAGCACCAGCCATCTGACTCAGAGCCAGAAACACCTCTGCTTCTGCTGTTAATCTCACACTGCTGTATTTAAAATGGATAACCGGGACGTCCTGGTGGCTCAGGGGTAAAGAATCCGCCTGCCAGTGCAGGAGATACAGCTTCGATTCTTGGTCTGGGAAGATCCCACATGCTGCAGAGCAGCTAAGCCCGTGCACCATAACTATTGAGCCACCCGGCCATGAGCCCACGTTTCACAAGGAGAGAAATCACCACAATGAGAAGCCCACACACTACAACAAAGAGTAGCTCCCATTCTCCGAAGCCAGAGAAAAGCCCATGCAGCGATGAAGATCCAGCACAGCCAAAAGTAAATAAAACAATTTTTTTAAAATAGTAAAGGACCATCAAGGACCTAGTGTATACCACATGGAACTCTGCTCAATGTTATGTGGTAGCCTGGATGGGAGGGGAGTTTGAGGGAGAATGGATACATGTATATGTATGGCTCAGTCCCTTCTCTGTTCAATTGAAACTATCATAACATTGTTAATCAGCGACACCCCAATACAAAACAAAAAGTTATATATATATATATTTGGCTGCACCAGGTCATAATTGCATCATGTGGAATCTAGTTCCCTGACCAGAGTTTGGGAGCATCTAGTTCCCTGCATTGGGAGCTCGGAGTCTTAGTCACTGGACCACCAGGAAAATCTCTGCTCCTGCCTTTGAAGGTTGGAGTCCCAAAGGTTGTGTCTGGTTTGTGTCTGGTTTGTGTCTGGTGAGTGATTAGACACCTCCAAGCCCCAGAGACACTAGTTAGGCTGCCCGGAGCCCCTGGTGGCTGAGGAGGGGATCCCAGCAAAGAGCTCATCACCTTGCATCACCCATGGTACCTGTAACCACGGGCACCAGGCAGGTCTGCTGGGACGACACGGAGAGTGGGCAACTCCTGTCACGGCTGTGGTGTGAGTTGGGCTGCCAGGGAGGTGATTAAGGGGCCTCAAGGGGCCTGTTCACAGCCGAGGCTCCACTGGGAGCTCAGCGATGAGATCCTGAGCTCTGGTCTCACTAGTCATAACCTGGGGTTGTTGTATTCCCTGTTGGTCTCATCTCATGGGGAGAAGAAAAGGGAAAAAAAAAGAAGGAAGAGCAAAGGTGTTAATTATATTGACTTTAATAATGACAATAGGACCTCCCTGGTGGAAGTGTTGAGTCCAGGCTTCCACTGCAGGGGACCCAGTTTCGATCCCTGGTTGGGGAACTAAGATCTACATGTTGAGCTGTCAAAAAATAAAAACAAAGAGGTTAAGCTCAAGTTGGGATGAGGATACAAGGTCCTGTTTCCTTGGAAACTACCAAATGGAATGTGGTGTCTAGACAGCCTTTACTTGAAGCTCTACATCTGGGCTGGAAATCCAGGCTGCTCCTCTGGTCAAAGTGACCTACGGGAGGTTCACACCCTTCAAGAAGGAGTAAGATGTTGCATTGTCATCAGCGGGACTCAAAATAGTGACTGCTGCTGCTACTGCTGCTAAGTCGCTTCAGTCGGGTCCGACTCTGTGCGACCCCATAGACGGCAGCCCACCAGGCTCCCCCGCCCCTGAGATTCTCCAGGCAAGAACACTGGAGTGGGTTGCCATTTCCTTCTCCAATGCATGAAGGGGAAAAGAGAAAGTGAAGTCGCTCAGTTGTGTCTAAGCAAATGCACAGTAATGCAAATTTTAATTAAAGGTCCAGACATTGGTAATAAAAATAGGAAAACAGAGAGATGAAAGAATAAACATACTTTAAAAAAATAAAGCCATGATATTTGGGGAAAATAGTTATGGATTTATATATACATTTCCTAATTCTGAATATGTGGTCCTGCCCTGTATTCTCATGTGATTTGTTGTTGTTCAGTGGCTAAGTCATGTCTGAGTCTTTGTGACCCCATGGACTGTAGAACACCAGACTCTTCTGTCCATGCGATTCTCCAGGCAAGAATACTGGAATGGGTTACCACTGCCTTCTCCAGGGAATCTTCCTGACCCAGGGACAGAACCAAGGTTTCCTGCATTGCAGGTGGATTCTTTGTTGTCTGAGCCACCAGGGAAAACCAGGAAAAAGTGTGGGGAAGAGTAGATTTATGTTGGAGAAACCTGATAAACACACCTCAGCCAGGTGATCAACACCAGCATCCACTGTGACAAGTCGTATGAATGGCATGGATAACTGATATCATATGCTGAGAAGGGCCCTTCGTCTCTACAGTGTCCTCCTTCCTAAAAACTCATCACTTTGGTCTATTCATAAGAAAAACACCAGACAAGCCACCATTGAGAGATATTCCAGAAAATTTCCAACAAGCACTCTGTAAAACTGCCAGAGTCATCAAAAACAAGAATTTCTGAGAAACTGTGTTAACCAAGAGGTTCTTAAGAGGATGAATGGGACAACTAACTGTCATGTGGTAACCTGGGTGGGAACCTGAGACAGAAAAAAGACACAGAATTGGAAAATCCACAGAGACAGAGAGTAGAACCTAGAATACTGTGTACCAGGGGCTGGGAGAGTGAACGGTTCATGAGGACAGAGTTGCAGTTTGGGAAATTGAGGAAGTTTTGGAAGGAGATGGTGAAGATATTTTCACAACACTGTGAATGTATTGAGTATGACTGAATCACTTTAAATGGTTAAAATGGTAAATTTTATATTATGTGTATTTTACAACATTTTTTTTAAAAACACATCTGGAAATGCCAGGAGTCCTATATGGTTGACCAGATGGCTTCTTTAAGGTTTGCTTTTTTGTATTTTTCCTTTGTTTTTAATTAGCATGCTCAAAACAACTGGTATAATTTGAGGCCCAAATCTGGACACATTTTTTATTTTAATTATTTTTCAGCTGTACCATGCAGCATGCAGGATCTTAGTTTCTCAACCAGGGATGGAGCCCATACCTCCACCGGGGAAGCACAGAGTCTTGACCACAAGGGGAGCCCCATACCTGGACACTTGAAAACTTTGTGTTAGTATTTCAGTCATGTCCAACTCTTTGTGACCTCACAGACTGTAACCCACCAGGCTCCGATGTCCATGGAATTCTCCAGGCAAGAATACTGAAGTAAAAAAAAAAAAAAAGAATACTGGAGTAAGTAGCCATTCCTTTCTCCAGGGGATCTTACTCACCCAGGGATCAAATCCAGGTCTCCTGCATTGCAGGCAAAGTCTTTACTGTCTGAGCCACCAAGGAAGATAATTCCTAAGAGATGTGTTAGTAAAAGGGAATGTTTCCTTTAATCACAGACCTCCCCTATTGCACATCCGTCGTGAGTCTCTGGGTGTGAAAATATTGAGAAGTTCCAGGAACAACCCAAGCTCTTGGGCTGCCCTAGAACTCGAGGATGCCCCCCAGCTTGAGACCAAGTAAGAACTTTGAAATAGGGAGACCTGAGTGTAGTTAGCAAGACATACTAGGAGCTAGAACCTCAGAAACCCAAACCCCTGGCCAAGAGAGACAAGCTGGGGGAGGGGGGAGGCAGGAAAGGGGGGTGTTTCAGTACCATGGAGAGCGCTGAGCTGCCCAGAGGGAGCCCAGAATTCAGATTTTGCTGAAATGGGGAGAACGTAGCAGAGGAGGTGCAATCTCAGACCCCAGGGACTTTGTGGTGGGTGTAGAGTGCCCTGAAAGGGCTCCACCTTTTACTTAGTGAGAGATAGGGTTTCTGCTTTTCTAAACTCTGCATTCAGCCCTCCATTGCCTTCCTCCTGCCCACAGGCACTTGGGACCCTGCTCATCACAGCCCTGGTGACTGGCATGGAGTTAGACAGACCAGGCCAACCACAGACCAGCTCCTTGTGACTCAAGCAAGTCACTGGATCTATTACAGGAAGGGGAACCGCTTCCAGGGCCTGAGAGTGGGCTCTTGTCTAACACGTGGAAATGAATTGTCCAAGGAGATACACGTGCTGACAAAGCAAGAGATTTTATTGGGAAGTGGTGCCCGGGTGGAAAGCAGCAGGGTGAAGGAACCCAGGAGAATTGCTCTGCTAAGTGGCTTGCAGATTGGGTTTTATGGTGATGAGATTAGTTTCTGGGTTGTCTCTGGCCAATCATTCTGACTCAGGGTCCTTCCAGGTGGCACACGCGTTGCTCAGCCATGATGGATACCAGCAAGAAGGATTCTGGGAGATGGTCAGGCCTGTGGCATCTCCTTTTGACCTTTCCCAAACTCTTCTGGGTTTTGGTGGCTTATTAGTTCTGTGTTCCTTACCAGGACCTCCTGTCATAAAATAACTCATGCAAATGGTTACTATGGTGCCCGGCCAGGGTGGGCAATTTCAGTCACTGTGTTTCCCCTAACAGAACCATCAAGCATCCGTTTTTGTTTTCTCATCTGCAAAATGAGATATTTATAAAGTATGGTGGAGTAGGAAATGGCAACCCACTCCAGTATTCTTGCCTGGAAAATCCCATGGATAAAAAAGCCTGACGGGCAATAGTCCATGGGGTCGCAAAGAGCTGAACATGATTGAGCATGCACGCATGCATAAAGTATGTGTGCAGGTAAAAGGTCCTCCCCCCCAAAGCTGCCCACATCTTAGTCCCCAGAACATGTGAATATGTTAGGATAAAAAGGAACCAAGTAAGCAACAAGGTCCTACTGTATATCACAGGGAACCATATTCAATATCCTGTGATAAACCACAATGGATAAGAACATGAAAGAACCTATGATGAACTTACGGTAGCGGGGAGAAAAATGGGGGGAAGAAATAATTAGAGAGTTTGGGATAGACAGGTACACACTGCTGTATTTAGAATGGATAACCAACAAGGTCCTGCTGTACAGCACTGGGAACTCTGCTCAATGTTATGAGGCAGCCTTGATGGGAGAGGAGTTTGCAAGGAGAATGGAAACATGTATATGCATGGCTGAGTCCTTTTGCTGTTCTCCCGAAACTACCACATTATTAATTGGCTATACTCCAATATAAAATAAAAAGAATGCATATATATGTATAACTTTGCTGTACAGCAGAAATTAACACTTTGTAAATCAACTATACTTCAATAAATTTTTTTTTTAAGAATTTAGACGATAAGTATTAAGACTTCCTATTTTAAGATAACTCATGCAAGTGGTTATTACGATGCCTGGCCAGGACAGCTGGTTTCCATCCGTGTCTCCCCTAACACACCCGGGGACTGTGAAGTAGGCCTTGAAGAGCTGGCAGTGCCATCATTTCCCTTTGGAGTAAATTTGGTGAATTCACCGAGATTTCCCAGGGCACCTGGTGACAAGAAGTCATCCTCAGTGTGCCAGTCTTTGCCAAGAAAAAAAATGTTGCATTTCTGGGTCTTGTCAGATCCCAATGGTAAAGACCATCAGAGGAACTGTCTAGCTGAGTCCAGTCCAAATTGCTGGTTGACAGAACAAGTAACATATGAAGGGGTGGTTGTTCTAAGCCACTAAGTTTTTGCTTTTTAATATATTTATTTAGTTGGCTGCACTGAATCTTAGTTGTGGCATTCAGGATCTAGTTCCCCGACCAGGGATCAAACCCCAGGCCCCCTGCATTGGAATCACAGTCTCAGCCACTGGATCAACAGACAAGTCCCTAAGCCACTAAGTTTTGAGGTGGTTTGTACGTAGCAACGGATAACTGGTGTGCATTGTCAAGACCAGCGTGAGTCAAGAAGGAGTGTATGTGTTGAGAACTCTAGTGGGAGACCCAGAAAACACTCACAGCACAGCATGAGGTACTCATGGTCCTCTTGTTGGGATAGCCTCAAATATCTGGGGACAGCAATCTGCTGTTACTTTCCAGGGACAGTGTGTGGTGTGTTTCCTGTAAGTCAGAAAGAGACCATTATACACAAGTACATTGTATGTACGTATGTGTGTGTGTGTATGTGTGTATAAATATGATCTTCTACATACTCCTCAGCATCTGAACTTTTTCTTGTACTCTGTTGTGCCCATTCATCTCCACGAGGACATCTGTCTAAAGTTACATCTGCTGGATGACCTTCGACTTGGCACACAGACTTGTCATCATCCTTCCCTGCCAAGACAGATGTGTCCACGCTCCCAGTCTTGCCAAGAATGAGTTTGCTGACTCCAGGACCAAGCAAACGAGGTGTCAGGAATGCAGCAAGAGCACGCTTGGAGGCTTCTATTAATAGATTGACTGCAAAGCTGGTATTATGATTGTGTTTGCTATCGCTGCTTTTCTTCTAATTGTGTTAAAATGTACATAGATATGGTGGTGGCTGGTGGCTCAGTGGTAAAGAATCTGCCTGGCATGCAGGAGACAAGGGTTCAGTCCTTGGGTTGGGAAGATCCTCTGGAGAAGGGAATGGCAAACCACTCCAGTATTCCTGCCTGGTCAATCCCCTGGACAGAGGAGCCTGGAAGGCTACAGTCCATGGGGTCACAAAAAAACTGGACACGACTTAGTGACTAAAGCAACAACAAGTACACACAAGAAGGACACAGATTACCAAGTGACCAGTTTAATAAATTTATTTCTAAACAAACCAAACGAGGAACAGAATGCCTGGTCAGTCTTCCTCAAAGCTTTCAAGGCATCAAAACTCAGAAAAGTGTGAGAGACTGCCACATCCCAGAGGAGCCTGGGAGAGAAAAAGGACTTCCAGGGAAAACTAGGGAAATTCTAGCAAAGGCTCCTGCTGCTGCTGCAAGTCGCTTCTGGACTTTAGTTAATAATAACGTACCTATCTTGATTCTTCAGTTGGTACAAACATATCATACTAATGTAATGTGCTAGAAATAGGGGTCCAGGGGCATGCTGTACCTTCCGTACAGATCTTTTCAACATTTTTGTCAGTCTAAGCTATTCTAAAATCAAGTGAGTACTAAACAGAGATAAGAGTGTTACCTCCTCAATTTGAACATGCCTGAGTATATTTTCACAGTCATGTTTTTGCTTTCTGGGTGTGTCTTGCCATTAGTAGCTAATGAGAGCTGCCAGCCCTGGGAAGGTATGGGTGGTCTGCAAGTGGCTTGTCCTGGACCTGAAGACCACGGTTGTGGCGAGAAAGTCTGCAGCCTTGGGCAGCAATGAGAACCGTGGGGGAGGAACACCCCAGTCACTTAGGAGCTGAATCTATCAATAAAGCTATTTTTTTCTTTTCCATCATGGTTTGTCACAGGATATTGAATATAGTTCCCTGTGCTGTACTGTAGGACTTTGTTGTTTATCCACCTTATATATTCTAGAAAGATTCATTTATGCATGCTCAGTCATATCTGATTCTTTTGTAACCCCTTGGACTGTAGGGCCTCCCAAGTGGTGCTGGTGGTAAGAACCTGCCTGTCAATGCAGGAGACATAAGAGACATGGGTTTGATCCCTGGATCGGGAAGATCCCCTGGTGAAGGGCATGGCAACCCACTCCAGTCAGTATTCTGATCCCAGGGACAGAGGAGCCTGGCTGTCTTTGGTTCATAGTGTCGCGAAGAGTTGGACATGATTGAAGTGACTTAGCACACACCCATGTGGACTGTGTAGCCTGCTAGGCTCCTCTGCCCATGGAGTTTTCCAGGCAAAAATACTAGAGTGGATTGCCATGTCCTTCTCCAGAGTATCTTCCCGACCCAGGGATCAAACCTGTGTCTCCTGCTTTAGCAGGTGGATTCTTTCCCACTAGTGCCAATACAATAGTTTGCATCTGCTAATCCCAAACTCCCAACCCTTCCCTTCCCCAACCCTCGCCCCCTGGGCAACCACAAGTCCTTCCTTATGTCTGTGAGTCTGTTTCTATTTTGTAGATAAGTTCATTTGTGTCATATTTTAGATTCCTTATGTAAGTGGTATCATATTGTATCTGTCTTTCTCTTTCTAACTTACTTTGATTTTAGTATGACCATATCTGGTTCCATCCATGTTGCTGCAAATGGCATTATTTCATTCTTGTTGATGGCTAATATTCCATTGTATAGCCATATCACATGTTCTTTATCCATACCTGTCAATGGACATATAGGTTGCTTCCATGTCTTGCCTACTGTGAATAGTGTTACTATGATTATTAGTATTCTTTTCAAATTAAAGTTTTGTCTTCATATATGCCCAGGAATGGTGTTGCTGGATCATATGATAGCCCTCTTTTCTCTGTACCTCTTACATCAGCAAGCTTCACTCCAGTCCTTGCTCTCAATACCACCTCCGGGATATCCAACCTGCAAAAGAGACCTTGACAAGAGAGAGTGGCTCAGGGAAAAGCGAACTGCACAAGAAGTGATTGATGCCATCACCCCTGAGCACACAGACTTGTGGTTTCATCCCCAGTGTTCATCTCAGATCTCCTGCCTGCCCTCCGCTAGGTCACCTCAGGACATAGAGGTGACCTGGATAGAGTCCCTGTCTGAGCAGGAATCTGGGGGCACCAGCAGGTCAGAATAATATTAGTGCAGGGTCTCCCCCATGATACTTCAGCATTCAGGGCAGATCATCCTCTGTGGGGGACGCCCTGGGCACTGTGGGGGGTTGAACATCATCCCTGGCCCCCATCTATTTGATTCCAGGAGCCTCTCCCCACTCCAGTTGTGACAACCACAGATTTTTCCCAGACATCATCAAAGAACTGGGTGGGATGGGGACAGGATGGCCCTGGGTGAGAACAGGTGTGTTGAAGCCACCAGCCTGGCTGGGGACAAAGCCTGCTCCTGTCCCATCAGTGCCTGCATTTAGAACTGCCCTTTTGCTTCCCTTCCCACCTCCCCCTTCCCTTCAGGGGTCTCTGAGACATCAGTCCCATATAAAAACCCACACCTTCTCAATTTACTCTTTGCTTCCCTCTCTAGAACTAAAAGGAGATCCAACCAGTCCATCATTAAGGAGATCAGTCCTGGGTGTTCATTGGAAGGACTGATGTTGAAGCTGAAACTCCAGTACTTTGGCCACCTGATGCGAAGAGCTGACTCATTTGAAAAGACCCTGATGCTGGGAAAGATTGAGGCCAGGAGGAGAAGGGGATGACAGAGGATGAGATGGTTGGATGGCATCACTGACTCAATGGACATGGGTTTGGATGGACTTCAGGAGTTGGTGATGGACAGGGAGGCCTGGTTTGCTGCGGTTCATGGGGTCGCAAAGAGTTGGACACGACTGAGCGACTGAACTGAACTGAACTAGAACTGAAACTGTCTACCTGAGATTGGGACTTGAATCCATGTAACAGGATTTGAATCCGTGTGCCAGGGCTTGAATCCAGCCAAAGGCCAGTATGGAACTCAAACTCACCTGACTGGGACTCAAACCCAGCCAAAACCCACAGTATTCCAACCAAAATCACACATATGGTTTGAGGACCTAATGAAGCTCAAGTTCTTTATGTCTCATCGCAGAAAGAATTCAGTAAGAGAAAAAGTGGTAAGAAGTGGATTTACTCAGAGAGAAACACACTCCACAGAGTGTGGGCTGTTCCAGAGGGCAAGTGCAGCCTCGCAAGGCACTGTGGTTAGCTTTTACAGGATGGGTGCTTTCACAGATTAATGAATGGGAGGATTATTCGAATAATTTGAGAGAAGAGGTGAAGATTTCTAGGAATTGGGCCACAGCCCACTTTTTGGTCTTTGATGGTTGACCATCAAACTCATGGCACCTCTGAGTATGTCATTTGGCTTGCTGAGGTGTTACAATGTGTAATGAGGATCAAGGTTTAATCCAAGTTGATTTATCTGCCATCTTGGACCCATTTGATTCTAATCAGTTTATATTGCGTCCTTGGGAAAGGTTGTGCCCTACTGCCCTCCCCTCCTGTTTCAAAATGTGAACTTTTTTTAAAAACTAATTTAAAAATGTTCCCACTTATTTATTTATTGGCTACACTGGATCTTTGTTGCTGTGCACAGGCAGTCTCAGGTTGTGATGAGCTGGGGCTACTCTTCACTGTGGTGGGAGGGCTTACTGCAGTGGCTCTTCTTGTTGCCAAGCACTGGCTCAGGGAAGTGCGGGCTTCAGTATTTGTGGCATATGGGGTTAGTTGCTCCATGGTGTGTGGGACCTTCCTGTCCAGGGATTGAACCCACGTTACCTGCACTGGAGGGCACATTCTTATCCACTGCGCCAGCAGAGAAGCCCCTAGAATGTGAGCTGTTTGAGAATGGGGGTCCTGTTACATTCCCAGCAACAGTCTGCTGTGTATTAGTGAGGTAGAAATCGCTAGGCAGTAAGTGTAGGACTCTGAGACCTAGGTCTTGTTTTCAGTAAACATCTCACTCCATTCAGTTCAGTTCAGATCAGTCCCTCAGTCGTGTCCGACTCTTTGCGATACCATGAATCGCAGCACGCCAGGCCTCCCTGCCCATCACCAACTCCTGGAGTTCACTCAAACTCGTGTCCGTCAAGTTGGTGATGCCACCCAGCCATCTCATCCTCGGTCGTTCCCTTCTCCTCCTGCCCCAATCCCTCCCAGCATCAGAGTCTTCTCCAATGAGTCAACTCTTCGCATGAGGTGGCTAAAGTACTGGAGTTTCAGCTTTAGCATCATTCCTTCCAAAGAAATCCCAGGGTTGATCTCCTTCAGAATGGACTGGTTGGATCTCCTCGCAGTCCAAGGGACTCTCAAGAGTCTTCTCCAACACCACAGTTCAAAAGCATCGATTCTTCGGTACTCAGCTTTCTTCACAGTCCAACTTTCACATCCATACATGACCACAGGAAAAACCATAGCCTTGACTAGACGGACCTTAGTCGGCAAAGTAATGTCTCTGCTTTTGAATATACTATCCAGGTTGGTCATAACTTTTCTTCCAAGGAGTAAGCGTCTTTTAATTTCATGGCTGCAGTCACCATCTGCAGTGATTTTGGAGCCCCAAAAAATAAAGTCTGACACTGTTTCCACTGTTTCCCCATCTATTTCCCATGAAGTGATGGGACCGGATGCCATGATCTTCGTTTTCTGAATGTTGAGCTTTAAGCCAACTTTTTCACTCTCCTCCTTCACTTTCATCAAGAGGCTTTTTAGCTCCTCCTCACTTTCTGCCATAAGGGTGGTGTCATCAGCATATCTGAGGTTATTGATATTTCTCCCGGCAATCTTGATTCCAGCTTGTGTTTCTTCCAGTCCAGCGTTTCTCATGATGTACTCTGCATATAAGTTAAATAAGCAGGGAGACAATATACAGCCTTGACGTACTCCTTTTCCTATTTGGAACCAGTCTGTTGTTCCATGT
>SJYX01010018.1:72525-87128 GCA_006410675.1 Oreotragus oreotragus | reverse complement strand
ATTATACAGAGTGAAGTAAGCCAGAAAGAAAAACACCAATACAGTATACTAACACATATATATGGAATTTAGAAAGATGGTAATGAGGACCCTGTATGCAAGACAGCAAAAGAGATACAGATGTGTAGAGCGGACTTATGGACTCTGAGGGAGAAGGAGAGGGAAAGGGAGAGGGGGGGATGATTTGGGAGAATAGCATTGAAATATGTATACTATCATGTAAGAAATGAATTGCCAGTCTATGTTCAATGCAGGATGCAGGATGCTTGGGGCTGGTGTATGGGGATGATCTGGAGGGATGATGTGGGGTGGGAGGTGGGAGGGGGGTTCATGTTTGGGAGTTCGTGTAAAAAAATAAATAAATACAAAAAATAAAATAAAATAAAATAAAATAAAAATAAAAAAAATAAAATGACTGAGAATTAACAATATGAAATGAATCTTAATTCTCAGGATCTTGACAATCTCTTTGTCAAATTACATAAATATTTTTATTTAGAAATAACTGTGTAATTTTAACAGAGTTTAGATTGTTACAAGGCAGTTTTGACAACCTGTTTTGAACTGGCACTACATAAAACCACACTGCACTAAATGAGAGAGTCATTTCCTAGGCAGGTTGATAAGAAGTCTAGGGGTCCCCAAGGAGAGAGGGGTCTGGAATTCTCAAGGAGGAAGAAAGGACAAACTTTTCTTTCCTCTACATTCCTTAAGATTATGTATCCTGCCTGAGGACAGTCTCTGGATTAAACTTTCTGGCTAATCCTGTTATCTTAAAATGTAAATTATGGGATTGAAGTCATTGAAGTCACTAAGTTGTGTCTGACTCTTTGCGGCCCCATGGACACCAGGTTCCTCCATCCATGGGATTTTCTAGGCAAGAGTACTGGAGTGGGTTGCCATTTCCTTCTCCAGGGAATCTTCCTGACCCAGGCATCGAACCCAGGTCTCCCACATTGTAGATAGATGCTTTACAATCTGAGCCACCAGGGAAATCTAAAAAACTAGGAAATTATGGGAGTAGGTCTGGTTTTTGCTATGACCAGTGCATTTGCTTGGCAAGACTCTATTAGTCTTTGCCCTGCTTCATTCTGCATTCCAAGGCCAAATTGGCCTGTTAGTCCAGGTGTTTCTTGACTTCCTACATTTGCATTCCAATCCCCTATAATGAAAAGGACATCTTATTTGGGTGTGTGTTCTAAAAGGTCTTGTAGATCTTCATAGAACCGTTCAACTTTAGCTTCTTCAGTGTTACTGGTTGGGGCATAGACTTGGATTACTGTGATATTGAATGGTTTGCCTTGGAAACGAACAGAGATCATTCTGTCATTTTTGAGATTGCATCCAAGTACTGCATTTCGGACTCTTTTGTTGACCATGATGGCTGCTCCATTTCTTCTGAGGGATTCCTGCCCGCAGTAGTAGATATAATGGTCATCTGAGTTAAATCCACCCATTCCAGTCCATTTTAGTTTGCTGATTCCTAGAATGTTGATGTTCACTCTTGCCATCTCCTGTTTGACCACTTCCAATTTGCCTTGATTCATGGACCTGACATTCCAGGTTCCTATGCAATATTGCTCTTTATAGCATGGGACCTTGCTTCTATCACCAGTTACATTTACAGCTGGGTAATGTTTTTCCTTTGGCTCCATTCCTTCATTCTTTCTGGAGTTATTTCTCCAATGATCTCCAGTAGTATATTGGGGACCTACTGACCTGGGGAGTTCCTCTTTCAGTATCCTATTATTTTGCCTTTTCATACCGTTCATGGGGTTCTCAAGGCAAGAATACTGAAGTGGTTTGCCATTCCCTTCTCCAGTGGCCTTGGAATGTGGAATGAAGCAGGGCAAAGGCTAATAGAGTTTTGCAAAGAGAATGCACTGGTCGTAGCAAACACCCTCTTCCAATAACACAAGAGAAGACTCTACACTTGGACATCACCAGATGGTCAACGTCGAAATCAGATAGATTATATTCTTTGCAGCCAAAGATGGAGAAACTCTATACAGTTAGCAAGAACAAGACCAGGAGCTGACTGTGGCTCAGATCATGAACTCCTTATTGCCGAATTCAGACTTAAATTGACGAAAGTAGGGAAAACCGCTAGACCATTCAGGTATGACCTAAATCAAATCCTTATTCAAAAAAACATTAGAAATTATTAAAAGTTTTTCATTCACTAAAATGGTAATAACAAACCAAGAGGTTAGTATTAGATTGTAACTCATTAACTCTTCAGAAATAATCTAAACAAAAAAACCCTAAAACTTGTATACATCGCCACTGATCAATCTGATAATAACTAGGCTGTAAACCAAACCAGACATATGTATATAGTTATTTTCAACATGCTAAAAATGGAAGTGAGACTACACTACAGATGAATTTGAGATAAACTGTTTTTAAATCTTTTTATTTCCTTTTGGGTCTCTGGTTGCAGAGCACGAGCTCTAGCGCACAGGCTCAATAGTTATGGTGCAATGGCTTATCTGCTCCACTGCATGTGGGACCTTCTTGGACCAGTGATCGAACCCATGTTTCCAGCACTGGCAGGTGAATTCTTAACCACTGAGCCACCAGGGAAGTCCTGCAAGATCCATTTTGAAGAAAGAATGTGCCCTATCGTTTCTGAGGATTTAGAAAAAATTTCTGTCCAAATTCCCCAGCCTGCCTCAAAGACGTCTGAGCATATTAGAGCATGTCTGAAGCATATTGCTTCTCTGGAAATCCTGTCATTCTGGGACTGCTCTCAAGCTCCCCACTGCAATTCACAGTACACGCTTCTGAAACGTCCCTAGTCCCTCATATGTATCAACTTGTACTTACTTCGTAATGAAGAAGGGTCATTATGCTGCTTTGCATTAAGAAAAATAATAGTACAATGTCGCTACTGTCTGCTAAAAAGTATTTTATTAAATGAAGAGACAAAGCAAAAGAGCTATCAGCCAGAAATAAACTTACAAGTAAAACAGATTTAAGCTGCTGGCCACTGAAGAGAGCTAAGAATGACGACTGCTTTTGGCAGAAATAATACAAGACAGTTAAAGAAGTTCATATAGGAAAATAGGCTAATTATTTAACCTCAACACACGGTAAAATCCATCTAGTTGTACAGGTTATCAAAAGGAACTATGACTACCACTGTTATAGTTAAAATGTATTTGAGATGATCAGCTTTCATTCACATTAGGACAGAGGACACATGGAACCTTTCTAAATCAGCCACTACAGGTAACTGCTGGGTAAAGCTTCTTTTAAAAAGTTTTATATCCCAATCAATCTCTCATATAACTGGTAGATAAAATTTAAAGTTATTTAACAGCTCAAAAGAGATCACTCTAAGGAGATAAAGAATGCACATGCATTAGTTCAACAGATGTGAACCACTGTACAAGGAATCAGCTTTAAAATTCTATCGCTATTTACAATTCTGAGACTCATATATGCGGGGACTGGAAACCTGGAAGACTAATAAGTCTTACTTCCATCCTGTGATTGCTACTTTTTCAGACTCAGGGCTTCTCAGGTGGAGCTAGAGGAAAAGAACCTACCAAACAATGCAGGAGGCATAAGAGACTGGTTCAATCCCTGGGTCGGGAAGATCCTCTAGAGGAGGGCATGGCAACCCACTCTAAGATTCTTGCCTGGAGAATCCCATGGACAGAAAGCCTGGCAGGTTACAGTCAATGGAGTTGCACAGTCTGATGTGAATGAAGAGATGTAGCACTCACACATATTGTCAGACAGACTCTATTCTCATCATTTTATCACCTAAGGTTATATACAGACTTACTATACCTGGATCTGTGTCACAGTTCCCTCAGTAATCTCATCATCTGCCACCTCTGTGGTTGCAGTCATGGTCACCTCAAAGCTCTGATCATTTTCTGAAACTTCAAGAAAAAGAACAGTTCATCTCCAGAATAACAAAAGCAGGTCCTAATTATTAAAAAATATACCCAAAGAATTAGGATGTGATCATCTAATTTCTTAACATATTCCTCACCAATACATCTACACATCTAAGTGTATGTGATATACATACATATATACTTGCTTAACGAGTATCTATTGTACACCTACAGAGACGGTGATGGCACCCCACTCCAGTACTCTTGCTTGGAAAATCCCATGGACGGAGGAGCCTGGTGGGCTGCATGACCTTGGGCATGGGGTAGCTCCTCCCAGCTGCTGGGAGCTCCTCACTTCATTTGCCTAAAGCTATACCCTTTGTCCCAAATTCCTGTAATGTGTCCTTGGTCTGATAAACTATCAGCACTCAGATCCAGGAAAGTGAAGTTGCTCAGTCCTGTCTGACTCTGCGACCCCATGGACTGTAGCCTACCAGGCTATTCCGTCCATGGGATTTTCCAGGCAAGAATACTGGAGTGGGTTGCCATTGCTTTCTCTAGGACAGCTTCCAAACCCAGGGATTGAATCCGGGTCTCCCGCATTGTAGGCAGACACTTTACCCTCTGAGCCACTAGGTTGATCCCAAGGAAAGGGCAGTAATTAATGTATGTCCCATATGCCTGAGGGAAAAACAACTGGTGAACATGAATCTTAATCCCATACACTGATCCAGTGTGAAATGGCCAGGGGCATGAAAAAGGGTGGTGACTTAATCCAAGGATCAAGAGGAGCCATAAAGATGTTAAATTAAACAATGTGACCTTTCAACCAATTGGTTAGAAGTGATGTATTTTAAGGATAGGAGTCAATTTAAAATGTACAGATTAATACTGGTAAACATATAAAACTGCTATAATCTTCCTCTTCTGGGGGACTCTTTACCACCTCTCAGTGTTTATGCTGAGGTCTTTGTACTTTCTTTCTCTTTAATGAATCCTATACACAACTGAGAAGGAGAAAGGCAACCCATTCCAGTACTCTTGCCTGGAAAATCCCATGGACAGAGGAGCCTGGTAGGCTACAGTCTATGGGGTTGCAAAGAGTCAGACAAGACTGAGCGACTTCACTCAGTCATACACGACTGAGCAACTGAACTGAAGTGAACTGAACTGATTCACTTGCTACCTTTAGTGTTTCCATGTCTGTGAAACTCATTCTTCACTTCCATGAACAAGAACTTGGATTCCTGTTTCATTAGGTACTTGGTAAATACTTGCCAAATAAAGGAGTTGAAGACAAGGATGAAGGGATGAATAAATGAAGATTACCATATAGGAAGGAAGAGGAAGGTTCCCTTTCTGGCTCTCAGGGGTTGGGGGATCAAGTAAGAGGTCTGTCCTCAATAGGCTGATTAGTCCCCTCCAGGGTTCCCTGGGACTGAGGGTTTTCCCAGAATTCCAGCAGTAAAACTTGGGTGGTCCGGGGAAAACTGGGGGTGCGGGATTGCCCACACAACCAAACCATGATAACAATTCCAACTGCAATATTTGGAAAGACTGATGCTGAAGCTCAAGTTCTAATACTTTGGCCACCTGATGCAAAGAGCTGATTCTTTGGAAAAGTCCCTGATGCCGGGAAAAGTTGAGGGCAAGAGGAGAAGCGGGTGACACAGGATGAGACTGTTAGGGGAAGCACACTGATTGAAACTGCCCACCCTGGCCAGGCACCATAGTAACTATTTGCATGAGTTGTTTTATGACAGGAGATCCTGATAAAGAATACAGAACTAATAAGCCACCACCAACTGGAAGAGTCCGGGAAAAGTCGAAAGGAGACACCGCGTGTCTGTCCACTTCCCAGAATCCCTCTCGCTAGCATCCATCTTGGCTGAACAATGTGTGTGCCACCAGGAAAGAGTCTGAATTAGAATGATTGGCCAAAGACCACCCGGAAATGAATCCCATCACCATAAAACCTGACATTGCCACGTGGCAGAGCGGTTTTCCTGGGTTCCCTTACCCTACTGCTCTCCACCCGGGTGCCCTTTCCCAATAAAATCTCTTGCTTTGTCAGCCCATGGGTCTCCGCAGACAATTCATTTCTGAATGTTAGACAAGAGCCCAGTTTCGGGCCCTAGAAGGGGTCCCCCTTTCTGCAACAAATGGCAACTCTGGCGGAAATCTTCACTGAGACTGACATCCTGATCACTTGGGGTACTCAAGGGCCAGCTTGGCTGCCAGTGGACCACTGGGACCCTTTTGTCCCTGATCTCCTCCTGACGCGGACAAGTGGCCAGAGTGCCCTGACTGGGTAAGGAACAAGAGACTCTATTGCCCTCTCTCCCCTCCCTCTCTTTCCTCTCCTTAACCCTTCCTCTCCTTCCCCGTTTTTCTAGTCCCCTGGTCCTGGACGCAGGAATCTGGTCGAAGGGCCTCAGCCTGAGCTGAGGATTGGAGACTGATCACCTCCTCTTGGCTGAGAACTCAAATTCTGGTTCTGGTCTGGTCTGATTTCTGGTAGGGCCGAGTTCCAGTCCTCCCTTCTCTGGAGGCCCAGGGTAAAGTCCCATAATGCCTGGGTATCTGCAGGTGCCAGGAGACGTCTGTGAGGCCATCCCTTTTGCCCCCTCTCCCGCCTCCTCCCCCTTCTGCTTTCAACCTGGCTTCCTTTCCTCCCTTTGAATCTTTGAAGCTGTTAGTACTTGGATCTGAAGTTCTGTGTCTCTATAGAAGGTTTTCTGAGAGACTGTATTCTTGTATTTAAGGGAGTGTCTGATGAGGACTGCCAGGTTTATATGTGTGTGTTTTAACTCTGTGCTCTGTGTTGTGATTTGTGGTGGCCATTTTGCTTTGTCTGGCCACCCTTTGGGTAGACCTGCCGCCATTTTGTTAGAACTTGATTTTCTTTCCCTGTGCCTTGAGACCAGGAGTCTCAGGAACACTTATCTAGACTGTCACACGAGTGTATGTTCCTCGGTTCTTTGTCCCGTCACAACAAAGATTTGGAGCAACGGACATTAGCGCCCTCGCCGTGTCACAGCTCACGGGTCTTGGACAAACTGTGTTATAGCTCTTAGGCAAATCAGTGTTACAGCTCTATTTTATTTAGAAGATAGCAGGAGAATCCATCCTCAAAGCGTGGGGGCATGCCAACCCAAAGATTTGAAGGGAAAAGAGTGGAGGAGCGCGTGGGAGAGGGGGAGAGAGAGAGGGAGAGAGAGCAAGGGTTTGGCTCCTCCTTTTATATGTTTTTCCTCCACCTGGGCCTGCCCTATGCAAAGTGAGCTTAGCCAGGAGTGCTGTTTGTTCTACCTGAAGTCTTCACTCTGGTCCTCGGAGCTTCTTTTGTTCTATTTTTGCAGGCTTTTCCCTTCCTTATCTTTTAGCCACCGCCATTTTGGACTCCTTTTCCCTATTCTACCTACCTATCATAGACCATCTCTAACTCCTGAGACTGAGGGAAAAAGACAGTAAAAATTTTATTTATTTCAACTGTTTTTTTATAAACTAGTAAATTTTATATTGTAATATCTAATTCATGACTAAACTTAGAAAATGAAGCTAGATCTCACACTGTGTCTGTCTAAATATGTCTTGGTATGTCTTTGTCTCTGGGTAGTATTTTTGAGATTAATTTGTAAATGAGTTCTACTTATTTGGCTTAAAAAAAAGTAAGCGCTTACAAATCAAATAATTCTAAATTAAACAATAATTTCCAGGTTCATGTAAACTGGGAAATATTCAGTATTAAATACCTGATATTAATGTTTGTTTGTTGATCTATCTGATATAGACATGTCTTAGAGTAATTAACATTAAGTCAGCGCGGGCCGCTTGCGAGAGCCGGGCCGGTGCACTCAGCGCGGGCGAGAGAAGCTACCCCACGTCCGAGGTCAGGGGCAGCAGCCTAGAGTGCCAGGCTGCGACGGCCCAGAGGAGCTACCCCGTGTCCGAGGTCAGGGGCGGCCAGGAGGAGACACCCCACGTCCGAGGCCAGGGGTGGCCAGGAGAAGCCACCCTGAGCCCGAGGCCAGGGGTGGCAGCTGGGAAAAGCCACCCTCGCCCGAGGACACAGCCGGCGACCGGGAGAAGCAACCCGAGGAGCAGGGGCTGCGCAGGCGCAGGAGGGCCTAGAGGCGCTGTCCCACGCTGAAGGTCAGGAACTGCGGCGGTAAGGAGATACCCCTCGTCCAAGGTAAGGAGCAGCCGTGAAGAGACAACCCATGCCCAAGGTAAGAGAACCCCAAGTAAGATGGTAGGTGTTGCAAGAGAGCATCAGAGGGCAGACACGCTGAAAGCATACTCGCAAAAAACTAGTCAATCTAATCACACTAGGACCAGGGCCTTGTCTAACTCAATGAAACCAAGCCATGCCTGCAGGGCAACCCAAGGCGGGCGGGTCATGGTGGAGAGGTCTGACAGAACGTGGTCCACTGGAGAAGGGAATGGCAAGCCACTTCAGTATTCTTGCCTTGAGAACCCCATGAACAGTATGAAAAGGCAAAATGATAGGATATCAAAAGAGAATCTCCCCAGGTCGTTAGGTGCCCAATATGCTACTGGAGATCAGTGGAGAAATAACTCNATTATGACCAACCTAGATAGCATATTCAAAAACAGAGATATTACTTTGCTGATTAAGGTCCGTCTAGTCAAGGCAATGGTTTTTCCAGTGGTCATGTATGGATGTGAGAGTTGGACTGTTAAGAAGGCTGAGCACCAAATAATTGATGCGTTTGAACTGTGGTGTTGGAGAAGACTCTTGAGAGTCCCTTGGACTGCAAGGAGATCCAACCAATCCATTCTGAAGGAGATCAGCCCTGGGTATTCTTTGGAAGGAATGATGCTAAAGCTGAAACTCCAGTACTTTGGCCGCCTCATACGAAGAGTTGACTCATTGGAAAAGACTCTGATGCTGGGAGGGATTATGGGCAGGAGGAGAAGGGGACGACAGAGGATGAGAATGGCTAGATGGCATCACTGACCAGATGGACATGAGTCTGAGTGAACTCCGGGAGTTGGTGATGGACAGGGAGGCCTGGCTTGTTGCGATTTATGGGGTCACAAAGAATCGGACTCGACTGAGCAACTGAACTGAACTGAACTCAACTGAGGTCAGGTTTGGTGCAGAGGTTAAAGTGTCTGTCTGCAATGTGGGAGACCTGGCTTCAATCCCTGGGTTGGGAAGGTCCCCTGGAGAAGGAAATGGCAACCCACTCCAGTATTCTTGCCTGGAGAATCCTATGGATGGAGGAGCTTGGTGGACTACAGTTCATGGGTCTCAAAGAGTCGGACACGACTGAGTGACTTCACTTCACTATATAACAATAATGTATCCTGTCTGAGGACAGTTTCTGGATTAAACCTTATGGCTAATCCTGTTATCTTAAAATGTAAATTATGGTCATAGGTCTGGTGAGGTCTGTACAATCACCAGACATTCTTTGGATTCATTGGAGAGTATATAACTTCATTGCTAACACTAGCAAGGAGGTACTCTTTCTGCCCCCTTCTGATGCCTATGTCAGAAGCTTTCTCTATCTTCATTATATTTTAATCAAACTTTATTATACAAAAGCTCTGAGCGATCAAACCTTGTCTCTGGCCCCGGATTGAATTCTTCTCCTCCAGAAGCCAAGAATCCCTGCGTCTTTGCATGGTCTTTGCGTGATTCAACAGCAACCTTTCAGGAGCAGGCTGGTGGGATCCATATCCTTAGATAAGGAAGCTGATTTTTTTCCAAAGACCAGCTAGAAAGTTCAGTTCAGTTCAGTCACTCAGTCGTGTCCGACACTTTGTGACCCCATGGACTGCAGCATGCCAGGCTTCCCTGTCCATCACCAACGCCCAGAGCTTGCTCAAACTCTTGTCTATTGAATTAGTGATGCCATCCAACTATTGCATCCTCTGTCCTCCCCTTCTCCTCATGCCTTCAATCTTTCCCAACATCAGGGTCTTTTCCATTGAGTCAGTTCTTTGTGTCAGGTGGCCAAAGGATTGGAGTTTCACATTCGGCATCAGTCCTTCCAGTGAATATTCAGGACCAACTTTCTTTAGGATTGACTGGTTTGATCTCCTTGCAGTCCAAGGGACTCTCAAGAGTCTTCTCCAACACCACAATTCAAAAGCTAGAAAAGCTAGACAAAACTAGGAAAGCTAGAAAAGGCCGAGTTATAAATGTATGTGGTCCTTCTAACTGTCCATTTCTTTTATGAAAGTGAGAAACATCTAAACAAAAGCAAAAGCAATAACCATACAGTCCTTTCTTCACTGGTTCTATATAATTTTTGAGGGGAAAAATTAATTTCTAGTATGTAATGAAATACACAAAATTATAAGATATATTTTATGTTATAAGTGAATGTTCTCTCTAAAATTTTATCTAACAGTTACCTCATGTTAAAAGATGGTCAGTTTCTACTGATATATGGGAATTAGGAATAAGCAACAGAAAAATTAAATAAAAACAACCAAAAAGAAACATTGCAATAACTTGAAATGTTTTCACAGCTGCCAATATCATTCCATTCTGTCACAAAAACCCTTGTTCTTATGTGCTAGGCACTAACCTCAGGAACATTTAGGGAGTATGTTTCTTTGAGCTGGATAATTAAATGCCAAGAAAACTCACAACTTGATATGTAATTCACTCAACATCTTGTTGTTTGAAGGAGCCAGTGCTCCTATGTAGGATGGATTGAATTCCTAACAACATCTGGCATGAGCAGTGGACTTGGCCCTCACCATAATAGCATTACATTCATGGTCGGAATGACAGCTAAATGGATGAATGGAGCCTGTCTCTAACAGGGCAGATCCATGGCTATGGCATAATGAATCAGAATGTTATAACCTCTGGTCACATACACCCTGGCCTGTTGCTCCTTACAAGCTCTATCAGGGGACAGGGAATAAATTCCTGTTGTCAGATCTAATGGTGAAAAATTCTGGCTTCTAACTTACTGGGAAAGCAAAGTAGAATTTCCATTCCAATAATCTGGATCAAAACACTTTCTGATCGCTGTGGTCAATTTATTCTGTCACTTAATTAAACCCAAAGCATTGCAAATCGCGTAAGTAAGCAAAGGCAAGACTGTCTCTTCAACCTTGAAACCCAGTCCTTAAGACAAATATCTTATTAAGTTAGTTAAGTTCTAGGACATGCGTTACAGGAGGTTTTCTCTAGGGCTTTTTCGGGGCTTAAATAGGGATTAAAGCAAATGGCAAACAAAGTCACAATTAAGAGTTACAAGAGAAATTGAAATGCAAGAGCAATTTCATACAAAGTGATAAAAAGCAAAAATTCCCACCAAAGAAGCTCTCCCACACAAAGAAAAAAGATCCAAGTTCTGAGAAAAGGAATAAGGAAATAGCTCACATTACTTAAAAATTTCCTTAAGCTCAGAAAGTAAAGTATATATTTTCTGAGTTGAAGACCCTTGGATGTTGGGAAAAAATAATACGAATTCATTTGTCTAAAGTTTGAAAGTGTGTTCGTTTTCCAGTATATTGCTTTCCTTCTCTTCAACATATGCAAGCTTTACCAAAGTCCAGAATAAAAGGAGAACCACAAAAACCGTGTGCCCTTTGTTGATGGCTACTCACCACTCTTAGGTGCGTCCAAAATTAGTATTTGTTCATGACGGTGAAATGCCTTTGTCACCCACACGCTGTCATGATTTAGGCTGCCCTATGTTCTATGCACTTCCACAGGGAGAATTACAGCCGGGTCATGTTTGCAAACATGTTTAGGTGTCTACATGGAATGAATAGTTCCATACTGCCCTGCACTTTTCATTCTTTTGGAGTTTTGAAGACACGATGATATGCCCCAAGAGAGTAGCTGTTTCCTGATGAAATGTGTTGATTAAGGAAACGTGCATAAACTCTACGGGGAGGTAGACAGCTCACTTTCAAGGAGACTAACAGATTAGAAGAGATGGCACAATGTGTGCTCTGTATTTTTTGAAAGGATTGAAACTATAATTTGAGTATTTTTCAGGTTAATTTGCAATAGTTCCACTAGGAGGAAATCACTCAGGATGCATTATACAAATTGTTACGCAATTGAAAAATGAACATGAGGGTTTTAGTGTCCTACAAGTTGCTCTGAAACACATGTTCTGGAAAAATGCTGTAGGAAAAAGAGAGAGAGAATGAATCTCTATTCATTCTTTTCCAAAGAGTTAAAATTAGGTAGATTCAACAAGTGCTTATAAAAAATGATGATTACATAGTTGTAAAAACTGAAAGTACATCTTAATTTTTGCTTTGATCAGTAAACCTAGAGTATTTTAAAGCATCTTAAAATGTTTAATGTGCTGTGCTCAGTTGTGTCGGACACTTTGCAGCCCCATGCTCCTCTGTCCATGAGATTATCCTGGCAAAAATACTGGAGTGGGTTGCCGTTTCCTACCCCAGGGGATCTTTGACCAGGGATCGAACCCACATCTCTTTTTGTATCCTGCATTGGCAGGTGAATTCTTTACCGCTGCACCACAAGAGAAGAGTCTGACAGTTTGGGGTAAAAGGTAGTTGATAGTTATCTGGGAGCACTACATAGTTTCTCTGTTTTGTGTGTAAGAGAAGGTTTTGGAGCAACTGAATAGATTTTGGAGAATAAGAAAGTGAATGAGCTGTAAGAAGTTAACAACAGTGAGAGTGAAAGTATTAGAAGATATCAGTGCTAGAGAAATTCCAGATTGCAATGAAGTTCAGGGAGTAGGTTGGTACAGTGGAGTGGGAATGGAGACCATCCACACAGAGGAATTCAGTGGTTACATTAAGGAGTTGAACAGAAATTGGCCAGGGATTGTAATAGGCTGGAAAGACATCCTTGAGGCAGGGATAAAAGAAGACCAAAAAGTAGGGAGATGACAAAAAAAGCTCCTGTCATGCCAGACAAAAATAAAAGAGGTTGTCTTATTTGTTCTTTTTTTTTTTTTTTTGTCCCAGCTTACTAGTAAATAACTGAGTAGTAGCAAATGTAAACAAGAAAAGTGATAGCTCTGTACCTTATTCTTGGTCTTATTGTTTGGAAAGTAAGATAATAAGTAACTTATATTGGAAAGGGCTGCAGGGAAGTACATGTTCCCTTGTAATAGCCAGGCTTTTGCCATAGAAAAGACAGAGGATGTAATAAAAAGTTAGGTTATAGAGCAAATTGATTTCACTAGGAGGGATATTTAGGTGAAAGGCTTGTTTGGATGTTAAGCAAAGGAAGAAATAGTTTGGGGAAGAATAATATGGCAGAATTTGAGGAGAAATATAGAAGAGGATATATTCTTGGTTTATATTTTAGTGGTAGCCCAGGACAAAGGCAATGAGAAGTACAGTGCATTTTAATTCTAACTGAAAACCATGGCATGAAAATCCCTCTCCCTCTACAAAGATGAATCTACTGGATGATGTCAAGTCATCAGTTTTTATAACTATAAAAAAAATTTTTTTTTTCAACAAAGCTTAGACTTGTTCATTCTTGGGTAAGATATAAGAGGGCCCAAACTCACTTGCCCAGAAAGCATATATGGGCATTGAGAGCCACTCATTTGCATGTAAACAGTGTTCTTAAAGTGCTAGCTTCTACACTTGACTTTAGACATTTTATGGGTTACTTTTTAGTGAGTCAATCTGAGGACCACACTTCCATTTGACATTGTTTCTGTGTAAATATTGATTAATATTTCAAAACATCTGATCATGTAATCAATTTTCAGAGGCTAACTCATTAATAAACTGAGGATATATTGTAGTACCAAGATTTGTGGTATTGGTTGTAAAAAAAAAGGAACCACACTAAACTAGAGAAGTGAATACTGATATGTGTTGTGGAGGAGGATTCCTCAGTGGATTATATCCTTCTTTTCTTTGGTGTCAGAAACTCCCTGTGGAATTATCTTTTCTTGGATGATTTGTGAGTAACTTAACACATGATTTTAAACAATGGGTGATTCCTTTGATTGGCATAAGGTGCATTCTGTGATAATCTTAGTGTGTGGATAGTTTAGCCTTTCAAATTTCTAATGTCTTGGGTCTCCAAAATAATTTCTTGTACAGTTATCCCATGACCTTCCCAAAACACGAGTCACTTACTATGACTTACATAGATGGGATATTGTAGGATTACATGGCTGTCCAGCCGTCTGTGTAGTTTTCAGTAACTTCAGTCCCTCAGTCATGTCCAACTCTTTGCAACCCCATGAAACACAGCACGCCAGGCCTCCCTGTCCATCACCAACTCCCGGAGTTCACTCAAACTCATGTCCATCGAGTTGGTGATGCCATCCAGCCACCTCATCCTCTGTCGTCTCTTCTTCTCCTGCCCCCAATCCCTTCCAGCATCAGAGTCGTTTCCAGTGAGTCAATTCTTCACATGAGGTGGCCAAAGTATTGGACTTTCACCTTCAGCATCAATGCTTCCAACGAACACCCAGGACTGATCTCCTTTAAAATGGACTGGTTGGATCTCCTTGCAGTCCAAGGGACTCTCAAGAGTCTTCTCCAACACCACAGTTCAAAAGCATCAATTCATTGGCACTCAGCTTTCTTCACAGTCCAACTCTCATCCATACATGACCACTGGAAAAACCATAGCCTTGACTAGATGGACTTTTGTTGGCAAAGTAATGTCTCTGCTTTTTAATAGAGTATCTAGGTTGGTCATAACTTTCCTTCCAAGGAGTAAGAGTCTTTTAATTTCATGGCTGCAGTCATCATCTGCAGTGATTTTGGACCAAAAAAAAAAAAAAA
>SJYX01010018.1:48767-63241 GCA_006410675.1 Oreotragus oreotragus | reverse complement strand
CTTTTCCAGTCCTGTGGCCACTGCTGAGTTTTCCAAATTTGCTGGCATATTGAGTGCAGCACTTTGACAGCATCATCTTCCAGGATTTGAAACAGCTCAACGGGAATTCCATCACCTCCACTAGCTTTGTTCTTAGTGATGCTTTCTAAGGCCCACTTGACTTCACATTCCAAGATGTCTGGCTCTAGATTAGTGATCACATCCTCATGATTATCTGGGTCGTGAAGATCTTTTCTGTACAGTTCTTCTGTGTATTCTTGCCACCTCTTCTTAATATCTTCTGCTTCTGTTAGGTCCATACCATTTCTATCATAGAACTGTACAGAGACCCAATTTAATAGAGCACTCAGTTGATAGTGATGCTATTCTGTAATTGTATCTTTATGCTTTGGGATCTGGCCCTTATTCAGAAACTTTAGTATAATTGTTCTTCTAACAATATATTGAAATGTGCAGGAACTTAGTCTATGGAGTCAGAACAGCATTGGTCCAAACTGTACCTTAGGTAACTTGGTTAAACTCATGGGCTCTTAGTTTCTTTGTGATATAAGCGGAATAATGACTGTTCCTACTGTATAAGATTGTAGCAAGGGTTTAATAAAAACATACACATGAAGCAAGTAGTATGGTTCTGAGCATATTGACAATGAGAATTAATACTGACTACTAATTTTATCTAAATATTTGAAGCATCCTTCATCATGAATGTGTAGAGTACTTCAGACCACACTGATTTCAATTCTAAGAGTTTTAACTTAAAGTTGAAATGTTAGAGCTTACATGTTTGGATGTGTGGATACACTCAGCGCAATGTATTCTTCAAAAGCATATGACAGATTATTTGAAGAGGATAGTTGATAGTCAAAAAAGCAGCTGTGCTGTGCTGTGCTTAGTCACTTAGTTGTGTCTGACTCTTTTTGACACAATGGACTGTAGGCTGCTAGGATCCTCTGTTCATGGGATTCTTCAGGCAAGAATACTGGAGTGGTTGCCATGCCCTCCTGCAGGAGATCTTGCTGACCCAGGGATCGAACACAGGTCTCCTGCATTGCAGGCAGATTCTTTACCATCTGAGTCACTGGGGAAGCTCAAGAATACTGGGTGGGTAGTATTCTGCAGGGGACCTTCCTGACCCAGGAATCAAACTGGGTCTCTTGCATTACAGGCAGATTCTTTATCAGCTGAGCTCCCACAGAAGCCCCAGGGAAACAGAGGGACCTACAGATCTTGGGCAGTTTCTAAAAGCCTTACAATTATTGTTAAAATGCACAATATTTGTTACTATATTACGTATAGTAAATACTTAGGAAATTAGTTAATCATTGGCATTTTTGAGATTGAAATGCCTGATGCTACAATTGAGATTATAAAATATGTTTAAGGAAATATTAGAGATTGTTTACTTCAGATAAATTTTTTCCACAGAGACATAAGTTAGCTAGAGATTTTTTTCATGAAAAAAGAGGTTTTATTTGTTTGAGTAGTATGAATTTTTGGTCCTTTTTTGTTATTATTTCTGGTCCTTTTCTGTTATTATTTCTGAGTGGGTACAGAGCCCGTGATTTATCTGAGAAGCTATTGGAGTTTCACAGGAGAAATTGTTGGAAAAAATTTCAGTATATAAAGTTGCTGCAACAGTATTCATAAAAAAGATGGATTTTAGTAGAATTGAAAGATTTTCTTCTTTCCATTAGATACTTTAGTGAAAACTTCACTGGTTCCATGGAAATTAGAGAAGCCAAGATCTCCCATGTTGTTTCTGTGGTCTTTCTACCAACATGCCCTGAATATCTCATCAAGTTTTTCTTGATTTTTAGTTCATGCTGTCAAAATATATCTTTTTTCTAACCTCACATTAATACTTCAGATTCTACTATAACTATGATTGCTTTCAAAACATCCTGATGCTAATATTTAATTTTTACTTTTCTCCCAGCCAACAGTAAAAAGTAAACAAGCACTGGAATTGAGAATCAGACATATGGCTAAACTGTTGCTTCTATGGTCAAATATTGAGAAGAGTTCAAGATAATCTAAGAGAGTCCCTAACCACAAAGAAATAAAATATATATACTTAAAGGATCAAAACATCAAAAGAGACCTTTTTTGGTCCCAGTTTTTCCCTGTCATGGATATGTACCATGGGCATGCTGATGGCAACCAGAGATATTGGACCCAAGGAGGGAAACATGGCACTGATGGCATTTTTTGCAGGTGGCCAACCTTTCTCCACATGTTTCGTCCAATTGCTCTAGATGGCTCTGCCTGTGTCGTCAGATTGCTCTGCCTACGTCATCTGTTCTACAGGTGTTGACCTTGCAGTCAAAAGAAGTGGGTTCAAATCTGAGTCTGGCAGTTCTTATTTGTGTGACCCTAGGAATGAGAAGTACCTCTTGGAGCATCAGCACACACATCTGTTAAAAATAGGGCTGATAGTCCACTCACAAATTTATGGCAGGAAGGAAATGAAAGGATGTATAAGGGACTAGTACAACACTGGCTGAAAATAAATATTGGTTGTCTTCTCTGACACACCCACCATGGAACAGAGTGTCCTCATGTAACATTTTATTATGTTCTGTCCCTGAAGAGAACCTGTTTGTAATTTTCATGCTTCACTGATCCAACTAAGAGATGTTAGAGAGTAAATGTCTCCATTTCTGATGCTGGATCTTACAGCTTTCTTACATCTTACCATCCTTATTTTGAAAAAGGCAAGTTTAACCAACAGTAGATTTGTCATTGTTACACAAATATTTTAGTACAAATTGTGTGATTGTGCAGAAAGTAGATGGATTTAGAATATGGTATCTAAATCAAAAATTGTATCTTGAATTATCTAAGCCTTAGTCCCCTTCTCTTTAAAATGAGGATAATGTTTTTTTTTTTTCTTCCCCAGAGAAATTTACATTTCAAAGCAAACCACATTTGAGTTAGTCTATGAAGCTGTCACACTTCAACAGTGTGAAAATAGGGCAGGAATGATGATTTTTAACAATAAAAAAATAGAGTTTTGAGTACAAACAACTCAAGCAATGAGAATGTGAAGGAAAGATGGATTGTGTGACCAATAGACATTCCCCCTTGGTAGTCATTTGAAGTCAAGAAGCAATTGTAGTTCAGGGACACATAAATTGAGAGCAGTAAATATTAAAATTCAAAGTATTGCACTGGCAATGACCTCATTCCCATGATGTAAAACTGATTAGTCAGAAATCACAGTGATCATCTCTCACACGTTATGGCTGCCACAGGTTCTCAGCAGCAAAGAAGGCACTCGTGGTTATAACACCTGGAGAAGATGGAGGCTTTCTGTTGATTCTCATCCACTGTCTTTCTTTTTTATAGCAATCATCTGGATACCAGCCATGCTCACGGGTCTCAAATTCTTTTCTTTTNATCTCTCACACGTTATGGCTGCCACAGGTTCTCAGCAGCAAAGAAGGCACTCGTGGTTATAACACCTGGAGAAGATGGAGGCTTTCTGTTGATTCTCATCCACTGTCTTTCTTTTTTATAGCAATCATCTGGATACCAGCCATGCTCACGGGTCTCAAATTCTTTTCTTTTCGTGCATAGCATTAAGGATAGAGGAAATACACACACACACACACACACACACACACACACACCTCTCACTTTGAGTAGTTCTTTTAATAAAGTATGGTAAGAGCTGCCTACAAGAGGAAAAATAAGTGGAAAACACACTCCATAACAGTTTCTAGTCCAGGCAAGAGTGCCAGACCACCAGGCCTTGATGTGTTTGGACAATGCCAGAACCTGCAGGTCAGAAAATAGAGCTTTGCTGAGGTATAAAGAATGAGAGGGGAATAATTTTTCAGTTCTGGAGAGTCAGAATTCAGCCTAAGAGCAAGGAAGTAATGCCAGTTTATTTTCAGAAATGTCCTTTAATGATCCTACTCTTTTTCTGTTATCAAGGAGAATCAGGAGGTGAGATGGGAAGAAGGAGTTAGAGGTTGGCAATGAGAGAGAGAAGCGAGAGGTTGGATATGAGCTTTAACAGAAATGGCTTTTGCTGGAAGAAATTTCATCATTTTGGTGCATGCTTAATTTTTAAAACCAGCCTCAATCAACCATTGAAGATGTGCCATTCTGTGTTTCCTCTGTCATTGGAAGTAGAATTGTATTTATTCATTCATTATCACAATAAACATTAACACTTTGATATCACATACCAACCTGAATGTTAGAAAAGCTATTTATATATTCTATGTTATGTATTTTAGCAGTGGGAAAATGCCTTCACAAGCAACATATTTTCCTGTATTGAGTTCTTTCAAAATTAAATTTATGGACCATTCATACATTCCAAAAGTGCACGGTCATTGTAGTGTCTGAATGTATCATATGACTTCAGGAATTCAGACGTGGCAGTTCTTCCTACTCAGGCATTAATTGTATAATTGGCAAGTTTAAATATAAAAATCAGTATATTTATCTGGATTTTAAAATATATGTTGTGGGTAATTTTGCTTACTGTTAATTTTAATGCTTGAAGTAGAAAAGGGTAGATATTTTTGTTAAAGAGTTTGGGGAAAAAAAGCCAAAACCACTTTGTAGAGTTACCAAAAGGGATAGCAGTTTGGTATAAGATGTCAGCTTCCTGGCTCCAACTGGTCTAAGTAGAGAAGGAGAAAAAAAAAAAAAAAAAAAAAAAAAAACCCACACAGATATTGCCTGAAAGGAAAATAGTCTTGGTCCTGCTATTAGCTGATTATTGTATTTTATGCAAATCATCTGCATTTCCCTGCCTGGTAATTTAATATCCCCATATCTGTTTTACCTCCCTCAAACAATAGATCTGTAAACAAGCTAGAAACATATAAAAAGGCCTTGAAAAATAAAGAGTTCTACCAAGAGAAAGTTCTATTATTATTATTTGGTTTCATGACTCATACGAATCATGCTCACAGTGGCTTCCCTGGCAGATTTGTAACATTTTTCCTGGTTCTAAGCCCACTTTCACTTGGATTCTTTACAGTCTGGGTTTTTATGGAGGAGACATTCTGACTCTAGGTGAAGTGAGTTGTGAATTTGGATTTTTAGCAGTTTTCCACAGAAAAGAATTGACCTTTCCCAAGCATCATCTCTGTTTGTTGGGAAAAAAAAAAAAAAAAAGGTATTTCTTCTTCAGTGAGACATAATCACCTTAATAGGCAACAAAGAATGGCAGCATGATATAGTATCAAGAGATGGAGCTCACACTTGATTTCCTCAAACAGGTGACAAAAGTTGTTGTAAAAAATCAGATTACTTTGTAAGATAGTCAGCCAAAGAAATGAGAACCAAACACAGGGCCAGTGAAAGACCTGGTAATATTTAGAGAATAAATAAAAGAAGAAAATGAATGAACTCACCAAAATGAAGCAACATGGAACATAGTAAAAACTGAGAAGTTTTTTTTCCCTTCGTGCACTTCTGTTTATCCGTGTGGGCATGGATGTGAGAGGTGGACTATAAAGAAAGCTGAGTGCTGAAGAACTGATGCTTTTGAACTGTGATGTTTGAGATGACTCTCAAGAGTCCCTTGGCTACAAGGAGATCCAACCAGTCCATCCTAAAGGAGATCAGTTGTGAGTGTTCATTGGAAGGACTAAAGTTGAAGCTGAAACTCCAATACTTTGGCCAGCTGATGCAAAGAACTGACTCATCTGAAAAGACCCTGAAGCTGGGAAAGATTGAAGGCTGGAGGAGAAGGGGATGACAGAGAATGAGATGGTTGGATGGCATCACCAATTCAATGGACATGAGTTTGTGTAAAATCTGGGAGTTGGTGATGGACAGGGAGGCCTGGTGTGCTGCAGTCCATGGAATCACAAAGAGTCAGACACGACTGAGCGACTGAACAGAACTGAGCATTCCTTCACTCCTGGTCAACTGATTGACCTTGTGTCTCCTGATTCAGTGAGCCAAGTTGATGTTAAGGAGTATTTTTGATGTCTTGCCTACTGTTCTCTCAGCTTTCAACTGGGATTTTCCCTACCAAGGGCATGCAACCTAACAACAAAATCTTTATGATTCCCTCAATAGGACAGTGTACTCCACCACACACGTAATGAATAGTAATAGTTTAAAAGGCATTCTTATGATGTCATCTTTATCAATTTGCTCACAGGCTATGATCACTTTAAGAGAAAGTGATATTATTTTTTTTGTATTTCCAACACCAAGCAAGATATCTGGTATGACAACAGGAGTAAATCAATGTTTGTTGATAAGTGAATAAACTCTTAGAGGCTAGACTGTGTGCAGTTGTTCAGCCGTGTCTGATGTTTCATGACCCTATGGACTGTAGCCTGCCAGGCTTCTCTGTCCATGGGATTCTCCAGGCAAGAATGCTGGAATGAATTGCCATGCCCTCCTCTAGGGCATCTTCCTGACCCAGGGATTGAACCCCATCTCTTGCGTCTCCTGCATTGGCAGATGGGTTCTTTACCACTGCGCTAACTGGGAAGCCCAAAGTGAAAGTGAAATCCAGTCAGTTGTGTCTGACTCTTTGTGACCCCTTGGACTATACAGTCCATGGAATTCTCTAGGCCAGAATACTGAGTGGGTAGCCATTTTCTTCTCCAGGGGATCTTCCCAACCTTGGGATTGAACCAGGTTTCCTGCATTGCAGGCAGATTCTTTACCAGCTGAGTCACCAGGGAGGCCTATGGTGAGTATTAACTACACATAAGGCAATATACTAGGTGCCTATAGAAGAGATGCACCTACATCTTTGTGTTCAGTACCTTTATCTATGAAATAAGGATGTTTGAATGTGTTGTAGCTACCACATAGGCTAGATCTGAAAACCAAAATAAGAAATCTGAAAGGAAGTTTATTGAAAATAGAAGATGCTCTAAGACAAAATGTTTCATTGATAAGCATCTATGTGACCATATAATGAATCACATTCATATCCTCCCAAACCTGATTTCCTCTGTCAAAGTTAATTCCCATGGATGTGGGTCCTTCCTGAGACAATACTATGTGAAAGAGGTTTTAATGTATTTTCTGTTCTTAGTTTCTCTATCAGTTTGTTCTAAAGGGCAAATTTAGAGCTGAACTACTTGCCCGTTTAATCACGTGGAAGTGTAAGATGGCCCGTGTATACAAATTTGCAAATCATAATGGTTACCAAATGTGATGCCACAGGAAAACTCTCAGGAAGTGTGAAAATAACATAGGGTAAGGAATGCCAAAGCAGTCAGCTAAAATGAAGAACACTTGAAGACAATAGAAGAAAAAAGAAGTACAGCAAGTTCTCTACACACAAACTTTCATAGACGAGAACAAATTATAAACTATGACAGTACAGTAGTACATGGCCAATTGGGTTAGTTGGATATCTAGGCTGACTTCATTGGACTTAGGAACAAATTATACTTAAGAACACTCTCTCAGAATGGAACTCATTTGTATGTAGAGGACTTAATGTATCATAATGTGAACTTTTTAAGAAACAGTCTAAAAGGAAAAGTAAATAACTATATGGCAAAAGCACCAGAAAACTGAACAACATTTTGTTTCTTACAGAAGTAATTTACTTAATAATTTAACAACAGCCTAACAGATGCCAAACACTGGTCTTGGCCCAAAGGAAACATTTGTAATTGTGATAGTCCTTACCCTCCCTCAAGTCTGTTGAGGGACACAGCCATCGAAGTAGAATTAAACAATAGCATCCCTCCAACCCCAGCTCAGCCTCAAAGCCCTGTTAGTATTTATCTCCTCTCCTCCTGAGAACAGGAAGAAGGAAAAAAGGACTTAGTCCAGAATGAATGAGAAAATCCAAGAGATAAGTTGGCCGAGGAGGGAAATGTTATGAAAACCTAAAGATTGACAATAGAGAAAATGAAATGAGTGACACTCATGAGTATATATATATCTGCCAAGGAACAGGAGGGGACCAGGGGCGACACTTCTGCAGCTTTTGAGCCTCAGACTCCTGAAAGCCATCGTATTATTTCAGTCTTGTTTTTAATGATAAACACTGACTGGTGCCCAAGGTCATGACCTTTAGAGGGCAGTAGTTCACTAGTATCCACTGGAGATGAGATTGGCTCGCAGAGCTGTGATTAGAATAAAATGTGTGGAGATTTTTACATGGGTCATCTAGAAAGTGACTTTTTCTCCAGACACAACTGGGTTAAGTGTTTTTCTGGTGCCTACTTTTTCATTATAATGATGCCTCGGGGAATCTGAAATTTAATCTGGCTATGAGTTAAGGTGTTGCTAGAAAAGCTTAAAATTCTTTGGCCCTTTTTTTTCCCCCCAGGAAGGAAACTATAGACTTAACTGTTTTTATAAATGTACTGACTTCTATTAGGGTTTTAAAGTACACTGATAAGAAGGTTACAGCTCGCAACCTCTGCCTGCTGGACTGAGAGGGGACACTCTCCCTTAGCATCACTCCTGGTCACCTTTTCTACACTAGATCAGGTTCAAGGTGACAGCCTCCTCCGGGTTGCCTCTAAATGGGCACACAGCTGATGAGAGGTGTTCGACTCACCATGTCCTCTGCACTCTGGGACCTTTACCGGAGGCTCAGTCTCACGTTCAGCTGAAAGGAACTCCACAGAATTGTTCTGGCCAAGAGTCTTTGGCTCTGAACCAGTAAGAAAATATTCCCTAATTCTTTTTTATTTTCAAGCCAAGGTCAAAAAAATCTTGAATCCTTAAGAGGTTTTCCAATGCCTTTCACTTGCTCTGTGTGCAGGACAACAACTTGGAGTGAAAAAGGGTTACTCTTCTCCCTTTGATAGATGACATTTCACACCTTAGAGGAGGCACCTAAGCAGAGTTATCATACACGCTGTGACACTGTATGAATACATTGAAACTTTTTCTCTGGCTAGCTATGCAATGCCTGTTTTGATTAAGTGCCACAAACTCGGGAAATCTGCTCAGAAGATTCTGGAGTCATTTGGCTACTGCAATGTGACTTGCTTTAAAAAAGGAAAGGAGTAATGGTGCAAGGCGAGGGGCAGTGGTTGGGGGATAGTAAAATTTCCCACTCAAACATAGACTGATATTAGGGAAATGCAAACAAAAACAATGAAGCTCTACCCTGCAGCTACTAATATGGCTATTGTGTCCTTGTGTGTTGCTCGTGGGAATGTAAAATAGTGTAGCCACTATGAAACCAGTACGGCAGTTCCTCAAAAATATTAAACACAGGATTCCATGTAATCCTGGAATTCCCCTTCTGGTTACGTACCCAAAAGTGATTCAAAGAGATAACTGAACACCCAGTTTCATGGCAGCACTATTCACAATAGCCAAAATAACCCAAATGTCCATTGATCGATGAATGGATAAATAAAAGGTTTATTCATATACATACATTGATAGCATACAATGAGATAAGTAAAAGAAAGGTAATTCTAACACTTAGTACAACATGGATGAGCCTTGAAGATATTATACTAAATGATATAAGCCAGAGATAAAGGGACAAATATCATATGATTCCACTTATATAAGTTGTCTAAAATATTCACATTCATAGCGCCAGGGATCTGGGTGGAATGGGGTTATTGCTTAATGGGTACAGAGTTTCAATTTGGGAACACAAAAAGTTCTGGAAGTGTGTGATGATGGTTGGACTATGATGTGGATATATTCAGTGCCACTGACCTTAGACCTAAATGTCATATAAAATGTCATTTTTTGGTGTGGTTTATTTTGTAGCAAAAACAATTTTGGTGGAACACAAATAGCAGAAGCTGTAGCCATTGACGTTTCTTTTCCAATGTCACCCTCAAGAATCTCCAGCAATAATGTCTCCACATGCATTATTCCCCACCAGGCTGCTTATGAGAAATACAGGTATGGAGGTTTGCCTATGTTTTGCATGGTGAACATATGCAAGTGTTTCTCTAGGGTTTGTTCCCAAGAGTTCACTTGCTAACTCAAGTGAGTGAATCTTCAAATTTCCTGAATAATAACAAACAGATTCCTAAGGTGCTTATACTTGTTTAAACATTCGCAAACACTAATGAGAGCTACTTTGCATCCTGGCCAACTTTTAGTAGCAAGTAATTGTACATTATAGGACTTTAATTTGCATTTTGCTGATTATCAATAGTTTACTACATATATATTCCACGTGTTCTATATATGTGCGTGCATGCATGTGTGCTAAGTTGTTTCAGACATGTCCAACTCTTAGCGATCCTATGAACTCTGTCCATGGGATTCTCTGGGCAAGAATACTGGATTGCCAAGCCATTCTCCAGGGGATCTTCCTGACCTAGGGATCAAACCTGTGTCTCTTGCAGCCCCTGCATTGCAGACAGATTCTTTACTGCTGAGCCACTGGGGAAGCCCATTCTATATATACTTATATATATTAGTAATGATACATAATTATATCATAATTAGTGATGTTGAGCATCTTTTCATGTATCTTTTGGCCATTGGTATGTCTTCCTTGGAAACAAGCCTATTCAGAGCTTCAGCCCATTTTTAAATCACACTATTTGTGTTTTTTCACTATTGAGTTGTATGTTCTTTGTGAAATATTCAGTTCAGTCATTATATTCTTCAGTTCTTAGATCTCTCTGTAAAAACACTTTCTGTTTCTTCTTGTTTTGTTTATTCACTGTTTTTCCAATTTCACCGAGTTGTCTATCTGCATTTTCTTATGTTTCACTGACGTTTAGAGGATTATTCTGAATTGTCAGTTGTTTTTGCTGTTTAGCCGCTAGGTAGTGTCTGACTCTTTGCGACCCCGTGGACTGCAGTGTGCCAGGCTTCCCTGTCCCTCACTATCTCTTGGAGTTTGCCCGGGTTCAGATCCACATCCCTGATCGTTGTCAGACAGACATACATGTCCATTTCTTTAGGGTCATTCATTGGACCTGTATTAGTTTCCAGTGCTAGTGTCATATTTCCTTGATTATTCATGATTCTTGTGGCTTTGCAATGGTCCATGAACATTTGAGGAAGTAGGAATCTCTTCCAGTCTTCACAGATTGGCTGTGGCCAGCAAATCCCTTCACTAATCCATTCAGAGACTCTGAATGGGTTGTTTGGTGGTATTGTCAGGCAGGCTTGCTACTGAAGTCCACGGGTGGGAAGGTCTAGTTCCTGCATTAGCAGGTGGTCAAGCCTGGTATTGCATACTTGGGTTCATGGGGGCAAGCCTGATGCTTGGGTCTGCAGGGGTTGACTTGAAATTTGGGTCCACAGGAGCCTACCAAATGCTAGGGACCCATGGTGTGGGTAATCATCTGGTTTTATTAGGGGTTGGTCTTGTACTAATGTGGGCTGCAAGCTTGGGTTTGCTGGAGTCCACCTTAAGACTGGGCCTGCTGGTCCACCTGTTGCTAGCTGAGACATAAGCTTATGTCTTTGGGACTCCAGTGGGAAACCAAGGTCATAGGGGCCTGTGTGGCACGGGAGCTGAGAGCAACTTTGGTCTATGTGAGCCAGCCTGAAAGCTACACTCTTGGGGACTAATCTGGTGCTGGGGCAAGTGGGAAGTCTGAGTTCACAGGAGCTAGTTTGGAGGCTAACTCTGCAGGGGCCAGCCTGACACTTGGTACAGCTGAAAGCTCAGGTTTGCAGGAGTCTGCCTGGAGCCTGGGGCCATAGGAAGTACCCAGGGCATTGAGGACTGCCTGTAGCTTTGATGGGCTGGGAGCTTGGATTTCTGGAAGCCTGCCAGGGCTATGGTGATACAGTAGCCTCCTTGGACTGTGGGGGTTGTCCAGCCTGTTCAACTTTTGGCCAATTTTCTCTTGACTTGTCATGTTGATGTGTAGAAGTTATTTATAAATACTAGAAAATAAACCATTGTTATTTTTATATAAAACAGATATAATCTCTGAGTTGGTGGCTTTCCTTTTCACTCCCTTAATGGTGACTTTTGATTAATAGAATATCCTTATTTTAAAGCTAGGAACCTCTCCATCTTTGACATTGTAACTAGAGCTTTCAGTGTAGTATCTAGAAATGATGATACTCTTGCATCTTATACAGTAAATGTTCCATTGCTCTGTTTTTCATCCTTAGGTATTCAATAGTCCTGGAGTTGCTTTTTTGTGGCTAATGTGAAGTTGGGATCAATTGTACTTTTTTTTTCCCCAAATGGACTCCCAAGTATCAGCCCTATTTATTCAAAAGTCCATTTTTACCCCACCACAATTAAATTCTGACTTTATATTATATATTATTCTTTATCTCTGGGATGCTCTTCACTTTAAAATAGATAGGATGTTCTATGTCCCAGGCACTGTTCTAGGTACATGTTCAGTTCAGTTCAGTCGCTCAGTCATGTCCGACTCTTTGCAACCCCATGAATCGCAGTACGCCAGGCCTCCCTGTCCATCACCAACTCCTGGAGTTCACTCAGATTCACATCCATTGAGTCAGTGATGCCATCGAGCCATCTCATTCTCTGTCGTCCCCTTCTCCTCCTGCCCCCAATCCCTCCCAGCATCAGAGTCTTTTCCAATGGGTCAACTCTTTGCATGAGGTGGCCAAAGTACTGGAGTTTCAGCTTCAGCATCATTCCCTCCAAAGAAATCCCAGGGCTGATCTTCAGAATGGACTGGTTGGATCTCCTTGCAGTCCAAGGGACTCTCAAGAGTCTTCTCCAACACCACAGTTCCAAAGCATCAATTCTTCGGCACTCAGCTTTCTTTACAGTCCAACTCTCACATCCATACATGACCAATGGAAAAACCATAGCCTTGACTAGATGGAGCTTTGTTGGCTATCTAGGTTGCTCATAGCTTTTCTTCCAAGGAGTAAGCGTCTTTTAATTTCATGGTTGCAGTCACCATCTGCAGTGATTTTGGAGTCCAAAAAATAAAGTCTGACACTGTTTCCACTTTTTCCCCATCTATTTCCCATGAAGTGATGGGACCAGATGCCATGATCTTTGTTTTCTGAATGTTGAGCTTTAAGCCAACTTTTTCACTCTCCTCTTTCACTTTTATCAAGAGGCTCCTTAGTTCCTCTTCACTTTCTGCCATAAGGGTGGTGTCATCTGCATGTCTGAGGTTATTGATATTTCTCCCGGCAATCTGATTCCAGCTTGTGCTTCTTCCAGCCCAGTGTTTCTCATGATGTACTCTGCATATAAGTTAAACAAGCAGGGTGACAATATACAGCCTTTTCCTATTTGGAACCAGTCTGTTGTTCCATGTCCAGTTCTAACTGTTGCTTCCTGATCTCCATATAGGTTTCTCAAGAGGCAGGTCAGGTGGTCTGGTATTCCCATCTCTTTCAGAATTTCCCACAGTTGATTGTGATCCACACAGTCAAAGGCGTTGGCATTGTCAATCAAGCAGAAATAGATGTTTTTCTGGAACTCTCTTGCTTTTTCGATGATCCAGCAGATGTTGGCAATTTGATCTCTGGTGGTTCATCAGTAAACAGTACAGAATAAGATCTCCTGTCATTATTGATTTTATATTTTTGTAGGGAGAATCAGATAGGAAGAAATGGGCAAAGTGCTGGGAAAACTGGTCAACCACTTGTAAAAGAATGAAACTAGACCACTTTCTAACACCGCACACAAAAATAAACTCAAAATGGAGTAAATATCTAAACGTAAGACCAGAAACTATAAAACTCCTAGAGGAGAACATAGGCAAAACACTCTCTGACATAAACCACAGCAGGATCCTCTATGATCCACCTCCCAGAATACTGGAAATAAAAGCAAAAATAAACAAATGGGATCTAATTAAAATCAAAAGCTTCTGCACAACAAAGGAAACTATAAGCAAGGTGAAAAGACAGCCTTCTGAATGGAAGAAAACAATAGCAAATGAAGCAACTGACAAACAACTAATCTCAAAAATATACAAGCAAATTATGCAGCTCAACTCCAGAAAAATTAATGACCCAATAAAAAAATGGGCCAAAGAACTAAATAGACATTTCTTCAAAGAAGACATACAAATGGCTAACAAACACATGAAAAGATGCTCAACATCACTCGTTATCAGTTCAGTTCAGTCGCTCAGTCGTGTCCGATCGTGTCCGACCCTTTGCAACCCCATGAATCGCAGCATGCCAGGCCTCCCTGTTCATCACCATCTCCCGGAGTTCACTCAGACTCAAGTCCATCAAGTCCGTGATGCCATCGAGCCATCTCATCCTCGGTCATCCCCTTCTCCTCCTGCCCCCAATCCCTCTCAGCATCAGAGTCTTTTCCAATGAGTCAACTCTTCGCATGAGGTGGCCAAAGTACTGGAGTTTCAGCTTTAGCATCATTCTTTCCAAAGAAATTCCAGGGTTGATCTCCTTCAGAATGGACTGGTTGGATCTCCTTGCAGTCCAAGGGACTCTCAAGAGTCTTCTCCAACACCACAGTTCAAAAGCATCAATTCTTCGGCGCTCAGCTTTCTTCACAGTCCAACTTTCACATCCATACATGACCACAGGAAAAACCATAGCCTTGACTAGGCGGACCTTAGTCGGCAAAGTAATGTCTCTGCTTTTGAATA
>SJYX01010018.1:34448-45191 GCA_006410675.1 Oreotragus oreotragus | reverse complement strand
AGGGTGGGATGATTTGGAAGAATGGCATTGAAACATGTATACTATCATGTAAGAAACGAAGCGCCAGTCTATGTTCGATACAGGATACAGGATGCTTGGGGCTGGTGCACGGGGATGATCCATAGAGATGATATGGGGTGGCAGGGGTGTTCAGGATTGGGAGCTCATATTCCCCCGTGGCAGATTCATGTCAATGTATGGCAAAACCAATACAGTATTGTAAAGAAAAAAAAAAAAAAAAAGTTGAAGTTTAGAAAGTTAGCAGTGTGTTACTCCAAGGAAGAGGGATTGGCCAGTGCAAAGTCTAGGAGGCCAATGTATGCCTAGCAAGATCAAAGAAAAAGCTAGAGGACCAGTGTGGTGGTCTCAAAGTGGCTTAGAGCCATATTAGTGGGAACTGAGGTCACAGAGTTAATGAGGGATAGATTATGTTGGGTTCGCGGTCATTATAAGGTCTTTAAGAAGCCTTGCATCATCTTGAACAATAAGATTTACATTTGTAGGATCCTACTGGCTGGGGTAAGAAGAGAAGCAGGAAGATTAATTAAGAGGATATTGTACTGGTACACATTACATATGATTATAGTTTGAAACAGATGGTTCCAATGGAGGTAGACAAATGAGGTCAAATGCTGCATATTTTAAAAGTAGAGCCAACAGAATACACAAATAGATTGTTATGTTGTACAAAGAAAAGTGTGAGTAAGAGTGAGTCTGGTTGGGTTTTGGGGGAGATAATTAGAAATCCAATACCAGATGTATTGAGTTTGAATCATTCATTGGGCTTCCAACTGGAAATACTTAAAAAATGCAGAGATTTGAGTCTGTAGTTTCAGTGAGAGATCTAAATTTAAAATATAAATTTATCATTCTCCTCAATTTTTTATTCTCCGAGGCGAATCTGTACTTTCTTAGATATAAGTATAGAAGACAAAGTACGTACAGAGTCAGTCCTTCATGCGTTTTTCTTCTCTAAGAATGTCTTAGATATTCTTGGCCCTTTGAATGTCCATAAAAATTGTGGAAAAGTTTATCAAGTTCCATTAAAAACCAAAAGTAAAAATTAATGAATTTCAATGTAAATTACTTTCAATGTAATTTTTCTGAATGTGCAGCATAGTTTGAAATAATTAAGAATAGTTTTGGAATAAACAAGAATGTCTCATGGTTATAACCATGACTTTCAATGTGAATATGGTTTATGTATCAGTTTATATAGGTCTCAATTTCTCTTAATGATCTTGTATAGTGTTTTTGCGTAGAAGTCTTGCACATAATTCTTTAAATTTTTTGCCGCTATCATAAAAGTTGTAGTAACTGCCCCTTTAGCATTCTCTGATAAGCAGTGGGTTTTTGTTTGTTAATTTTTGATAGCTCAGTTGGTAAAAAATTCACCTGCAATGCAAAAGACTCCAGTTTGATTCCTGGGTCAGGAAGATCCGCTGGAAAAGGGATAGGCTACTCACTCCAGTATTCTTGGGCTTCCTTGGTGGCTTAGCTGGTAAGGAATTTGCCTGCAATGAGGGAGACCTGGGTTTGATCCCTGGGTTGGGAAGATCCCCTGGAGAAGGGAAAAGCTACCCACTCCAGTATTCTGGCCTGGAGAAGTCCATGGACTGTATAGTATATAGGATCACGAAGAGTCAGACATGACTGAGCAACTTCCATGTCTTTTGTGATAATCTTATTAAATTCTGGATCTAATATTTAGATAATTATAATATTGAATTCTAATTTACTAATACTAACAATAATTCCTCTGTGAATTCTCTTGCACATTTTTGCTCTTTTTTCTTTTTTCATTATTCCTTTTAGATTGCAGGAGGTGGGAACTATTGCACTAGGTAAGACCTACATACAATATTGAGCTGAAATGGTGACATTACACACCTTTAATTTGCTTTTCATTCCTCAAATGAACACTGTCAGTGTTTTAAAAGTAGGTATAATGTTAGTTTGAAGGTTTTTATATATAAACTTTACAGGAAGTAGTTCCTTTCAATTTGTGTTTGCTATGAGGTTTTGGATTTGGTTTGCACAATGGATGGGTTTTGTTTATCAGAAATTTCAGTATATATTGAGATAACTTATTGATTTTTACTTTCAACATTCAATGATAAATATATCTACTCATATTCTAATGTGAAAACAATTATATATCCTAGGGTAAACCTGCCTTGATCGTGATATTATTCTTTTAAAAAATGTATTCTTAATTCTACTATCCTTTCAGTTAAGCTTTTATGCCCCTATTCTTATATGCACACATGATAATTTGCTTCAGTCATGTCCAACTCTTTGTGACCCTACGACTGTAGCCTGACAGGCTCCTCTGTCCATGGGATTTTCTAGGCAAGAATGCTCGGGTGGGTTGCCATTTCCTCCTCCAGGGCATCTTTATAACCCAAAGATAGAACCTGTGTCTCTTACATCTCCTGCATTGGCAGGCACATTCTTTTCTACTAGCACCACCTGGAAATCTCTCTTCTTATGAATTGCATGATATTATATTGTTATTTCCTTTCCCGTATGCTCTTGTTCTTGTTGCATTTTAGTTTCTAGGTTTATGCTAGCCTCAGAAAATAAGGCACAGGATATTTCCTGTTTGTCTTTTCTCATCTGTATTAGAGTTGATTCATTTATGCTTTCATTATTTGTAAAAACCCTCTGATGAAATTGCCAACATCCACTGGATCATGGAAAAAGCAAGAGAATTCTAGAAAAACATCTATTTCTGCTTTATTGACTATGCCAAAGCCTTTGACTGTGTGGATCACAATCAACTGTGGGAAATTCTGAGAGAGATGGGAATACCAGACCACCTGACCTGCCTCTTGAGAAACCTATATGCAGATCAGGAAGCAACTGTTAGAACTGGACATGGAACAGCAGACTGGTTCCAAATAGGAAAAGGAGTATGTCAAGGCTGTATATTGTCAGCCTGCTTATTTAACTTACATACAGAGTATATCATGAGAAACACTGTGCTGGAAGAAGCACAGGCTGGAATCAAGATTGCCAGGAGAAATTTCAATAACTTCAGATATGTAGATGACATCACCCTTATGGCAAAAAGTGAAGAGGAACTAAGGAGCCTCTTGATGAAAGTGAAAGAGGAGAGTGAAAAAGTTGGCTTAAAGCTCAACATTCAGAAAACGAACATCATGGCATCCGGTCCCATCACTTCATGGGAAATAGATGGGGAAGCAGTGGAAACAGTGTCAGACTTTATTTTTTGGGGGGCTCCAAAATCACTGCAGATGGTGACTGCAGCCATGAAATTAAAAGACGCTTACTCCTTGGAAGGAAAGTTATGACCAACCTAGATAGCATATTGAAAAGCAGAGACATTACTTTGCCAACCAGGGTCCATCTAGTCAAGGCTATGGTTTTTCCAGTAGTCATGTATGGATGTGAGAGCTGGACTGTGAAGAAGGCTGAGTGCCGAAGAATTGATGCTTTGGAACTGTGGTGTTGGAGAAGAATCTTGAGAGTCTCTTGGACTGCAAGGAGATCCAACCAGTCCATTCTGAAGAAGATCAGCCCTGAGATTTCTTTGGAAGGAATGATGCTAAAGCTGAAACTCCAGTATTTTGGCCACCTCATGCTAAGAGTTGACTCATTGGAAAAGACTCTGATGTTGGGAGGGATTGGGGGCAGGAGGAGAAGGGGACGACAGAGGATGAGATGGCTGGATGGCATCACCGACTCGATGGACGTGAGTTTGAGTGAAATCTGGGAGCTGATGATGAACAGGGAGGCTTGGCGTGCTGCTATTCATGAGGTCGCAAAGAGTCGGACATGACTGAGGGACTGAAGCCTAGAATTTTGTCTGAGGGAAGGTTTTTGAATACTGAGTTAAACTTCTTAATTGTTTTTTTACTAATCAGATTTTCTATTTTCTCTTGGGTCAATTTTGCTAAGTTGTGCAGTTTTTTTCTTTTTTAAGGAACATTTTCATTTCATTGAAATTGTTAAATGTTGGCATAAAGTTTTTCTTCATGTCTTTTCATTACCTCTTTAGTGTTTTCAATATTTGCCAGGTATTCCTTTAGAAATTTCTGAAATAGATATTTTGGCTGCACTTGTCTTCCTTGAACAATATTATTAGAGGCATTTCAATTTTATCAGCCTTTTCGAAAAAACATCTTTTTACTTTAATTGTATAAGTTCTAGTTCATTGACTTTTGTTCTTACCTTTTATATTCCCTTTCCTCTCCTTTCACTGAGTTTATTTGCTTCTCTTTCTGTTATTCTTCTAACATCTTGAGATAAATGTTTAATTTTTAATTATATTTCATTTTAATATGTGTACTAACAAGCCCATAATTTTGATTACATCCCATAAATTTAGATATGCATTTTATTTATTGTTCTGTTCAAAATATTATTGTTCATATTATTTGGATCAATGAGTTTTTAGAACTGTATTTCTTAATCTTCAATCATGTAGGAAGGTTTCTAGTTTTCATAATTGATTTTCATCTTAAATTGTATTCTTAGAATATAGAATATATTTTATATTATTTCAAGTGTCTTAAAAGTTGATTTATGGCCCAGAAACTGGTCAGTTTTTATAATTGTTCTACATATGTTCAAAAAAGAATGAATTCTGCAGTTCTTGGATGAAGAATTCTGTTCTCTACTGTCTTTGGACAATGTTTGTCAATTGTGTTCTCCACATTTCTTTTACTAATGTTTGTTCTCAAAACTACTGATGGAAATATGCTAAAATCTTTTAATTTGGTTGTTTTATCTATTTTGTCAATTTTTTATTTATACATTTTGAGCTCTGTTTGAGGTACATTAAATTTTATCTTTAATAAATTCGTCTTTTTATTTTTGAAAATTTTTTTGTTTTGGTTAAAGTCTATTTTGTCTCCTATTAATAAAAGTTTCCAGGCAGCACTTGGAAACCATGTGCCAGTGCAAGAAATGTAAGAGATGTGGGTTTGATCCCTGGGTCAGGAAGATTCATTGCCCTGTAGGAGGGTATGGCAACCCACTCCAGTATTCTTGTCTAGAGAATCCCATGGACAGAGCAGCCTGGAGGGTTGGGGTCCATGGGGTCGCAAAGAGTCAAGCAAAGATTAAGAAAATGAAGGGACTTACTACATACAATAGAAGTTCAGCAGGTTTTTAATGGTTATTATTTTAGTGCTATACTATTTTGTTAAAATCCTTCCCCCACCCCCGCAGTGTGTTTTGTTATGTTTTAAATAAGGCAGAAGATGATGGGATCTTTAAAAAGAAAATCCTTGCTAATAATGTTTGTCCTTTTTCTAGAGGATTGGATCCACTGGCACTTTTTGCTATTGTTGATACAGTTGGTTTGATTCATCATTTTTGTGCTTTCTATTTATCAAAGCTGTTCAATTTTCCTTACCTCTCTTTTATTGTTTTCTTTAGAATTAGCTATTTTCAATCATTTTACTTTTTAAAACTTAGTGTCCATAAATTTAACTCTGTTTTTTAATATATTATTGTAACCTATATTGAAATCTAATTTTAATACTGCACCATCCTTCAGAACCAATGCATGAATTTTAGAACACTTTAAATCCTTTAATCTCTTCTCAGCATCCTTATTTGTCATTTATTTTACTTCTGTCTTGTTTGCTATTACTTTTACTGTCACTGGTATGGGCAGTACTTTAGATTTACCCCCATATTTGCCAATTTGTTTCTCCCCATTCACTGAGGGGTCGGAGACTTTTTATCTGGGAGCCTTGTTGTTCTGCAGGAAATACAGACTAGACATTTCTTGGGTTTGTTGCAGTTAGTTTGTCCCTGAAGCCCCCTTGATGGAGGATGAGATTTTAGGCTCCCCCTGTCCTGAAGGTGGATCCTGGGTCACCCTGCACAGTCTCCTTTGTGACTCCCAGTGGGACAAAATCTCCACTTCACTTCTGTCTGTCTTATGATTAAAACTGTTAGTATGGGACATCTCTCCTGGTCCAGTACTTAAGACTCTGAACTATTGGAGGGGATATGGGTCTGATCCCTGGATGGAGAAGATCCCCCATGCTGTGTGGCTAAAAATAATAAAAATGTTAGTACAAGTTTTTCTTGGTAAACAGATGCCCTCAAAGAAAAACAGCTTCAATGTTCCCTGCTTTCTCCCCTGAATTCCCTTTTCCCTTAGATTCTGAAACCATGGGGAGAAATGGATCATTAGCAGAGAACGTTTCACCCCTAAAAGAATACTCTCCAACTACAACTTTGTTTGTATCCCTCCTGTCTCAGAGGAATAACTGTTTCTAATTTTATCTAACAAGAGATCTTCTTCTGAGGTTCCAGCTATACCTCATCGTATTTCTTTGCTTTGTTAATTATTTCATATTTCTCCTCTGAAGAAACTCCCAGTTTCTTATCACACAGTTCTCACATATCTTCAGGTCTCCTCCATTATTAAAAACATACAAAAGAATCTCTTAGACTTACTTCTACAATAAGGTATTGTCCAATCTTGTTATTTTGAAAGTTTTCATTTTTTTTCTTTTTCAAGAGTCAATATTTGTTGCCCCTGCTTTTTCCTTTTTAACCCACTTAAATGAGGGGGAAAAAAAAAAGAAAATTACCTTGGTGACTTTTGGAGATCTCCCTCTTTTTCTATCTACAGATGAGAAATACCTCTACTTCTTTTGAGTCTTTTAAAATACAGACATTGCCACAAAATAAAACTGAATGGATACTCCTGTTACATAAGGCCTGCCTTTATTCAGTAATAACAAGCAAAATGACTTGTTCCTCAGGTGGGGACAAATTGGCTCTTATTTAGAAGGTGGTGGTGGTGGTTTAGTTGCTCAGTCATGTCTTACTCTTGGGATCCCATGGGGTGTAGCCTGCCAAGCTCCGCTGTCCATGGGATTTCCCAGGCAAGACTATTGGAGTGGGTTGCCATTTCCTTCTCCAGGGGATCTTCCCAACCCAGGGATCAAACCCGGGTCTCCTGCATTGCAGATGGATTCTTACCAACTGAGCTACAGGAAAGTCCTTATTTAGGAGGTTGGATCTTAACTGCCTCTTGACCAGTAGTACTCAGAACAGTCACTGGTACTGTCAGAAGTCAGTAGGTACTTGCTAAAAGATAAATAAAATCTTATGGCTATTTCCAAGGAAAATCATTCATAACATCAATGATTTTTAGCATATATCATGTGGAAAACTTTTAAGGATTAAGTATTATTATTATTATTTTGGTTTTGCCTTGATGAATGTGGGGTCTTAGTTCCCCAACCAGGGATCAAACCCATGCCTCCTGCAATAGCAGCATGGAGTCTTAATCACTGGACCACCAGGGAAGTCCTGGCCTCTTATATTATTAATAAATATATTTTTACATTTCCTTAAAGAGTATAAGTTTTATACATACATTTCATAATATTTCTCCTTTGTAAAAATGAAAAAAATATTTGAACTTAATACAGAAATTTACGGTGTGCCATGTCCTACTTGTGTGATTCAGATTAAACCTAAGTTTAGTGAATAATATTCTCAAAGCTTTTATCATTCTGACTTAATAAGAAAGTGAACAAATCTTTGATCATAAACTTATATAAATAGTTATAGCAGGTATTAGTGCCTTTTCTTATTTAATACCATTGTATTTAATACTTTACAGTCTATTTTTAATATTGTGTACCAGCACCAGCAGTTGTTACCTGTGTGACCTTGGTCAAGTTACTTAACCTCTCTGTGCTCTATAAAATGGCAAAAAATAATAATTATTCCTATTTCACAGGAAGGACCAACACATCCCAAATGATGCTATATATCCAAGCAGTTGATTCATTCTAAATAGTTAATTAATTAATATAAACACACTTAAAAATATTATTTGTATGGTTCCTCACTACAAAATATATATGAACACTATAGCTTCAAACTAAACACCATTTGGTTTGTAATAGAGAACACTTAATGATTCCATAAATAAGTACTAACAATTATAGTGCTTATTAATGGAAATTTTCTATTTAATAAAAATTTTCTTTATTAATTATATATACATATATCACACACAGATATTTGTGTATGTTAAATTTTCATTTTTTAAGTATTCTATTTAATATGTAAGTCAATCATTCATGAGGCAGATTATTCAATAAGACTGAAATAATAGCAAAAATAACCAAACATCTTTAAGTATTCAGTGGTATTTAGAATGAGAAGGAAATGGCAACCCACTCCAGTATTCTTGCCTGGAAAATGCCATGGACGGAGAAGCCTGGTAGGCTACATAGTCCATGAAGTCGCAAAGAGTCAGATATGACTGAATGACTTCACTTACTTACTTAGTATCTGCAACCGTTCTTTATAGTTTGCTTCTCAGAAATCATAGCCTGTATTTTACCTAGCATTCCTTTTATTACATCACACAAGCAATGTTTTAAAGAATAGCTTTTTCCCCTGTATGATCCATTATTATATATGATGGAAATGAGACATTAACTTTTCCTGAACAACAATAATTTGATAATATTGATGATAAAACTTAGAGGATAATACTGAACAGATTGATTATATAGATGTGGGTGTATGGTGTTTGTGGTGTATATTATTTTGTTAAATGTAAAGCATATCTAGTTAAAGAACACATTTTGTTTCTAAATTCAGTATTTCTCTTTTATTTATATTTATTTATTTATTGGCTCTTTTATTTTTAACATGGCATCAAAACATACTACAAGTGTTAGGAACTAGAGAGAAACACAATAAAAGTGTGATGAAAGTGCGTTTTATAAATTCATGAGTTAATCTGAATCTCTGATGTTGCATATACTTATAAATTTTCATTCTTGCTTCTTTAGACTGATATAATTGACATCACTGTGCTTTAGTATGTTAGTGCTTTAGCATGTTAGTCCTGTCTTTGGCATCAGAATTCATCATAGCTTTGGACATGTTGGATAATAGTACTTTCTGCTTTTATGGAAATAGGCGATCATGCACAGAACTCTTGTAAACAATTTCTGAGAAAGGAATAGTAAGATAAATATTGAAGGATGAGTGGATCCAAGGATTGAATTCATTTGTTTTTTTTTCAAATAACAAACCATTAAATTTTCATGTTGCATTTGTTCATGACACTTAAAGCTGTTGAATGGAATGCAGAGCAGGACTAGTTTATTTGGGGGATTTACTTTATAGAATTAAATCAAGCTTTAGGCTTTCCAAGTGTGACTTGGGCTTATGTTTCTACGTTCATTGTGTGGTTCTCTGTGTGATCCTTTGGTGTGAGGCTGCAGCAGATGAAAGATGGCCAGGATTCCTTCATGCCTTCCCATCAGATTTCCCATCAAGAGGTAGAGTCTATTGCTCCACCTGTCCCCACCCTCACACCAGGGCTGGCCTGGGACAGCTTTGACCATTAGAATATGGCAGAGGTGACATTATAACAGTTCTGAGCTTTAAGAAGTTTGGCTTCTCTTGCCTTGGAATTTTGTAGCCCTGAGTCACCTTGTAAACTTTTAGTAGCCTGCTTGAGAAACCCATGACAAGGCCATAAGAATACCTAAAGGGATCCAGTAGATCCAGGCTTCCAGATGACTTTGCCAAAGCATCAGTCATATGTATGAAAACCTGTTGATCTCTCCAGACCAATCCAGCCACTGAGTGATGTGAGGTGGTGGCACCTTAGAGGGAAAAGTCACCAGATGAAACCTGCTTGAATTCCTGACACACAACATTGTGAGATTTAATAAAATGGAGGTAATTTGTAATCTCCTGTTTTTAGGTTGTTAGGCCATTCAACCAGAATAAAATTACCAAAAATTACCCTGCTTTATTCTTTATTGGTGTCAACAAAGCAGCCAAAAAATATTAATCAGTTCAGCTCAGTCACTCAGTTGTGTCTGACTCTGCGACCCCATGAACCACAGCATGCCAGGCCTCCCTGTTCATCACCAACTCCTGGAGTTCACCCAAACCCATGTCCATTGAGTCAGTGATGCCATCCAACCATCTCATCCTCTGTCATCCTGTTCTTCTCCTGCCCTCAATCTTTCCCAGCTTCAGGGTCTTTTCAAATGAATCAGTTCTTTGCATCAGGTGACTAAAGTATTGGAGTTTCAGCTTCAACATCAGTCCTACCAGTGAACACCTAGGACTGATCTCCTTCAGAATGGACTGGCTGGATCTCCTTGCAGTCCAATGGATTCTCAAGAGTCTTCTCCAACATCATATTTCAAAAGCATCAGTTCTTCGGTGCTCAGCTTTCTTCATAGTCCAACTCTCACATCCATACAAGGCCACTGGAAAAACCGTAGCCTTGACTAGATGGACCTTTGTTGGCAAAGTAATGTCTCTGCTTTTGAATATGCTATCTAGGTTGGTCATAACTTTCCTTCCAAGGAGTAAGCTTCTTTTAATTTCATGGCTGTAATCACCATCTGTAGTGATTTTGAAGCCCAGAAAAATAAAGTCTGACACTGTTTCCACTGTTTCCCCATCTATTTGCCATGGAATGATGGGACTAGATGCCGTGATCTTCATTTTCTGAATGTTGAGCTTTAAGCCAACTTTTTCACTCACCTCTTTCACTTTCATCAAGAAGCTCTTTAGTTCCTCTTCACTTTCTGCCATAAGGGTGGTATCATCTACATATCTGAGGTTATTGATATTTCTCCCAGCAATCTTGATTCCAGCCTGTGCTTCTTCCAGCACAGCGTTTCTCATGATGTACTCTGCACGTAAGTTAAATAAGCAGGCTGACAATATATAGCCTTTATGTACTCCTTT
>SJYX01010018.1:0-34264 GCA_006410675.1 Oreotragus oreotragus | reverse complement strand
GACAATATACAGCCTTGATGTACTCCTTTTCCTATTTGGAACCAGTCTGTTGTTCCATGTCCAGTTCTAACTGTTGCTTCCTGACCTGCATACAGGTTTCTCAAGAGGCAGGTCAGGTGGTCTGGTATTCCCATCTCTTTCAGAATTCTCCACAGTTTATTGTGATCCACATAGTCAAAGGCTTTGGCATAGTCAATAAAGCAGAAATAGATGTTTTTCTGGAATTCTCTTGCTTTTTCGATGATCCAGTGGGTGTTGGCAATTTGGTCCCTGGTTCCTCTCTCTTTTCTAAAACCAGCTTGAATGTCTGGAAGTTCATATTTCACACATTGCTGAAGCCTGGCTTGGAGAATTTTAAGCATTACTTTTCTAGAGCATGAGATAAGTGCAATTGTGTGGTAGTTTGAGCATTCTTTGGCATTGCCTTTCTTTGGGATTGTAATGAAAACTGACCTTTTTCAGTCCTGTGGCCACTGCCGAGTTTTCTAAACTTGCTGACATATTGACTGCAGCACTTTCACAGCATCATCTTTTAGGATTTGAAATAGCTCAACTAGAATTCCATCACCTCCACTAGCTTTGTTCATAGTGATGCTTCCTAAGGCCCACTTGACTTCACATTCCTGGATGTCTGGGTTTAGGTGAGTGATCATACCATCGTGATTATCTGGGTTGTGAGGATCTTTTTTGTATAGCTCTTCTGTGTATTCTTGCCACCTCTTCTTAATATCTTCTGTTTCTGTTAGGTCCCTACCATTTCTGTCCTTATTGAGCCCATCTTTGCATGAAATATTCCCTTGGTATCTCTAATTTTCTTGAAGAGATCTCTAGTCTTTCCCATTCTATTGTTTTCCTCTATTTCTTTGCAATGACATTAATTAATTTGAGAAAATGCTAAAATTTAAATTCTGAGTGTCTAGTCTTGGAGTGTGCCTTCACAATGTCCTGGTGACCCCCAAATCAACACAATCAAAATTTGAAATAAATTAATTAAATCTATGCATGCTAAGTTGCTTCTGTCATGTCTGACACTGCAAACCCATGCACTGTAGCCTGCCAGACTCCTCTGTCCATGGGAATTCTCTAGGCAAGCACTGGAGTTGGTTGCCATTTCCTCCTCCAGGGGATCTTCTCAACTCAGGGATCAAATCTGTGTCTCTTATATCTCCTTCATTGGCAGCCTGGTTCTTTACCACTAGGGCCACCTGTCTATAGCTTATTCGAAATCAATGGTTTCGCTACAAAGAAATTTTGTTGTTGGCAAAATCTTCCTACTTTCATGCATACTGTAGGTCAGAGAAAGATATATTTAATAATCTGAGGATTTAAGAACTATAGTATCTTAACAGTGTTTTGAGTAGAAGAAATAATGAAAGAACAGAATGCATGAACTTGATAGTCCACGTTGCTAGATGAGATGAAGGGCAACTGGCTCACAGACCTGGTCACTTGGCCAGACCTCCCATCACTTCTTCACCTCTTTATTGTCTTGGGGGCTTTTGTCTGGGACCCCTTCATTCTTCTCCTTGGTTAATCCTTCTCAGGTAGCTTCAAGACTTGTTTAATGTCACCCAGACAATAGCATTTTCCTTTTGAGTATTATAGAAAAATGATTGTATCCTTCCAAACTCATATGTTGAAATCCTAGCCCCCTAAGGTGATGGTCTTAGGAGGTGGGGTCTTTAGTAAATGATTAAATGATAAGGGTGGGGCCCTCATAAATGCAATTAGTGCCCTTATAAATGGGGAAAGCTTTCTTGCCCCTCCACCTTGTGAGGAGACAGCAAAAAGATGGCAGTCTATGAGCCAGGATGTGGGCTTTCACTAGACACCAAATGTGCTAGCACTTTGGTCTCAGACTCCCCAGCTTCCAGAATTGTGAAAAAGAAATTTTTGTTGTTTGTAAGTCATTTAGTCTGTGATGTTCTGCTGTAACAGTCTGAATGGACTAAGATACCATCCAGTGGCAAATGTTTTAATTCCTTCATCTTTTCAACCTTAGAGACCCAGGGAAGAGCTAAATGATCTCTGGATATGCATTTTGACATAGAGAACCTGTCCATTGTAAGCCTGGTGACTGTCCAGGGCAGCCGTGCTTCATTCAGTGAGTGATACAGAGGCTTTTCCAATCCATGGTTCCATTGCCACAACACAGGTTTTTTGCAGTGCTGGGAAAAAATAAGCTTCTTACCACCTCAACCCATGTGTAAGAGGACTGGAAGAGCTGGTTTCCTGTGTGTGCTGGAGGAATAGGAAAATCAGATGTAGGTAGACAATGTCTACACCATACTTAACCTGTAAGACATCAGACAGAGCCAGGGAGGGGAGGTTGTGCTGTGAGCAATTCAGAGTCTTTATAGATGTTATACAATTTTTCTTTTTAATTGTCTTTCAGAGGTAAAACCATTTCAGTAGATAAGCCCAGGTTCACAATGGAGGAGAAGTGAGCACCCCAGATTGATCAAGCTCTAGACATTGAGAGACTATTATTCAAACTCCTAATGTGGTATGTAACCAAAGGGACACATCCAGTGAGTGGCCAGTCTGAGAGGGCTCTATCTTTGAGCTCCAGTAGTAACCTTTTCAATCACATCATAGATGCTAAAGAAACTGGAGAGAAGAGAGCTTTGGAACTGAAAGCCTTTCACCCTCTTCCATTGGTTCCCACTTTCTCCACCTTCTTCATGACCCAGTGTTTCTCAGTTGAAAAGCAGACATTTCCTGGCCTTTGTGTTTGGAAACACACACCAACATCAGACATGCACTCTGCATTGACAAGTGTTGAAAAGCATGAACTCTGAATTTAAAGGTGTTTTGTTGTTGTTACTTTTTTACTCAGTAGAGCTTGGGATGTGTTCTTGCTTGCCAAGAAGTTCATATAAATAGTTTACTTAATGAAAAGAGGATTGAGAAAGAGTCTTACTGTGAAAAAGATTATGATTAAAATTCTCAAAATTGCAGTCTACAGGGACAATTTTATTATGTACTAGGTGGTTTGAAGAAATAATTCATTTTAAAAATCAACTCTACTAATTAAGTTTCCAAATTATGCATGCAGAGTTGGCTTAATTAATTCTGTATTTATGCAGTAGATGAAATAATACAGAATATATATATATATATATGCAGTAGAATGAACAGCTTCTTTAGCACTGGGGATATGACTCATTTTTGCCCAAAGCAAGCCAAGATAGTGAGCTATACTACAGGATAATGAAGATTTAAGGGGGGAAAAGAGTTCTGGCATAATTTTAAAAGGATATTTTAGCTATTGAAGTAGGTATCTGTCAACTAATGCTTTTTAAGCACATTTTTTAAATAGGAAAAAAAAGTTAGTTTATGTTGCTCAAATTCATGAATTAAAATAGATTAAAACTATGGATTAGATATAATCTTTAGTCCCAAAGCTACTCCTGTGTACTGTGTTAGGCACTTAGACAGCTCTTAAATTCTTTGGGTCTGTTAGAATTCCAATTGTTCTGTCACCGTTTCAGCATAAAAGCTGCTTTCATTTGTGGATACATGATTTACAGTTATAAATATTTAAAGTATGTTTTTCATCATCATCATATTCTTTTTCTTTTCTTTATTATCTCTTTTCCCCAGACTTCTCTCTTCTGCCTCAGGATCACAGTCTGTGTGACTTTCTGACTTGGTTCCTATTCCAACTTTCTGTTTTACTAAATTGTTTCTTCTTCTACCAGCCTTGAGCTTTTATGAGCTTGACCAGAGCCTTTTTTCTGTTTCAGGAAAGAACAGAATTTGGCTACTTTTAAACTGATCTCTTTATTTTTATTATCCTCCACAGAAGATACCAGCTTTTTTTGTTCCATTTATTGTGTGAGTTTTCTATGTTTCCTTTTCACCCAAGTCATGACTAGAAGTCGGCTTATCCTTCAGTTGTTTTTGTTTCACATGCCCAAATTGATCCCTGACATGAGCAAGCTGCAACCCAATTGTCTGGTTTGCTGCAAAAGTCTTGGCCCCACTCTCTGCCTCTTTGCCAGCCATGCCTCATGGTGCTCTCTGAAGCATAAGTATCACCACATTATCTTTGCCTTCAAAACAGCAAATGTGGTTCCATTGTTATTTTGATATTTAGAAAATCAGGTATGTCAATATCAATTCCTGTGTTTAATCCATTATTACCAAAGTGAAAGGAAACTGGGATGCAAAGAGAAGTGAAAAGGAAACAACATCAGTGTATCATCTATGTAAATATATCTATTAAAGCATTTCCATATTCCTTCAGGGACCTGGTTTCATAGAGTATGGCCTTAGTTCACTCAGTTCCTACTCCCTCTTCCCATAAATGTTGGCTATGAGAACACCTACTGATCCATCCTTCATGTGAGCACTGATACCACACAATATAAGAATTCTATCAGAAAATGATGTTGCTTAAGAGAAAATAAGATTGTGATGTATTATATGCAGAAACTAAATGGTGAATATCTGGTCACCTGTCTCTTACCAGTCTCAGTCCAGTGACTACATGGGTGTGGTGACTGTCTCACTGGTGTGCAAGCTATGGCCCTCCTAGGCTCTCCCTTCCAGAAGCCTCACCTCCAATACATTCAGGGTCCACAGACTTGCCATTTNTTGTGATGTATTATATGCAGAAACTAAATGGTGAATATCTGGTCACCTGTCTCTTACCAGTCTCAGTCCAGTGACTACATGGGTGTGGTGACTGTCTCACTGGTGTGCAAGCTATGGCCCTCCTAGGCTCTCCCTTCCAGAAGCCTCACCTCCAATACATTCAGGGTCCACAGACTTGCCATTTAACTTGAGTTATGTATATTAATTTCAGGGGCATCCCTGCTGGCTCAATGGTAAAGAATCCTCCTGCCAATGTAGGAGAGGTAGGTTCAATCTGGGTCGGGAAGATCCTCTGGAGAAGGAAAAGGCAACCCATGCCAGTATTCATGCTCGGAAAATTCCATGGACAGAGGAGCTTGGTGGGCTACAGTCCATGGGTAGCAGAGAGTCGGACATGACTAAGGCAACTAAACAACAGTATTAATTTCACCCTCTTATGCTGTGCTGTGCTGTGCTTAGTTGCTCAGTTGCATCTGACTGGAGTGGGTTGCCATGCTCTCCTTCAGGGGATCTTCCCAACCCAGGGATCGAACCCAGGTCTCCTGCACTGCAGGTGGATTCTTTACCATCTGNTTAAATAAACAGGGTGACAATATACAGCCTTGACGTACTCCTTTTCCTATTTGGAACCAGTCTGTTGTTCCATGTCCAGTTCTAACTGTTGCTTCCTGACCTGCATACAGATTTCTCAAGAGGCAGGTTAGGTGGTCTGGTATTCCCATCTCTTTCAGAATTCTCCACAGTTTATTGTGATCCACATAGTCAAAGGCTTTGGCATAGTCAATAAAGCAGAAATAGATGTTTTTCTGGAATTCTCTTGCTTTTTCGATGATCCAGTGGGTGTTGGCAATTTGGTCCCTGGTTCCTCTCTCTTTTCTAAAACCAGCTTGAATGTCTGGAAGTTCATATTTCACACATTGCTGAAGCCTGGCTTGGAGAATTTTAAGCATTACTTTTCTAGAGCATGAGATAAGTGCAATTGTGTGGTAGTTTGAGCATTCTTTGGCATTGCCTTTCTTTGGGATTGTAATGAAAACTGACCTTTTTCAGTCCTGTGGCCACTGCCGAGTTTTCTAAACTTGCTGACATATTGACTGCAGCACTTTCACAGCATCATCTTTTAGGATTTGAAATAGCTCAACTAGAATTCCATCACCTCCACTAGCTTTGTTCTTAGTGATGCTTCCTAAGGCCCACTTGACTTCACATTCCTGGATGTCTGGGTTTAGGTGAGTGATCATACCATCGTGATTATCTGGGTTGTGAGGATCTTTTTTGTATAGCTCTTCTGTGTATTCTTGCCACCTCTTCTTAATATCTTCTGTTTCTGTTAGGTCCCTACCATTTCTGTCCTTATTGAGCCCATCTTTGCATGAAATATTCCCTTGGTATCTCTAATTTTCTTGAAGAGATCTCTAGTCTTTCCCATTCTATTGTTTTCCTCTATTTCTTTGCAATGACATTAATTAATTTGAGAAAATGCTAAAATTTAAATTCTGAGTGTCTAGTCTTGGAGTGTGCCTTCACAATGTCCTGGTGACCCCCAAATCAACACAATCAAAATTTGAAATAAATTAATTAAATCTATGCATGCTAAGTTGCTTCTGTCATGTCTGACACTGCAAACCCATGCACTGTAGCCTGCCAGACTCCTCTGTCCATGGGAATTCTCTAGGCAAGCACTGGAGTTGGTTGCCATTTCCTCCTCCAGGGGATCTTCTCAACTCAGGGATCAAATCTGTGTCTCTTATATCTCCTTCATTGGCAGCCTGGTTCTTTACCACTAGGGCCACCTGTCTATAGCTTATTCGAAATCAATGGTTTCGCTACAAAGAAATTTTGTTGTTGGCAAAATCTTCCTACTTTCATGCATACTGTAGGTCAGAGAAAGATATATTTAATAATCTGAGGATTTAAGAACTATAGTATCTTAACAGTGTTTTGAGTAGAAGAAATAATGAAAGAACAGAATGCATGAACTTGATAGTCCACGTTGCTAGATGAGATGAAGGGCAACTGGCTCACAGACCTGGTCACTTGGCCAGACCTCCCATCACTTCTTCACCTCTTTATTGTCTTGGGGGCTTTTGTCTGGGACCCCTTCATTCTTCTCCTTGGTTAATCCTTCTCAGGTAGCTTCAAGACTTGTTTAATGTCACCCAGACAATAGCATTTTCCTTTTGAGTATTATAGAAAAATGATTGTATCCTTCCAAACTCATATGTTGAAATCCTAGCCCCCTAAGGTGATGGTCTTAGGAGGTGGGGTCTTTAGTAAATGATTAAATGATAAGGGTGGGGCCCTCATAAATGCAATTAGTGCCCTTATAAATGGGGAAAGCTTTCTTGCCCCTCCACCTTGTGAGGAGACAGCAAAAAGATGGCAGTCTATGAGCCAGGATGTGGGCTTTCACTAGACACCAAATGTGCTAGCACTTTGGTCTCAGACTCCCCAGCTTCCAGAATTGTGAAAAAGAAATTTTTGTTGTTTGTAAGTCATTTAGTCTGTGATGTTCTGCTGTAACAGTCTGAATGGACTAAGATACCATCCAGTGGCAAATGTTTTAATTCCTTCATCTTTTCAACCTTAGAGACCCAGGGAAGAGCTAAATGATCTCTGGATATGCATTTTGACATAGAGAACCTGTCCATTGTAAGCCTGGTGACTGTCCAGGGCAGCCGTGCTTCATTCAGTGAGTGATACAGAGGCTTTTCCAATCCATGGTTCCATTGCCACAACACAGGTTTTTTGCAGTGCTGGGAAAAAATAAGCTTCTTACCACCTCAACCCATGTGTAAGAGGACTGGAAGAGCTGGTTTCCTGTGTGTGCTGGAGGAATAGGAAAATCAGATGTAGGTAGACAATGTCTACACCATACTTAACCTGTAAGACATCAGACAGAGCCAGGGAGGGGAGGTTGTGCTGTGAGCAATTCAGAGTCTTTATAGATGTTATACAATTTTTCTTTTTAATTGTCTTTCAGAGGTAAAACCATTTCAGTAGATAAGCCCAGGTTCACAATGGAGGAGAAGTGAGCACCCCAGATTGATCAAGTTCTAGACATTGAGAGACTATTATTCAAACTCCTAATGTGGTATGTAACCAAAGGGACACATCCAGTGAGTGGCCAGTCTGAGAGGGCTCTATCTTTGAGCTCCAGTAGTAACCTTTTCAATCACATCATAGATGCTAAAGAAACTGGAGAGAAGAGAGCTTTGGAACTGAAAGCCTTTCACCCTCTTCCATTGGTTCCCACTTTCTCCACCTTCTTCATGACCCAGTGTTTCTCAGTTGAAAAGCAGACATTTCCTGGCCTTTGTGTTTGGAAACACACACCAACATCAGACATGCACTCTGCATTGACAAGTGTTGAAAAGCATGAACTCTGAATTTAAAGGTGTTTTGTTGTTGTTACTTTTTTACTCAGTAGAGCTTGGGATGTGTTCTTGCTTGCCAAGAAGTTCATATAAATAGTTTACTTAATGAAAAGAGGATTGAGAAAGAGTCTTACTGTGAAAAAGATTATGATTAAAATTCTCAAAATTGCAGTCTACAGGGACAATTTTATTATGTACTAGGTGGTTTGAAGAAATAATTCATTTTAAAAATCAACTCTACTAATTAAGTTTCCAAATTATGCATGCAGAGTTGGCTTAATTAATTCTGTATTTATGCAGTAGATGAAATAATACAGAATATATATATATATATATGCAGTAGAATGAACAGCTTCTTTAGCACTGGGGATATGACTCATTTTTGCCCAAAGCAAGCCAAGATAGTGAGCTATACTACAGGATAATGAAGATTTAAGGGGGGAAAAGAGTTCTGGCATAATTTTAAAAGGATATTTTAGCTATTGAAGTAGGTATCTGTCAACTAATGCTTTTTAAGCACATTTTTTAAATAGGAAAAAAAAGTTAGTTTATGTTGCTCAAATTCATGAATTAAAATAGATTAAAACTATGGATTAGATATAATCTTTAGTCCCAAAGCTACTCCTGTGTACTGTGTTAGGCACTTAGACAGCTCTTAAATTCTTTCGGTCTGTTAGAATTCCAATTGTTCTGTCACCGTTTCAGCACAAAAGCTGCTTTCATTTGTGGATACATGATTTACAGTTATAAATATTTAAAGTATGTTTTTCATCATCATCATATTCTTTTTCTTTTCTTTATTATCTCTTTTCCCCAGACTTCTCTCTTCTGCCTCAGGATCACAGTCTGTGTGACTTTCTGACTTGGTTCCTATTCCAACTTTCTGTTTTACTAAATTGTTTCTTCTTCTACCAGCCTTGAGCTTTTATGAGCTTGACCAGAGCCTTTTTTCTGTTTCAGGAAAGAACAGAATTTGGCTACTTTTAAACTGATCTCTTTATTTTTATTATCCTCCACAGAAGATACCAGCTTTTTTTGTTCCATTTATTGTGTGAGTTTTCTATGTTTCCTTTTCACCCAAGTCATGACTAGAAGTCGGCTTATCCTTCAGTTGTTTTTGTTTCACATGCCCAAATTGATCCCTGACATGAGCAAGCTGCAACCCAATTGTCTGGTTTGCTGCAAAAGTCTTGGCCCCACTCTCTGCCTCTTTGCCAGCCATGCCTCATGGTGCTCTCTGAAGCATAAGTATCACCACATTATCTTTGCCTTCAAAACAGCAAATGTGGTTCCATTGTTATTTTGATATTTAGAAAATCAGGTATGTCAATATCAATTCCTGTGTTTAATCCATTATTACCAAAGTGAAAGGAAACTGGGATGCAAAGAGAAGTGAAAAGGAAACAACATCAGTGTATCATCTATGTAAATATATCTATTAAAGCATTTCCATATTCCTTCAGGGACCTGGTTTCATAGAGTATGGCCTTAGTTCACTCAGTTCCTACTCCCTCTTCCCATAAATGTTGGCTATGAGAACACCTACTGATCCATCCTTCATGTGAGCACTGATACCACACAATATAAGAATTCTATCAGAAAATGATGTTGCTTAAGAGAAAATAAGATTGTGATGTATTATATGCAGAAACTAAATGGTGAATATCTGGTCACCTGTCTCTTACCAGTCTCAGTCCAGTGACTACATAGGTGTGGTGACTGTCTCACTGGTGTGCAAGCTATGGCCCTCCTAGGCTCTCCCTTCCAGAAGCCTCACCTCCAATACATTCAGGGTCCACAGACTTGCCATTTAACTTGAGTTATGTATATTAATTTCAGGGGCATCCCTGCTGGCTCAATGGTAAAGAATCCTCCTGCCAATATAGGAGAGGTAGGTTCAATCTGGGTCGGGAAGATCCTCTGGAGAAGGAAAAGGCAACCCATGCCAGTATTCATGCTCGGAAAATTCCATGGACAGAGGAGCTTGGTGGGCTACAGTCCATGGGTAGCAGAGAGTCGGACATGACTAAGGCAACTAAACAACAGTATTAATTTCACCCTCTTATGCTGTGCTGTGCTGTGCTTAGTTGCTCAGTTGCGTCTGACTGGAGTGGGTTGCCATGCTCTCCTTCAGGGGATCTTCCCAACCCAGGGATCGAACCCAGGTCTCCTGCACTGCAGGTGGATTCTTTACCATCTGAGTCATCTGGGAAGCCCAAGATTACGGGAACGGGTAGCCTATCCCTTCTCCAGGGGATCTTCCTGACCCAGGAATCAAACTGGGGTCTCCTGCATTGCAGGTGGATCCTTTCCTAGTGAGCTGCCAGGGAAGCCCTTTATCTTCTTTTATGTTGTGTTATTTACATTATGCTTGTTCACCATAATATTTTCAATTTCTTACTCTCACTTGTGTGTTTTATTTTTGTTTATTCATTTATTTATGACCCTCCAGTGGTATGCAGGATCCTAGTTCCCTGATCTGGGATGAACCAGTGCCCCTTTGCAGTGGAAGCAGAGAGTCCCAAGCACTGGGCCTCCAGGGAAGTCCCCCAGTTGCATATTTAAATGCATTAAAAGCTTATTACCAGTCTTGTAGCCACAGTTTCACCATTTAATCATGGATTTTGATTTATCTCTTGCTTGGATGGACACTACATTTCATCACTTCTTTCATGGTTGGAATTACTTATTTTTCTTGACAGCTGAATGAGCTAGTGCACAATGATATTCCTGAATATAACTTTATTCCCCTGGGAGATTTATGAATATTTCTTTATTGTATTAGTTTTATCACTTTCTTATCAATTTTTGCTCATGTATGTTATTTTCCTTCAACCTACAAGTTTAATACATTCATATTTCACGAAATATATTTGTATTGTTTTCTAGTATGCATTCTCTTCATTATATTGAGCTCTCTGTTCCAAGGAACTTTTCCTTATATTAAATTTTCATCACATATTCTCAGTATTTTTCATCTTCTCACTGATTCCTTCCACCTTATATCCAAGCTGCATTTATCAGTGCTCTTAAGAGCCTTGCATCCATGCCAGAATTTTCACTTTGCACACAGTATATTTTTATCCTTTTAATTGATTTATTTGACTTTCAATGGTGTCATTTGACCCTCAATTGATTTCCTTATGTCTGCAATCTCTTTGATTTTCCTTACAATCTAGTCATTGAGATTCTCAATGATTACCCCACAGTATAGAATATTTCTAGAGAATCTGCATCTATTTCTGCAAAGTAACACTTTATCTTCCAGAACGAGTTCTCCAGTTTTCTTTTACTTTGCTTTGTTCCTTTTTTATTTGAGAGGGTGGGACTGTACCTCTTATTGGCATGGTTACTATGCCATTCTTTTCAGCTTGCTTATGTTAAAGTAACACATCTGCACAGATTATATATTTATAGCCATAAACAGTGAATGAATACTCCTGGACAACTTGTTTATCTACCCCTGCCTCGTAGACTAATTTTTAGAAATTCATGTAACTTCTGTTTGTTAACTTTGTGTCTTGAGCATATGGAATTGGACTAATTTGTGAAAGTGAAAAAAAAAAAAAAAAGATAGAGCTTGGACGGTTTGAAGGCATACCTTGCTGGGGAATCTAAGTTGTCTCTATGGAGGCCTCTTCACGTGCCCTTGCCAAGGGACTATCACACTCCAGTGATCTTTGGCCTGTTCTCTGATTACCACGATGCCCTGGAGCTCTGAATATGGTCAGTTGCCAGTCAGCATGCCTCCCTCCCTCTTCTCATGTGTCTCGTGGTACCGTAGAAGCTGGAAAACTTAACATCCATTCCCCAAATTCTTTGTAAGTAGGTTTAAGTAGGCACATTGGATGTATTCATGCTACATCTGGTATTCATCTTTGAGGTGACAGCTTTCATTCTGCAGCTATCTCTGGTGAAAAGCAAGATCCCAGGGATGTGAGCATTGAGGAGAACTGTGGGGACCAGTTTCAGTGATCCATCTCTTGGTTACTGGTGCCAAGAAGTTTTGAGATGGTTTGGAGAGTAGAGGTACCAGTGGTAGTGACTGCCGATCCTTAGATTGTGGCTATGGTAGTGAACTCTAAACAAACAAAAAATCCACTTAGTCCCAACTCCTACTATTTTAGCCCTTCCAAGGATGCTTTATTCCTCACTTTCAATCCCTCTCTGCTTGAAGTACTCAATATGATGTGTTGTACTGAAACTCTGATATGCCTAGATGTAGCACAATCTGACATGCCTACTTGCTAATGGTGTATTCATCAAGTGACATGTAAAACTTCTTATTCTCCAGGGTTTATCTTTGATTTTTCCCAAGCTCACTCATTACTTAAGTCTGTTTGTTGGATATGAGTCTCGTTTTCTCCAGGTCAGTTTAGTTCAATTCAGTTGCTCAGTCGTGTCTGACTCTTGGAAACTCCATGGACTGTAGCACGCCAGTCTTCTCCGTCCACCACCAACTCCCAGAGCTCACTCAAACTCATGTCCATTGAGTCGATGATGCCATCCAACCATCTCATTGTCTGTTGTATCCTTCTCCTCCCACCTTCAGTCATTCCCAGCATCAGGGGATGGTCTTTTCAAATGAGTCAGTTCTTTGCATCAGGTGGCCAAAGTATTGAAGTTTCAGCTTCAGTATCAGTCCTTTCAATGAATATTTGGACTGCAAGGATCTCCTTGCAGTCCACGGGACTCTCAAGTGTCTTCTCAAACACCACAGTTCAAAAGCATCAATTCTTCAACACTCAGCTTTCTTTATATTCCAACTCTCGCATCCATACATGACTACCAGAAAAGCCATAGCTTTGACTAGACAGACCTTTGTTGCCAAAGTAATGTCTCTGCTTTTCAATATACTATCCAGGTTGGCCATAACTTTTCTTCCAAGGAGCAAGCGTCTTTTAATTTCATGGCTGCAGTCACCATCTGCAGTGATTTTGGAGCCCACAAAAATAAAGTCTGTCATTGTTTCCATTGTTTCCCCATCTATTTGCCATGAAGTGATGGGACCAGATGCCTTGATCTTAGTTTTCTGAATGTTGAGTTTTAGGGCAACTTTTTCACTCTTCTCTTTCACTTCCATCAAGAGGTTCTTTAGTTTCTCTTTGCTTTCTAACATAAGGGTGGTGTCATCTGCATATCTGAGGTTATTGATGTTTCTCCTGACAGTCTTGATTCCAGCATGTGCTTCATCCAGCCCAGCATTTTGAATGATGTACTCTGCATATAAGTTAAATAAGCTGGGTGACATTATACAGCCTTGACATATTCCTTTCCTGATTTGGAAACTGTCTGTTANCTCAGCTTTCTTTATATTCCAACTCTCGCATCCATACATGACTACCAGAAAAGCCATAGCTTTGACTAGACAGACCTTTGTTGCCAAAGTAATGTCTCTGCTTTTCAATATACTATCCAGGTTGGCCATAACTTTTCTTCCAAGGAGCAAGCGTCTTTTAATTTCATGGCTGCAGTCACCATCTGCAGTGATTTTGGAGCCCACAAAAATAAAGTCTGTCATTGTTTCCATTGTTTCCCCATCTATTTGCCATGAAGTGATGGGACCAGATGCCTTGATCTTAGTTTTCTGAATGTTGAGTTTTAGGGCAACTTTTTCACTCTTCTCTTTCACTTCCATCAAGAGGTTCTTTAGTTTCTCTTTGCTTTCTAACATAAGGGTGGTGTCATCTGCATATCTGAGGTTATTGATGTTTCTCCTGACAGTCTTGATTCCAGCATGTGCTTCATCCAGCCCAGCATTTTGAATGATGTACTCTGCATATAAGTTAAATAAGCTGGGTGACATTATACAGCCTTGACATATTCCTTTCCTGATTTGGAAACTGTCTGTTGTTCCATGTCCAGTTCTAACTGCTGCTTCTTGACCTGCATACAGATTTCTCAGGAGGCAGGTCAGGTGGTCTGGTATTTCCATCTCATGAAAAATTTCTGCAGTTTGTTGTAATTCACACAGTCAAAGGCTTTGGCATAGTCAGTGAAACAAATGGAAAGGTTTATCTGGAATTCTCTTGCTTTTTTGATGATCCAACAGATGCTGGTGATTTGATCTCTGGTTCCTCTGTCCTTTCTAAATCCAGCTTGAACATCTGGAAGTTCACAGTTCACATATTGTTGAAGCCTGGCTTGGAGAATTTTGAGCATTACTTTACTAGAATGTGAGATAAGTGCAATTGTGGGTTAGTTTGAACATTCTTTGGCATTTCCTTTCTTTGGGATTGAAATAAAAACTGACCTTTTCCAGTCCTGTGGCAACTGCTGAATTTTTCAAATTTGCTTTCATATGCAATATAGCACTTTCACCACATCATCTTTTAGGATTTGAAATAGCTCAACCGGAATTCCATCACTCCACTAGCTTTGTTCATAGTGATGCTTCCTAAGGCCCACTTGACTTCACACTCCAGGACGTCTGGCTCTAGGTGAGTGATCACATCATCATGCTTGTCTGGGTCATGAAGATCTTTTTTTGTATAGTTCTTCCGTGTATTTTTGCCACCTCTTCTTAATATCTTCTGCTTTCGTGTTAAGTCCATACTCTTTCTGTCCTTTTTGAGCCCATCTTTGCATGAAATGTTTCCTTGGTATCTCTAATTTTCTTGAAGAGATCTCTAGTCTTTCCCATTCTATTGTTTTCCTCTAGTTCTTTTCATTGATCACTGAGGAAGGCTTTCTTCTCTCTCCTTACTATTCTTTGGAACTCTGAATTCAAATGGGTATATCTTTCCTTTTCTCCTTTGCCTTTCACGTCTCTTCTTTTCTCAGCTATTTGTAAGGTCTCCTCAGACAGCCATTTTGCCTTTTTGCATTTCTTTTTCTTGGGGATGGCTTTGATCTCTGCCTCCTGTACAATGTCACAAACCTCTGTTCATAGTTATTCAGGCACTCCGTCTATCAGATCTAATCCCTTGAATCTATTTGTCACTTCCACTGTATAATTGTAAGTGATTTGATTTATAAGTCATACCAAAATGGTCTAATGGTTTTCTCTACTTTTTTCAATTTAAGTCTGAACATTCCAATAAGGAGTTCATGATCTGAGCCAGAGCCAGCTCCCAGTCTTGTTTTTGCTGACTATATAGAGCTTCTCCATCTTTGGCTGCAAAGAATATAATTAATGTGATTTCAGTATTGACCATCTGGTGATGTCCATGTGTAAAGTCTTCTTTTGTGTTGTTGGAAGAGGGTGTTTGCTATGATGAGTGTGTTCTCTTGGCAGAACTCTGTTGGCTTTTGCCTTGCTTTATTTTGTACTCCAAGGCCAAATTTGCCTGTTACTCCTTGACTTCCTACTTTTGCATTCCAGTCCCCTATAATGAAAAGGACATCTTTTTTGGATGTTAGCTCTAGAAGGTCTTTTAAGTCTTTATAGAACTGTTCAAGTTCAGCTTCTTCAGCATTACTGGTCAGGGCATAGACTTGGGTTACTGTGATATTGAATGGTTTGCTTTGGAAACAAACAGAGATCATTCTGTTGTTTTTGAGATTGCATCCAAGTACTGCATTTCAGGCTTTGTTTTTTGACCATGATGGCTACTCTATCTCTTCTAAGGGATTCTTGCCCACAGTACTAGATATAATGATGATCTGAGTTAAATTCACCCATTCCAGTCCATTTTAGTTCGCTGATTCCTAAAATGTTGATGTTCACTCTTGCCATCTCCTGTTTAACCACTTTCAAATTGCCTTGATTCATGGACCAAATATTCCAGACTCCTATGCTATATTGCTCTTACAGCATTGGACTTCAGTTCCATCACCAGTCACAGCCACAACTGGGTGTTATTTTTGCTTTGGCTCTGTCTTTTCATTCTTTCTGGAATTAGTTCTCCACTGATCTTCAGTAGTATATTGAGCACCTACCAACCTGGGGAGTTCATCTTTTAGTGTCCTATCTTTTTGCCTTTTCATACTGTTCATGGGTTTCTCGAGGCAATAATGGCGAAGTGGGTTGGCATTCTCTTCTCCAGTGGACCTCATTTTGTCAGAACTCTCCACCATGACCCATCTATCTTGGGTGGTCCTGCACGGCATGGCTCATAATTTCATTGAGTTAGACAAGACTGTGGTCCATGTGATTAGATTGGTTAGTTTTCTATGATTGTGGTTTTCATTCTGTCTGTCTTCTGATGGAGAAGGTAAAGATGCTTATGGAAGCTTCCTTATGGGAGAGATTGACTGAGGGGAAACTGGGTCTTGTTCTGATGGTTAGGGCCATGTTCAGTAAATCTTAATCCAATTTTCTGTTGATGGGAGGGACTGTGTTCCCTCCCTGTTGTTTGACCTGAGGCCAAACTATGGTGGAGGTAATGAAGATAATGGTGACCTCCTTCAAAAATCCCATGTATGCACTGCCACACTCAGTGCCCTTGACCCTGTAGCAGGCCACCGTCACACCTCTGTTGGAGACTCCTGGACATCACAAGCAAGTCTGGATCAGTCTCTTCTGGAGTTATTGCTCCTTTCTCCTGGGTCCTGGTGCCCACAAGGTTTTGTTTGTGCCCTCCAAGAGTCTGTTTTCCCAGTCCTGTGTAAGTTCTGGCAGCTCTATGGTGGGGTTAATGGCAACCTTCCCTAAGAGGGCTTATGCCATACCCAGGTTTACTGCATCCAGAGCCTCTGCCACTGCGGCAGGCCACTGCTTACCCATACCTCCTCAGGAGACACTCACACACAGTTCTGGCTCAGTCTCTGTGGGATCTCTGGGTCCTGGTGTATACAAGGTTTGTTTGAGCCCTCCAGACGTTTCTGGTGGGTGTAGGGTTTGATTCTAAATGTGATTTTGCCCCTCATACCATCTTTCTGGGGCTTTTCCTTTGCCCTTGGATGTGGGGTATCTTTTTGGTGGAATCCAACATTCTGTTTATGGTTGTTCAGCCTTAAGTTATAATTTTGGGGTTCTTACAGGAGAAGATGAACACATGTCCTTCTACTCTGCCATCGCTAAAGGGGATAGTTTCTCCAGGTGTTGGTGGGTTTTTAAATTAGGTTTGGAGGGAGGCAGACAGAGTCTGAAATTCTGCTTTATTCCATCATAGTGAAGAGAATAATTTAAACACTCATCCAGAAGAAATATATATTAGGTTAATTTTCTTTGACCAGTTTAAGTCTTCCCCAGAGGCCTTGTAAAATCAAAGTGGAAAGAAAACACACAATTATGTTTTCAATTAAGTTGTGTAGGGTCTGTTTTATAATATTGTATTTATGTTGCACATTTACTCGATAATGCAAGGTCATTTTTTTCATAAATATATTTTGACCATTTTAAATATTTGCTCTTTGGGTCACAGACTGTTTGTTGCAAGTCTCTTATGCATTGTGCTCTAGGCCTTAGGGAAAAAAGGTAAGTAAGACAAATTCTTTACTTTGTGTCTTCAGTGAACATTACTGTTTCAGAAACTATCATTCTATGTCTATAAAATGGCAATGCCCTAAAGTAGAGTGACTTATCTTTCTTATACTGTATATTAATTGAAATAAAAGAATGAAGACATGTGTTGGTTTTCTTGTTTATCAGTCTTCATATGAATCTACATAAGCAAATATCATAAACTTTTACATATGGAGAAACAAAGATCAGAAATAAGAAGTGACTTGAAAATCATATTTCAGGTTGTTGAATCATGCTGTTAATTCTAAAATCCATATTCTTTCCCCATCCTCATGCATTTTCTCAAGAGGTACAGTTGTAAAAAAGGTAGTATTTTGAAAATTTTCACAACCATACTATTTTACATCCAAATGCTCTCAACACTTCTCAAATGGATTTTAAAATTCATTATTTATATTTTGATCATCCCATTGAGCATGTGGGACTTTAGTTTCCCAAGCAGGGATTGAACCTAAGTCCTCTGCATTGCGAGGTGGATTCTTAACTACTGGACCACCTGGGAAGTCTCAGTTCATTATTTAATTTAGTAGTTAAACAGTATCAGGATTTGGCAGAAGTAGAATTTTATAGATGTGGGCAATGGAGGTACCATTTTTCAGTTTTCACATTTTATTAACTATATTGTTATTCTATTTCTTTCCAAATGTCATGGGATTGCTGGATGAAACATCCAAAAACATTAAAAAGAACAATGACTTTTACTTATCTAAATTTTGCTAATACTTTAAATAAAAATTTTAAAAAATCATGGAAGCTCATACCCTCTGACAATATTCCCAAGTAATATTCATTCAGTTTTACTTAATTGGTAACATTTTAGCCAGCTATTCAAAATTTGGTTTTATTATTATTATTATTATTTTCTGGTTTTCTTCTGTTTTATTTATTTATTTATTTTTATTTTTATTTTTTTTTGCTAGTAGGAGTGAAACTTTTATTTTTATTTTTTTTTTACACGAACTCAGCCACCAAAAAAAAATACATTCTTATATTGATAATCAAAATTTGGTTTTAAAATGAATTATCAGGAAAGATTATATGAATGTATTCATAAAATTTTAAATTAATATTACTACAGAATGAGACCAGTCTGTGAATTAGGAGTATTATAGAAACATAATGGCATTTGGTTCAAAAACAAGAATGCTTTCTCTTGCCCCTATACCTCTGTTCTGGCTTTATTAACCTCAGAATTTTTCCCAACATTCTCTCTAACTGTGTACTAGTGAGAAAATTGAATGTATTCATAAAATTTTAAATTAATATTACTACAGAATGAGACCAGTCTGTGAATTAGGAGTATTATAGAAACATAATGGCATTTGGTTCAAAAACAAGAATGCTTTCTCTTGCCCCTATACCTCTGTTCTGGCTTTATTAACCTCAGAATTTTTCCCAACATTCTCTCTAACTGTGTACTAGTGAGAAAATCAAGCAACATGCCATGGGCATCATTTCCTCTGTAGTTGAGCCATGTCAGACAAGGAAAAGAACCAAGTAGATGGAGGGTGTGTCTTACAGGCGTAACCTCTAAAATATATGTTGTGCCCTTGAAAGAAGAAAATTAGTGATCAAATAGGAAGGCTCAAAGAGACCTTGGAAATCAATGCTACTGTTCCTTTTGCCAGGCAAAATTATACCAAAATTACCTGGGATTGTTTTAAAGTAAGCTATTTGTCTGGTTGTTTTTCTATTTTGCACTAGTCAGAGAATTTGTTCATTTTTAATCTCAGAGTTATTTTATACTTCAACTGTTGTTTAGAACTGTCAAAAGTCTTGTATATTGAGCTGCATAATATACTTTGTCCCCCTGCAATCCTTCAAATGTACATATTCTGATTGTCCCTTATATTACCATGATAAGTTGATGATTACCACTTTAAATGTCACATGCAATGTGAAAATATGACTGGATTTCAGTTTGTAGTTCCATGAAACTCACATTAATTTTAAGATAGCTTTCTTTAAGATCGCAGGCAAAGGGGAAAATAAAAGAACAATCCCATGGATCTCATAAGAGCTATTCAGAACATTAATTCTTTTCAAACTGAAAAATTCAACTGAGATAATAAAGAGCTCCCCTCTTAAGAAGATACAGGAGCAATTCAGAGCTTACTGTTTTCACACAAAGAATATCAAAATCTAATTCCTAAAAATGTAAAATGTTGCCAAGGCTTCCAGCTATAAGTCATCAAAGCTTTCAGGGATTTCCAATTTGCACTTTCATCTTGCTGCCAGCCCTGTGTATATACATAGTGACTTGAACAGCTGTATGTTGTACTCCATCCAAAGACACAGTTATTATTTTAATAACATAGGTGCTGCTAATTTTAGAATTTAGGGGTGGGGGTGGGGCATTTAACTACCTATAAACATGTTGGTTTCATACTTTGGAAATCATTAGCTGTTAACATACAGTCAGTCATACAGTGAATTTTGTAATACAGAGAACTTGAAGTAATAAACCCTGCCATCCTAATGCTACTAGAATTAGAATTCATTTTTATACACAGAACAAAATGAAATTGTTATGAAGAGGGCTATGAGCAGGATGAACATGTTGAAATCTTAAACATTTGTATGTATGACTGAAATAAGAGGTGTTAAGATGCATATTATCTACCTCACCTACACCAAACATGTACTGTAACACAGTCTTTGAATTCAGGCTGGAGTTAGAGCAGTGGTCCCCAGACTTTCAGGCACCAGGCACTGGTTTTTTGGAAGACAATTTTTCCATAGACCAGGAATGGGGTATGGTTTGGGGATGATGAAAGCTCATTACATTTATTGTGCACTTCATTTCTGTTATTATTACATCAGTTCCACTTCAGATCATCAGGCATTAGATCGCAGAGCCTGGGGACCCCTGACTTAGAGAATCTGTGGAAGTCAACTGCTGTCATAAACAGAGAGAGAACTAACTAAGCAGTTGCATTACCTGTCAGTGAGGCAGAATCTGAATAATTGGCTGATATTAAAACAATGACTTTTGCTATTTTTGTATTTTAAAAAATGTATTTAGAGTGACATCAGCAAGATGGCAGAGCAGAAAGACCCAGACCATCCTACACCCAGCCCATGAATCAATCAACAATTCATGGACAGATGCCCTTTATGAGAAATCCAGAAACCAAATGAAAGACTCCTTCACTGCAGGTAGCCATGAAACCAGACCCATATAAGCCTGTAAGGAGATGTGGATCGCCTCCCACAGGAGAGCCTGACCCTCACTCAGTGCCATGCAATTAAAAAAAAGAGACCTCCAAGTTCCTGGCTTTTACCATAGAAGCAAAGGGTCGGTTTATACATCCAGTGAGCCAACTTTACCAAGGGGGCTCACCAGAGAACTGACCTCAGTCCTGCCAGTCTTGGAGCTCAGATGGGTCCACCACAGCCTAGCAGCCTGGAACAAGAATGGAGACAGAAGTCTGTGATCAGAGATGCTATACCTCCTCTCCTTTCCAATACAGAGTGAGGAGACAAAAAATACCCAGCTCTNGCTCACCAGAGAACTGACCTCAGTCCTGCCAGTCTTGGAGCTCAGATGGGTCCACCACAGCCTAGCAGCCTGGAACAAGAATGGAGACAGAAGTCTGTGATCAGAGATGCTATACCTCCTCTCCTTTCCAATACAGAGTGAGGAGACAAAAAATACCCAGCTCTCATTTCCCCCCAGGGAAAGAAAAGTAGAGCTTATACACTAGACCAGCTTTCTCACGGGTGTCCCCAGAGGACTGACTTGATTTCAATCAGTCTTGGAGTTCAGATAGGTCCACCATGGTGAAGCAATCTGGAGGTGAAGAGATGGCAGCTTGGGCTTCTTGATGCCATGACTCACCCTCCTGGATCACCACCGAGTATGCCCTGACCAAAAACACAGTTGCTTGATTCTCCCTGGGGAGGCAAGAAGTGGGAAGGGCACCCAGAACACCTGTTTGTGCTGATCCGGGGGGTTGTTTCCTGTATAAAGCCAGCGCATGAAGACTAGGACTGATGTGTAGGCGCCAACACAGGGAGTCAGGGAAGACAAAGGCATAGCAGCCATGTTCCAATAAAGAGACAAACCTGCTAGCAGGGGTTAAAATTTTATCACGATTGCCGTAGTCACTGAGCCAAGGAAACCAGTTGTCACAATTATCTCTTATTTTCTAGTATTTCCTTCCTAATTGTCCCCCTGCCCTAGCATGATTAAGACCCTAGTCACCTGTGCCATGGAACTGCTGTGGTGCCAAGGGTATCCTGTCTCTGCAGTCTACCAGGAAGATTTCCGAGTGAATGATTTACCACATTACTGAAAGATGGTCTGCTTTGACACCTATTTGTAAATTGCCTTAATTCAGAAGAGAAACCAAGTAGCTTTTGTTGAAGCAACTTTTCAGGCTCAACTGTAGGGCCTCTTTCCTAACCAGAATATGTACACGATTTGTTTTCACATTAAAGAACATTACACAGATTACAAGTGAAAAGTATAATGAGGAAGTCTACATTTAGACATGAATATTTATTTTAATGTTATTTATTTATTGGCTCTGCTGGACCTTTGTTACTGCACATGGGCTTTTCCTCGTTGCAATGAGAAGGAGCTGATGCATTTCAGTGAGCAGTCTTTTCATTGCAGTGGCTTCTGTTATTGCAGAGATGGACTCTGGGACACGAGCTTCAGCAGTCGTGGCACACAGGCACACAGGCTTCGTTGCTCCTCAGCATATGGGATCTTCCAGGACCAGGATCAAACCTGGTCTCCTGCATTGGCAGGTAGATTCTTAACCACTGAACCACCAGGGAATTTCCTAGACATAGTATTTCTATATTTTATGTTTCTATATGTATGTTTAGATATAAGAGCATGGACTTGAATTAACTTATTAGAAATGGTATCTATGATGGTACATTTCAGGACAGCAACAACAGTTGTTTTTCTTTGTAGCCATGACATATGTCTACTGGAAAAGTAGTAAGATTACCATCTTGACTGAATCATTTGGGGGGGGAAAAGGAATTTATAAGCCAAAGATTAATTTGACCCAATAACCCATTCATCAATTTTTAATGTGTTTCATGCCATCACATTATGAGAAATGGATCTTTGACACTGTGTTCTTCTTAGAAATGTCCATTTACCTACAGCTGGCATTCTGTGAGACGTATATGCCAGAGAATGCAGCAGTGGAAAGATCATGTGACTTCAACTCTGGCCGCAAACTGATGCAGGAACCTGGGGGCTAACTGTAGTTTATCCCTCCATCTGCATGAGCCAGTTGAGATGGGAATGCCAATTTTAGCAGATGTGTGTTTTCTGTTTCTGTAATATAATATGAATGTGAATGATGATTTTTGCAAATGACTGTCATCGTTAATCTAATCTGAGCTCCTTTAATACTGAAATATTTTACTGCCTGCAGGATTGACATTGCTTATCAGATGACTTTTAGAGCATCCAAGATCAGAGTAAAGAAGTAGGTCAATTTGGTAAGTTGAGTGAAGTGAAGTGAAGTGAGCTTGCTCAGTCCTGTCCGACTCTTTGCGACCCCATGAACTATAGCCCACCAGGCTCTTCCATCCATGGGATTCTCCAGACAAGGATACTGGAGTGAGTTGCCATTTCCTTCTCCAGGGGAACTTCCCGACCCAGGGATCGAACCNGAGTGAAGTGAAGTGAAGTGAGCTTGCTCAGTCCTGTCCGACTCTTTGCGACCCCATGAACTATAGCCCACCAGGCTCTTCCATCCATGGGATTCTCCAGACAAGGATACTGGAGTGAGTTGCCATTTCCTTCTCCAGGGGAACTTCCCGACCCAGGGATCGAACCAGGGTCTCCCGTATTGGAGGCAGGTGCTTTACCCTCTGAGCCACGGAGGAAGCTATGGTAAATTCATAGGTTATATGAAAAGATTATTAAGGTGTTTTATATTGTAAAATTCCTTACCAATCAATGTAGTAAAATAAGTCATGTTAATATTAAACATTTTCTTTCTAAAAAATTATTATTAATTTTAAATTAAGAATATTAAATTGGAAAGGATAGAAAGGTATAGGAATGGAGTTTTTTTCACATAAAAGTCTTATGTGAAACAACTAGAGATTCCCAAGTGAGAACAAAAGTCGCTCAATCATGTTGGACTCTTTGCGACCCCATAGACTATATAGTCCATAGAATTCTCCATGCCAGAATACTGGAGTGGGTCTTCTTTCCCTTCTCCAGGGGATCTTCCCAACCCAGCAATTGAACCCAGGTCTCCCGCATTCCAGGTGAATTCTTTACCAGCTGAGCCCAAGGGAAGCTCCTATAGATTGACAAACAAAAGAATAATCATTACAGATCAGAGAAAGGTCATGTGGGGCCGACTACCTGAGGGGCCTTCCTGGAGAAGTTACATCTTGATCAAGTTTTGAAAAGCATAAGGATTTAAATAAAGCTGAGGTAATAAGTAAGGTGATGTTAAACAAATAGATTTTGATGTATGAGAAGGTGATGTAACAAAATAGGGAGGCATAATGCTTTCATAACAGAGGGTCTCCTGACGTTTAAGAAGCTTTTTAAGCTTCCTAACTTGGCACTAGTGAACAGGCTGGTTGGAAAGAGGAGGATGGAAATTTTGAGAGATTCATTGGAAAGTTCTGTCCAGAATCCAAATAGGAGAAGAACAGCTTAAGTAGCGATAAAATACTGAATGCAAGCAAGCTTCATAAGAAGTATCATCAGGACATCATATACTAATTGTCTATAATAGCTAACTATTCCTCTTCTAAAAGAGGAAATAGTCAGCAGGCAATTCTCAAGTCAGTTTGGTGGACTGAGTGAGGAGTAGGGATCATATATATACATATATATATGGGCTTCCCTTGTGACTCAGCTGGTAAAGAATCTTATTACTGCATATTATACAGTAGGTTCTCATTTGCCTGCAATGAGGGAGACTTGGGTTTGATCCCTGGGTTTGGAAGATCCTCTGGAAAAGGGGCAGGCTGCCCACACCAGTACTCTGGCCTGGAGAATTCCATGGACTGCATAGTCCCTGGTGTGGCAGAGTTGGACAAGACTGGGTGACTTTTCCTTCCCTTCACTTTATATATATACACACACGCATATCATTGTTGTTCAGTCTTTAAGTCGTATCCAACTCTTTGCCACCCCATGGACCGTGACATACCAGGGTTCCCTGTCCTTCACCACCTCCTGGAGCTTTCTCAAACTCATGTCCATTGAGTTGGTGATGCCATCCCATCCTCTGTCACCCCCTTCTCTTCCTGCCCTCAATCTTTCCCAGCATCAGGATCTTTTCCAATGAGTTGACTCTTTGTGTCAGGTGGCCCAAGTATTGGAGCATCACCATCAGTCTTTCCCGTGAACAGTCAGGGTTGATTTCCTTTAGAATTGGCTGGTTTGATCTCTTTGCTGTCCAAGGTCCTCTCAAGAATCTTCTCCAGCACCACCACTTGAAAGTATCAATTCTTTGGTGCCCAGCCTTCTTTATGGTCCAACTCTCATATCTGCACATGACTACTGGGAAAACCATAGCTTTGACTGTTTGGACCTTTGTTGGCAAAGTGATGTCTCTGCTTTTTACTGTGCTGTCTAGGTGTTTCATAGCTTTCGTTTCTACTTTTCCCCCATCTATTTGACATGAAGTGATGAGGCCAAATGTCATGTTAGTTTTTTGAATGTTGAGTTTCAAGCCAGCTTTTCCACTCTCCTCTTTCACCCTCATCAAGAAGCTCTTTAATTTCTCTTCGCTTTCTGCTATTAGAATGATGTCATCTGCCTATCCGAGGCTGTTGATATTTCTCCCAGCAATCACGATTCCAGCTTGTGAGTTGTGGATTTCCTTCCCATTTAGATTAACACAGAGCACTGAGAAGAGTTCCCTGTGCATATTATACAGTACGCTCTCATTGGTTATCTATTTTATACATGGTATCAGTGGAACTTCTCTGGTGGCTCAGTGGTAAAGAATTCTCCTGCATTACAAGAAACATGGGAGACATGGGTTTGATCCCTATGTCAGGAAGATCCTCTGAAGGAGGAAATGGAAACCCACTGTAGCATTCTTACTNGGAGTGGGTCTTCTTTCCCTTCTCCAGGGGATCTTCCCAACCCAGCAATTGAACCCAGGTCTCCCGCATTCCAGGTGAATTCTTTACCAGCTGAGCCCAAGGGAAGCTCCTATAGATTGACAAACAAAAGAATAATCATTACAGATCAGAGAAAGGTCATGTGGGGCCGACTACCTGAGGGGCCTTCCTGGAGAAGTTACATCTTGATCAAGTTTTGAAAAGCATAAGGATTTAAATAAAGCTGAGGTAATAAGTAAGGTGATGTTAAACAAATAGATTTTGATGTATGAGAAGGTGATGTAACAAAATAGGGAGGCATAATGCTTTCATAACAGAGGGTCTCCTGACGTTTAAGAAGCTTTTTAAGCTTCCTAACTTGGCACTAGTGAACAGGCTGGTTGGAAAGAGGAGGATGGAAATTTTGAGAGATTCATTGGAAAGTTCTGTCCAGAATCCAAATAGGAGAAGAACAGCTTAAGTAGCGATAAAATACTGAATGCAAGCAAGCTTCATAAGAAGTATCATCAGGACATCATATACTAATTGTCTATAATAGCTAACTATTCCTCTTCTAAAAGAGGAAATAGTCAGCAGGCAATTCTCAAGTCAGTTTGGTGGACTGAGTGAGGAGTAGGGATCATATATATACATATATATATGGGCTTCCCTTGTGACTCAGCTGGTAAAGAATCTTATTACTGCATATTATACAGTAGGTTCTCATTTGCCTGCAATGAGGGAGACTTGGGTTTGATCCCTGGGTTTGGAAGATCCTCTGGAAAAGGGACAGGCTGCCCACACCAGTACTCTGGCCTGGAGAATTCCATGGACTGCATAGTCCCTGGTGTGGCAGAGTTGGACAAGACTGGGTGACTTTTCCTTCCCTTCACTTTATATATATACACACACGCATATCATTGTTGTTCAGTCTTTAAGTCGTATCCAACTCTTTGCCACCCCATGGACCGTGACATACCAGGGTTCCCTGTCCTTCACCACCTCCTGGAGCTTTCTCAAACTCATGTCCATTGAGTTGGTGATGCCATCCCATCCTCTGTCACCCCCTTCTCTTCCTGCCCTCAATCTTTCCCAGCATCAGGATCTTTTCCAATGAGTTGACTCTTTGTGTCAGGTGGCCCAAGTATTGGAGCATCACCATCAGTCTTTCCCGTGAACAGTCAGGGTTGATTTCCTTTAGAATTGGCTGGTTTGATCTCTTTGCTGTCCAAGGTCCTCTCAAGAATCTTCTCCAGCACCACCACTTGAAAGTATCAATTCTTTGGTGCCCAGCCTTCTTTATGGTCCAACTCTCATATCTGCACATGACTACTGGGAAAACCATAGCTTTGACTGTTTGGACCTTTGTTGGCAAAGTGATGTCTCTGCTTTTTACTGTGCTGTCTAGGTGTTTCATAGCTTTCGTTTCTACTTTTCCCCCATCTATTTGACATGAAGTGATGAGGCCAAATGTCATGTTAGTTTTTTGAATGTTGAGTTTCAAGCCAGCTTTTCCACTCTCCTCTTTCACCCTCATCAAGAAGCTCTTTAATTTCTCTTCGCTTTCTGCTATTAGAATGATGTCATCTGCCTATCCGAGGCTGTTGATATTTCTCCCAGCAATCACGATTCCAGCTTGTGAGTTGTGGATTTCCTTCCCATTTAGATTAACACAGAGCACTGAGAAGAGTTCCCTGTGCATATTATACAGTACGCTCTCATTGGTTATCTATTTTATACATGGTATCAGTGGAACTTCTCTGGTGGCTCAGTGGTAAAGAATTCTCCTGCATTACAAGAAACATGGGAGACATGGGTTTGATCCCTATGTCAGGAAGATCCTCTGAAGGAGGAAATGGAAACCCACTGTAGCATTCTTACTCGGGAAAATCTCATGGACAGAGGAGCCTGACAGGCTATAGTCTATAGGGTCGCAAAGAGTTGGACATGACTGAAGCAACTGAGCAATAGGTTCATCTGTACCATTTTTCTAGATTTCACATATATGCATTAATATATGATATTTGTTTTTCTCTTTCTGACTTACTTCACTGTTTATGACAGTTTCTCCGGGTCCATCCACATCTCTGCAAATAGTGTAGCTTTGTTCTTTTTTATGACTGAGAGGTATTCCATTGTATAAATGTACCACATCTCCTTTATCCATTCCTCTGAAGCTACTTTTTGATGCAAGTTGCTTTTGAGAGGAAACTTGATTATTAAGGTAAATATATCATGTATCTGGTCTTTGTAACTCTCTCTGAAAGTGTAAGCTCCTGGAAGTCAAGGCTTATGTTTTGTGCTTCTTCTGTAACTCCCACAATTATAGCATATGCTCAGTAAATATTTAATGTTGTTGTATGAGCTGGAAATACTGGAGGAAAACTGAAAGTTCAAGAACAAAAATGTAGATGAACTGCTTATCATAATAATTGAAGAGATAAAGGCATAAAACTGGATATTCAAAAGGAAAGTATGTCTAGGGAGGAGAGAAAATGCTTGAGGCCCTAACTTTGGAAGAACAGAATGTAGAGAGTGCATTTAAGGTAGAAAGATCATCATGATTGGAGGAGAGTGGAGAGATAGAGAATCATTGATGCCATGAGTCTTGAAAGGGCTGCATGTAGAGGCTCGAAAGATCCTTGATATTGATGAATGATGGAAGACTATGAATTGGGGCCAAATTAAGTGAAGGCAAGTAATAGTTTTGAGAAGTTCAACCAGAGACAGATAAAGAATTGTCAATGGAAGGTATAGCTGAGGTTTATACTGCACTGGTTGAACTGCATTTGTTCTAAGCTGTCCTTTCAGTTAGAATTTTTACCGCCAAGACAAGTGGATCTAATTGCAGGTTTGCATAAAACATGCAACTGCTCAGAAGTTTTGCTATTTTGAGATAAAACCTAGAATGGAGACCAAATATTAATGGTTGAGTTAGAATTCTACCAAGGGAGTTGCAGAGTAAAAATTCTCTCTTCTCACTACTGGAAAATTAAAGGCACACTTGAATTTAGGACTATGCCAGCACTCCCTCTCTGCTTTTAGTTCTATGTCATTTAAATACTTGATATTAAACAAAATAATTAATTTAGAGAAATAAATTATAAAGTGCTGTATAATGTTCGGATGTTATCAGTGATGATGAATTCAGTAGTGGCAGCGGTCATAGGAGCTGCAGAGTAGTAGTGCCTGGTGGTGTCAACAGCATCCACATTATGATTCTTCACTGTGGTTTGGAGCATTCTTCATGTCCGTCCACATCCAGAGAACTCTCTAACATAATATGGCTGCCTTTCAGTTTTCCAAAGTTTTGTAAATTGTATTTACCTTTGCATAGAAAAATGGACTGGATTATATTTCTTTCTACTACTGAATAATGCTGACATATGTATCTTACCTCATGTTGACAGTATAGAGTGAGATGGGGTCAGGAATGTAAGCATTGGAATATCTGTTTTGTAAAAATATCTCTTTCTAGAAAAGTCAATATATATTTGGGTTAACAAACTCTTCTAAGAATACAGAATCTCATAGGATTGACCTGCCTTTAATCACATCTTAATGTTATAGAAAATTGATAGCTTCATTGACTCCAAATTTGTATTAAATCGGAGAAAGAAGTGGGAAAAGAAGAAAACAAAAAAGAAAATTCTAAGAGGTAATTAACTGTTGATGAGTCTGATCTGATTTCATTTATACAACTACCCAAAGCTCCCTTTTAATCTAAGGCACCTCCAGGAAAGTGTTTTACAATGTACTTTTTTTTTTTTTTTTTTTATATTTAACAAATACCCAGGATTTTGTGAAATTTCCCTTTGGGTGGGAGGGGAGTGGCAATCTGGCATGCCCCTTTCCAGTCATATTCTCATCAGCCCAGTTGGCTTTGTCTAACTTTACATTTTATGAAAATAGCAGTTCAAAGAGAATTTATAAAAGTCTAAATTTGGGGAGATGGTTTTTTTAGTTGTATGAAACTAGAAAAAAGTGAAGAGAAATATAACCTGGCAGAATGAAGGTGATAATGGTAGTCAGGGGGAAACATCTGGAAAGTGTATGGTGGGGAATCGCAGGTCCACCTCTTTTGAGAATTGGGCTTGCCGTTTTCCTGCTACTGAGATTTATAGTCTTGAAGCTATACAAGTTCAGCATCTGCTCATGTATTCCCAAATGGTGTGTATAGGTAAGAACAGTGCTTATGACACTGATTTCCTTAGAAATTACATATTCCTTAGTGTATGCTTAGTTGCTCAGTTGTGTCTTTGTGGCCCTAAAGACTGTAGCCTGCCAGGTTGCCCTGTCCATGGAATTTTTCAGGCAAGAAATCGGGAGTGGTTGTCATTTCCTACTCCAGGGAATCTTCCTGACCCAGGGATTGAATCCATGTCTCTTGTGTCTCCTGCATTGGCGGGTGGATGCTTTACCACTAGCACCACCTGGAAAGTCCCATTCCTTAGAATATATATATATATATACATATATACTCCTTAGAGTATATTCAATATATATTCAATATGCATATATTCAATGCCAAGTAGAATTGCTCTTGAACTTAAGCCTTTTTGTGTGGGAAACTCCAAGTCCATTTGAGAACTATACTTAGCTCAAGGGCCAATCTGATCACATGTAGAAGCTTCACCCACTGAAGTATGAAATAAAATGAATAAAACTATCAAAAACTTTATTTTATATCCATGTTTTTGTTATTGTTTAAAAAAAATATTTAGACTGATTAGACTTGAAACTATTTTCCAGGAAGTTAAGATACTTTGATAAAGATAATATTATACGACAGCATAAAATTTGTATGTTACGTGAAATCTTAGTTTTTGAGACTTTAATGATTTCCATATTACAGATATTCAAATTTTTAAACAAAAAAAAAATATTTAGACTGATTAGACTTGAAACTATTTTCCAGGAAGTTAAGATACTTTGATAAAGATAATATTATACGACAGCATAAAATTTGTATGTTACGTGAAATCTTAGTTTTTGAGACTTTAATGATTTCCATATTACAGATATTCAAATTTTTAAACATATATTAAGAAAAATACCTCAATTGTCAGTTGATAATTGGGAAGAAATTTCCCTGTGCCTTTACTCTAATTTTTAAAATTTAATGCATATAACTATAAAAAGATGGTTGTCATCAACTCTCATTTTCTTAATGCTAAGTAAACAATGGTTTAGGACTGTTGGCACTTTGTTAAGCTTACTTGTCCAGCTGCTTCTTTTATATGACATTTAGTGGCCAAATGTTATAGATTTAAGTTAAAAAATTACTTGGGGCAGAAAGATAAATTGACTAGAGTGCAGTTGCCTGTTTTTCCTTCCAGCTGTTAAGTGTGATCAGTAACTGACTCATGTAAATTGTTTGGAGAGAGTTCATTTTGCTTAACGGATCTTATCTGATAATCAGATGTGCTCACTGGTCCTCTTTTTAGATCTGACAAGGGTCTCAGTCATCTAACTGAATCTCTGTAGTATAGACTATGTTGGAAATCTTAGTTCTGTATTCCTGTGTCTTTTGGAAATGAACCAACTGCTCTAAGAATTTTTTTTTGTAGACAAAAGTTCTTTTTAAATTTAAAGTTTGAAATGCTGGGAAATACTCGCTTCTTGTCCTTCACTGAGTCTAAGAAGGCAGCAATTTAATTTAACTGTTGCCAAGCAGTTAAATTAAATGTTATATTGTGTTTGGTCACAATTCAAGACAACAGATGCATGATCTTAAACTAGTTGTTTTACCTAGAGTAATAATCATCTTTATTTTATTTCTTCTTACATAGAAACCTATTCAAATCCTGTATTTTTACTTTGTGAAATAAGCTAATTTATACTGTGTTACCAAAGTAACCCCCAAGCCTCAGTGATCTATTAACAGAATTTCTTCTCCATTCACCAAAAATGTGTGCCAATCAAAGAGCTCTCTGGAGAAGCCACCTATCAAGCAATGGGCCAGTCTGTTTCCATCCTGAGGGTCCACAACCACAGGGCAATCAACTTGGCAGAAGTTGAAAGAGAAAGACAACTTGTCTTTCAAATTCAAAATGATATCAATCACTTCTGAGCAACTGGCCGAAACTATCACCAGCCCAAAAATAACCACAAGGTAGGCTGGGAAAGAAAGCCTTTCTTTATGTATGACCAAAACGAAGAAAATTAAATAAGGTTTAGAGAATCAGCAAAAATCTTCAACAAAACCCTGGCAAATCAATTCTACTCACATATAAAAGGATAGTGTGCTTAGTCATTCAGTCATGTCTGATTCTTTGCAACCCCACGGACCGTAGCCCACCAAGCTCCTCTGTCCATGGGATTCTCCAGGCAAGAATACTGGAGTGGGTTGCCATGCCCTCCTCCAGGGGATCTTCCCAGCTCAAGGATGGAACCCAGGTCTCCCTCATTGCAGGCTGACTGAACCCAGGTTTCCTGCATTGCTGGTGGATTCTCTACCAGCTGAGCTACAGGAAAGTCCACAAAAGGATAATATTAATAAGTAATTCCAAGTAGGGCTTGTCCAGGAATGAATGACCAATTAAATCTTAAAGATTTAATGTAATTCACCTTATCAATATAGTAAGAAAAAACATTAAAATTTCATAGATGCAGAAAAATTTTTTTATGAAGTTCAGCATGATAGAAACTCTCAGTAAACTAGGAATAGAAGGATACTTCTTCAACTAGACTTCCCTGGTGGCTTAGATGGTAAGCATCTGCCCACAATGTGGAAGACCTGGGTTCAATCCCTGGGTCAGGAAGATCCCTTAGAGAAGGAAATGGCAACCCACTCCAGTATTCTTGCCTGGAAAATCCCATGGACAGAAGAGCATGGTAGGCTACAGTCAGTCCCATGGGGTCGCGAAGAGTTGGACACGACTGAGCAACTTCACTTTCTTCAGCTAGAGAAGAGGAATCTAGAAAAAACTATAGCCAGCATCATATTTAATAGTGAATGATTGAATTCTTTCCCTTTAAGATTGGGGCGGGAGGGAAGCTGTGTACTCTTATTACTCTGATTAACATAATTTTGAAAGTCCAAGCAAGCACAATAAAAAAAGAATAAAATGATAAAATGAATATGGAAGAAAGAAAGAAAACTTTCTATTTGTAGATGACATAGTTATTTCCTTGAAACATTCTGAAGTATCTATAAACAAGCTATGAAAAGTAATGCTCGTGCTTACAAGTCCACAGGATATAGAGTCAATATGCAAATCTCAATTTATTTATGTATGTTAGCAGTGAACAATTGAAACTGAAAATTTTAAAGTACCTACAACATGAAACTCAGGTCTAAGTCTAACAAATTATATTAAAGACATATATGGTGACAAATAAAACACTAATGAAAAAAATGAATAAAGACCAAAAAAGAGAACAAGAAAGATATCATGTTTATAGTTGGAAAAAATCAAAATTGCTGACACCAGTTAGTTCTAAGGTAATTTATAAATTCAACACAATTCCGTCAAAATTCCAGCAGGCTTTGTTGTAGAAACTGACCATTCTGCTGTTTGCGAAATGTATATGGAAAGGCAGATAGTCAAGCAATTTAAAAAATGAAGTTAGAGTATTCACTCTACCTAATTTCAAGACTTATTACAAATAACTGGTTACTCAAGTCAGCATTATATTTGCATAAAAATAGACACAGATAAATGGAACAGAATAGAGCCCTTAGGACAAATATAACCCACAGTCTGCTTTTATAAAGTTTTAGTCCAAAACAGCTTTTTCAGTAATCACCCAAAACTGGAACCCACTCAGTTGTCTCTCATCTGGGAATGGATGGTGGTAGTCTGTACAATGCAGTACTCATCAGCAAAAAAAAAAAAAAAAAGAAGAAGAAGCATGCTTCTTATCCAAGCCACAGCGTGGATGAGCCTCAAACTTATTCTAAGTGAAAGAAGCCAGATCCAAAAGACCACGTATTGCTTAGCTCCATTTTGAAGAATGCAAAATCATAAGGATGGAAAACAGATCAGCAGTGGCCAGGGGTTTGGGTGGGAAGAAAGGCTGACTTCAAAGCATCTTGGGAGATGTTTTTGGATGATAGAATATTCTACACCTTTATCTTCATTTTGTTGACAGCTTCATGACTATGTGTATTTGTCAAAACCCATAGAATTGTAACTTTAAGAGATTGAGGTTTACTGTATATAAATTTTAACTTAATAAAAATGTAAATATTTATTATGGAGTTCTCTGGGACATAATTAGAGTTCAGTTCAGTTCAGTTCAGTTGCTCAGTCATGTCCGACTCTTTGTGACCCCATGAATCGCAGCATGCCAGGCCTCCCTGTTTATTATCATCTCTCGGAGTTCACTCAGACTCAAGTCCATCGAGTCAGTGATGCCATCCAGCCATCTCATCCTCTGTCGTCCCCTTCTCCTCCTGCCCCCAATCCCCCCCAGCATCAGAGTCTTTTCCAATGAGTCAACTCTTCGCATGAGATGGCCAAAGTACTGGAGTTTCAGCTTTAGCATCATTCCTTCCAAAGAAATCCCAGGGTTGATCTCCTTCAGAATGGACTGGTTGTATCTCCTTGCAGTCCAAGAGGCTCTCAAGATTCTTCTCCAACACCACCTGTCTCTTATACACATCTAGATGTGTATAAGAGACAGCTGTTGGCACTTTGTTAAGCTTACTTGTCCAGCTGCTTCTTTTATATGACATTTAGTGGCCAAATGTTATAGATTTAAGTTAAAAAATTACTTGGGGCAGAAAGATAAATTGACTAGAGTGCAGTTGCCTGTTTTTCCTTCCAGCTGTTAAGTGTGATCAGTAACTGACTCATGTAAATTGTTTGGAGAG
>SJYX01010017.1:80474-117142 GCA_006410675.1 Oreotragus oreotragus | reverse complement strand
AAAAAAAAAAAAAAACTCTCCTAAACTTATATTCTAGAGTGTATTGATAGCTAGTTTAGTTACCTACATTTTTGCCAATAATCCTACATGTTTTTCTCTTTGTTTGCACAAATTTAGTACAGCTGTATAGGTTTACACTTGAACAATGTGGGGGTTAGGGTAACTGACCCTATCCGAAGTCCAACATTCATGTATAAATTTACAGTCTGCCTTCACATGCATGGCTCCATATCCATGGAACTCTATGTGGGCATCATATAGTATAGCAGTTTGCATCTTTTGAAAAAAATCACCATATAAATGAACCCACATAGTTTAAACTTGTGTTGTTCAAGGAGCAATCATATTTTAAATACACATCTGAGTGAACAACTAGTAAAAATGTTCATCCAGGTGAGAATCAGAGAAAAATCAAGGAAAGACATAAAACCTAGAGAGACAGTAAACGTCGAGCAGTTAACTTAGAGACTGCTTTAGAAGTGAAGTGAAAGTGTTAGTTGCTCAGTCATGTTTGACTCCTTGTGACCCCATAGACTGTAGCCCACCAGGTTCCTCTGTCCACGGGACTCCCCGGGCAAGAATACTGGAGTAGGTTGCCGTTTCCTTCTGTTTGCTCCAGCTTCCAAAGTTTAACTAATTTCATTATATGAGTACGATTTTTTTCTTTTAGTTTGTGAGGAATTTATTTTAAAATAATTATGTTATGTATTGTGAATTATTTTTAAATTTGAATTTTTTAAACATTTTTCCCATGAAGAGCTCAGTCCTACTTGGATAATACCAAAGGATTAAAGGTTGAAAATCTAGCTAGGTCAAACCTCTTTCATGGAGTTTTATCCAGGAAGTGAGATTTTAAATCAAAGGGATTCTTCACAATATCTAAGTTTATGTCTCTCACTTTGCTGATGACATGTTCTGATGCCCTTGAAAATTCTCTGATGCTCATCCAAACAGATTGCTCACCCTCAGTCTGAAAACATAAGCATATATAGAACTTGCCTTCTTGATTATTCCTTATACATTTTTTTTATCATAATCTCCAAAGTCATCCCGTGAATAGCTGTGGTCAATTTCTTCCTCAGTGGCATTAAAGAATCCAACATTTAATATTTATACAAGCAAATTAATTTCTATGAGTCACAATATATTGTGAATTCTTGTCTTACAGTATAGTACCCATAAAAATGTGTTATGTAAAAGTATTTTTTCTTTTATCTCTACTTCAGGTACTGTTTTCTGAATTTCTAACAGCTTTTCTTTCTTTCTTTTATTTTTTTCATTATTTCTTTGCATTTAAAACAGTTTCACTTATGAATCTGGCAAACAAACATAGCATCTTTAACCAAAGAACAGGGTNTTTCTTTTATCTCTACTTCAGGTACTGTTTTCTGAATTTCTAACAGCTTTTCTTTCTTTCTTTTATTTTTTTCATTATTTCTTTGCATTTAAAACAGTTTCACTTATGAATCTGGCAAACAAACATAGCATCTTTAACCAAAGAACAGGGTATCTGGTTCTCCTTCAAACAGACAAGAACATATTTTCTTTGGAGTGATCAAAGGGACAGGGCAGTTGGCAAATTTCAAAGCATGATTATGTGTTAAACATTATCCTATTCTCTCTAAAGCCAACTGCTGAAAGAACTCATTGGCTAAAAAAGAGCTTCATTTTTTTTTGGATGAAGTTTTAAATTTTATTTATCTGGACAGTTATAAAATGGAATTCTTTCTTGTGGTTCCCAAATAATAAATTTCATAGATGTATATGGAAGAATGGCAACATTAAACTTATAGTACATTCTCCAGGAACCAAAAGCTGGCATCCTGTTGAGAAGTCCACAGTTGGAAACCACAACTGAAAGGCCGGTTTCTATCCAACAGCAAGTGCTACAAGGTTTTCTCTCCAAATACCCCTCATAAAAGACAGATACGTGTGCGTTGTGTATGTACGCTCAGTTCCACAGTCGTGTCCAACTCTTTGCGACCCCATGGACCATAGCTCACCAGTGTCATCTGTCCATGGAATTTTTCTAAGCCAGAACACTGGAGTGAGTTGCCATTTCCTACTCCAGGGTAGTTTCTCAACCCAGGGACCGAACCCACTTCTCTTTCAACTCCTGTATTGGCAGGCAGATTTTTTTTTTTTTAACCAATACACCAACCAGGAAGCCCAAAAAGACAGATACAGAGCATCTCATATTTGAAGATCCTTGCTTCCTGCATTGGAGAAGGAAATGGCACCCCACTCCAGTGTTCTTGCCTGGAGAATCCCAGGGACGGGGGAGCCTGGGGAGCTGCCCTCTATGGGGTTGCACAGAGTCGGACACACTGAAGCAACTTAGCAGCAGCAGCAGCAGCAGCTTGCCTGCTAGTAAAAGTATGTGGAAAGCACCAGGATAGCACCTATAGCAAAAACAATCCCCGATCTAATTCATATGATTTTAAAGACAAACAAACAAAAAACCCAGAAAACCTCCTAATGAACTTTCAAATGATTCAGCTTCATCCCATCTTCAGTAGGCCAGCAACTGACTTCTTTCTTTTTTATAGATTTATGGTAATATTTTACTTTCTTTCACAAGTCGGAGGTACATTCATGAACTAGGAAAAAGAAAAACAGCATACCTGGCTTAATTCTAATTTAGCGGGGTTTGCTACAAACAAAAACAGCCGAGAGTAAATGCAGGTAGGCCTGGGATTGTTGTTCTATTGAAATTCACTTATAATGCTTAAACAGCATTAACTCTGTGTCACCTAAGAAATATTAGTCTAAGTTGCTTAAGGCATTTTGTTCAAGTAGCAAAACAAACCGCCTTTTCACTGTGCAAAGTCTATGCTTTGAAGCTATGGGAGCAAAAAAAAAGAAAACCTAAAATAATCTCTGCCCTTGATATATTTTAGAAGAGAGAAATTTCTGTAGACGATGGTACATAGCAGAGGTTTTGTATGATTGACCAGTTCTCTCAGAAACAGAAATGAGTAGAAGGCAGAAACATCAATTGCATTTAAACTGGACTAATGTCTTTGGACTCAGAATAGCCTGAAATCGAATCCTGGGTAAACCCCCTAGCAGCTGGTGCTGCCTTGGGGCCTGTTACTTAACTTCTCTAAGCCTCACTTTCTTTACCTCTTTTTGGGGATCAAAGAACACATCTCTCAGGGTGACTGTGAATATTACATTACAGCAGTAAAATAAATTCTGAGCAACACGTCTTACATTACTAACTTTGAGTTTAAGTTATATAAACTTTTATTTAAAATGAAGGTATTTTACTGCACTGGAACTGACAACACCTTAGTAAAAATTTAATAGCTAACAACAGAATAGGAGTTTCCTTAAATGGTAACATTTCCCCAACTAGAACTTTTGCTGAGGTTAAATTGTCACATTATTAAAAAAAAAAACATTGTTAGTTGATGTACGGTAAAATTTAAAGTCAAAACTTGAAAAATATTTCAAGATGATTTAATTTTATCTGATTGTTTAGTAGGACAATGTACAGCCCCCACAGATGCTAAATTGGAGACATAGGTAAGCAGTACCCTACTGCATGCCAAGGACAGATGTTTGTAATCAAACTAAGCTAACTGCAACTTTCTGAATTTCCTGGATTTATCTGAAAAAAAATCTGAGACTTTGTTAAATGTGTGAGGATTATTTGGAATGATATGAAAGTACAACAAAATGTAATGGAACTATGACACTGGAATTTGAGTAAGGTACAGCTCAGTCGTGCCTAGATATTTTCTCTACTGGTACTCAAAGTTGCAAGCAATATTGTAAACTTTTTATAGGATGTATAAAACATGGCTGCACGTGATCTTCAGGGTTTCTGTTTCCAATTGTCTGTTACATTTCTTCCTGATTATTCTTCTTACTAAACTTGTTGCACATCAGCTCTAGTTATAAGATTATTGAAAACAGAGATTTTAAATATCTGTGTGCATGTATTTAAGTTCTTCTAAAGAATTAGAATTTCGTGCTGAAACTTGCTGTGATAAAACAGTAGTAACAAGAGCAGCAATGGGAAAAGCAAAATGTAAAAGAAATACAGGACTTGATTTGTAGGAGTGAGTTTCTTTACATTCATTGTGCTATTTGTGGTGGAAAGTCTCTGAAAGTGTTTTTTCAGGAAGCTTGTTTCTGCTAAAATAAACATAGCTGGCATTCACCTGGTCTTTTACCTAGGAATCATTCTATGCTGCTTTAGCCACCAGTAATATGTAAGCATCACTCAGTAATAGCATAATTTACCATGTATACTTGTCTAATTATAATCTTATTAGCATACCACTTTTCCCCAAAGCTATAATGGGATAAGAAACAGAGAAAGGTGAAGAGAAAGACTAATGAACCATAAAAGTTACTTTATGGTTTATTTAAATAAAATCTAATCTTATAACAAAAAATTAAAGTTTCTGCATCTTTAGGGGACAGTGTCATTTAAGCAAATGTCTTAGAGTGACAATATGTAGCATAGGAGATACAGAGATAAAATCACTGAGATAAAAAAGATGAGAATGAATTTTTAAATCTCATCAGGAAAAAGAAAGCAAATGACAAAGAGAAACAGAAGTCTATGACTTTAAAAACTGTCATCAGATAAAGCACACTGCTTTTAAAATTACTCATGCACCAATTTAGCACTAGGATGGTGATGTCTTGCACACCACTCCCCTGAAAGGGACAGTTTTTCTTTAAACAATTACCTGCTAAAAATAAGAAAAGAGGTCAATCTAAACTATATTTCTGAACATAGTAGAGAGCTAATGGTGGCAAGTTAAATGTCAAAAGTTTGATTTCGCTCAAAAGGAAATAAATGTTTAAAAGCTTTGATTTGATAGTTAAATTCAAATAATGCTCCAATTAACAATTAAGCATATAAAGTGTTGTAATAAAAGGAAAGATGATGATAGTGAGATGTGTATATATTTTACTAATTTCAAAATAATTGGGAATGTTCAGCTGTAAGGAATGAAAGACACTCAGTCATGTCTGACTCTTTGCACCCCATGAACTGTAGCCTGCCAGGCTCCTCTGTCCGTGGAATTCTCCAGGCAAGAATGGTGAACTGGGTTGCCATTCCCTTCTCCAAACTAAGGTGTTCTCATAAAATGGCATTCACATCTGTCTCTGAAATACAGATACAATTTTATCTGCTTCTGTGTAAGTAAGGATAGATATTGGGAAAAGTAAGCAGGCACACTGGGCTTCCCTGGTGGCTCAGTGATAAAGATCCCACTTGTCAATGTAGGCAACACAGGTTTGATCCCTGAGTTGGGAAGGCCCTCTGAAGGAAGAAATGGCAACCCACTCCAATATTCTTGCCTGAGAAATTCCATGGGCAGAGGAGCCTGGCGGGCTACAGTCCATGGGAACACAAAAGTATTGGACACGACTTAGTGACTGAAATAACAAAACCAAGCAGACTACTTCCAGCAAACATAGAAATCAAGTCAGGAAAGAATGATAATGTCTATACCTACATGTAATATTCAGGGGGAGAAGGGTTCATCCATGTATAGCAAGGTTATGAATTAACTGTTGTAGGAAGAAGGTCATTGTGTAGAATCTGACTAATCCACTGTTCTCAAAGATAAAACTTCTAAATTAGCATGGTTGTTACAAGGAGATATAAAGAAAATCAAATAAATAATAAACTGAAATGAGTATTATCTAAGCAGTGTTAATAGATGTGACAGAGGCAAAAGGAAACATGGGAAAAGACCTAGGGACAGAGACAGGGACAAGAGTCTATGTAAGTGGAAATCTTACTAGCTCTTGGGCCTCAGACACATTTTAGGCTCCCAAGTGATTCACGGGAAAAACTAAAAGTGCTTGCAGCTTCCATATCTTTTCTGGTTAGTAGTGAAGATGACTGACTGTGGGGTGTGGATAGGAAGCAGTCTCTGTGGTAACTGATTTGGTTAAAGTGACTTGAAATTTTTAATTGGTTTACTGCTCAGGAAAAGATAATAACGGGAGGAGGAGGGTCAATGATGTATCATTTATGAAACATTTGCCTATGTAACTCCTAGAACCAGGGAAGCCCAACTCCTAAGACGAAATAGATTATTGCTATTTAGTTCTCTTTCTTTTATACATATATTATATATATAATATATATAATTATCTGTAGTATTTAGTTGTAGTATATGTGTGCAAGAGTGCAGGCTTAGTCATATTTGATTCTTTGGGACCTCATGGACTATAGCCCACCAGGCTCCTTTGTACATGGGATTTTCTCAGCAAAGAATACTGGAGGGGCTTGCCACTTTTTTCCTTCAGGGGATCTTCCTGACACAGGCATCAAACCAGCATCTCTTATGTCTCTTGCATTGAGCAGACAGATTCTTTACCAACTGAGCCACCTGAGAAACCCCTATATATATTTAGCTATTGTATATATATTTAATTATACTATATAGTTAGTTTTATATATGTATATTTAGTTCTATATAGTCAAGGCTATCGGAGAAGGCAATGGCACCCCACTCCAGTGTTCTTGCCTGGAGAATCCCAGGGATGGGGGATCCTCGCGGGCTGCCATCTATGGGGCTGAACAGAGTTGGACACAACTGAAGTGATTTAGCAGCAGCAGCATCAGTCAAGGCTATGGTTTTTCCTGTGGTCATGTATGGATGTGAGAGTTGGACTGTGAAGAAAGCTGAGTGCTAAAGAATTGATGCATTTGAACTCTGGTGTTGGAGAAGACTCTTGAGAGTCCCTTGGAGTGCAAGGAGATCCAACTAGTCCATTCTAAATGAGATCAGCCCTGGGTGTGTTTTGGAAGGAATGATGCTAAAGCTGAAACTCCAGTGTTTTTGGCCACATCATGCGAAGAGTTGACTCATTGGAAAAGACTCTGATGCTGGGAGGGATTGGGGGCAGGAGGAGAAGGGGACGACCAAGGATGAGATGGCTGGATGGCATCACGGACTCGATGGACGTGATTCTGAGTGAACTCCGGGAGATGGTGATGGACAGGGGGGCCTGGGGTGCTGCAATTCATGGGGTTGCAAAGAGTCGGACACGACTGAGCGACTGAACTGAACTGAACTGATACATGTATGTATATATAAATATGTATTTTGTTATATATGTATATATTTAGTTCTAGGCAAGTCATCTAATCTTATGATTCCTAAATTTCTTCATCTATAAATAATGCTTATTTATGGTACCTTTTTGAGGAATCAAGTATTTGGCAATTTTTGAGTCACCTGCACTGTAATTAGAAATCCTGACTGAAAATACTTTGTGTTCCTCCCAGAGAAGATTCACTTTAAAGATAGCATTGCTTCTCTTGCATCTTTAAAGAGCCCCTTCAGACTTTTATATAATCCAACACACTGGCAAAAATAAATAAATAAATAAATAAGGAACTAAACAGCAAAATAGTTTTTAAGCTTAACTGTGTTGCATTACTTAAGGGTTCTCTAGGAATAATAGACACCAAAATAGCACAAAACTACCTCGACATTAAGGGATCATACAATATTCATTACCCCAACTAAAATAATGCATGATAGAAGCATTCAGCACTTTCTAAACTGGTTCAATTTCGGTTTGACTGATGATTTTGGAGCCTTTGTTTATCTAAGTGTACCAATGTCAAGGGAGTCAATATATATATATATCATTAAACCATTACTTGTATATCTGCTTAAGCCATCCACTTTTGAAAGATCTAGTACTGTTAGGCTTAGACATTTCAATTAAACTAACCATTTTGAGTCATATTTTACTTGAAATATCAAGTAATTATTTGAAATATCAAAAATTGAATTCAAGTTTTATTCTATCACCATTTTACTTTAAAACATAAATCACCATTTTGCTTTAAAAGCAACAACAACAAAAGAAAGCTTTTGCAAAATACTTCAGAAAACAAACAAACAAACAAAACCCCAAAAAACTAGGAGTGGGATGTAAAGCAGTTGGGATCAGATCTTTTAGGCTCCAAGTTTATGACACTGGGCCTTCTCCCTATTCTTGGTACTAGATGTCTAGCCGGAGTTAAGGTTGCTCCACATTTAAGTATAATTAAATCTGACCTGAGCTAGGAAAATCTAGAGTCTTAAAAAATATAGAATATAAAGTTTGTTCTCAGTTTATGGAAAAATAAAATAGGTAAAATCTAGAAGGCAGAGCATAGTGAGAAAAAAGAAATTTAAGATTGACATTACTCACATCAGGTTTAGTCAGCACCCTAGTGTCGGGATGTTTGAAGCTGGTAACATAGAAACACTGGTAAGATTTTGTCATCCATTTAAATTTATGCACAAGTAGGCAGAATCATATGAATAAATTTCAAAGGAAAGGAGAAAGAAAACTGTGGTATGTATGTTTATAAAACTTAGAAAGTGAAAGTGTTAGTTGCTCAGCTGTGTCTGACCCTTTGCGACCCTACGGACTGTAGCCCACCAGGTTCCTCTGTCCATGGAATTCTTTAGGCAAGAGTACTGGAGTGGGTAACCATTGCCTTCTCCAGGGGACCTTCCCAACCCAGGGATCAATCTGGGTCTCCAGCACTGCAGGCAGATTTTTTACAGTTTGAGCTGCCACTGGAGAAGCCCATGTATGTTTATATAAAACACCAGAAGTCTGACAAGATTACATTCTTTGATTCTAAATTGTTTCTTTTTTTAGTACAACATTAATGTCAGGTCCTGGACTTCCACAAGGACTATTTATATTTGTTCAAGAAACCTCAAATTCATGACTGCTAGTATGGCATAAAAAATTGTCCACATAAAATGGAATAAAGCATTACAGAAATATTTAGTGATCCTTCAGACACTTATTGAGAAATACTGCTTAGCTGATAATGTCAGAAAGTAGAAGAGCAAAAATTCTTGAATCATAGCAAAAGTGTTAGTTGAACAATCTCATTTATTTGCTTTAGGTGATTCTTTTTTTGCATACTGACCTTTATTACATGACTTGGCAAAATTGCATATCACAAAATGGCAATAGCCTCTAGACTTTGTTTTGAAGGTTCCAAACCTCAAATATTAAACTGATGAATGCTGTGGTACATTGCAAAGCATTATATTTCAGAAACATTTTATAAATTCCATTTTGTGGTTCACAAATCAGTTTCTAATCAAATTCAACATTCTCTGGAAGAGGTTATACTACATAGTAAAAAATATGTGTTAAAAAATTACTTCCTGAAAGAGAGGTGGGAGAGCACTGTGTTAGCACAATGCTTCTTTAGAATATTTAAAGGAGTCTTGATCAAGAGGAAGGTGATATATGTATACACATGGTCGATTCATGCTGTTGTACAGCAGAAATTAACATAACATTGTAAAACTATTATATTCCAATAAAAATGATCTAGGTAAAAGTATATATAGACTATATATATATTTATGCTAAAGTAAACTTCTGTTGACTATATCCAAGTTTATTTTTTGTATATGTATATGCTTCTGTTTATGTATGCCCTTAGGATGGGGGAGGAATCTTAAGAGGGTTGTCCAATACATTGTCACCTGCTAGGGTTATTCAATTTATCTCAAGTGCAATAACTACAATATCATAGACTATTAGAATTGGAAATAATCTTTGACTTATTTTTGCCTATCTAAACTTTGAAGTATCACTGCAAACTTCCACACAGATTTTAATCCAGTCTCTGTTTGAACATATCCAGTTTGTTTTTGAGGAAAATGATCTGTCCTGTGAATCTGAAGTCCTAGAGTCGGAGGTCCATCTGTCAATCTCCTAGGCTTCTGACCTTTTCTTCCTTTGACTTTTGTGTTGGAAAGAGAACTGCTAAGATCTCATCTGACTCTCAGATTTTATGATTATCTCAGTCTCTGAGAGCCCAGGAATCTAATCAAACCCTGCACTGCTCTTGGGGTTAGAGGATACTCTTTGGGTCCAGCTGAAACATCCTTCTGGTCTTTCAGCCTCCATTCTCAGAATCATATCTCTTGGTTTTTAGAGTCACAATTACAATATGAATCCTGACACTGCTCAGGAACAAGTTCTAAATTCTAACACTCTTTAAGAGCCAGGGGCATTCTTATTTTATGTGTAACAATATTCTTTTGATGAAAGTGAAGTCAGTCTTTGGCGCTCTTCTTAAAGAAGCTAAAACAAAAGGGGCCATCAAATACACTCTCTGCTGAATTACACAAACTATTATGTATGATGGAGTAGACCCCCATCAGTAGGCATGGAGATCACCTGGAATGTCCAGATGGTTCCTTAGAATGAGGGTTTTCAAAAGCCCATTGCTAGACATATGTGTCTGGTTAGAATGTTTAACCTTCATGGTCTTTAATCATGTAGCATTATGTGAAATGCCACTGGCTGAATGGCTTGATGGAGTGTTTTGAAGCTGTAGAGTTTCCAATCTCCTGGCCACCACCAGAGGCCCTGCAGACACTGGGAATGTGGGCCCTCTGTTTGAATGCCTCTCTATTGGTCTATGAGAAAAGAGGGCAGATGGGAGTCAGCCTTCGCATTGTGTGGGATGGGCCTAAGGAGTGCTACGAGGAAAAGAGTGAGCGAGAAGGAGGGAGAGAGAGAGACAGAGAGATCAACTGCTTGGGTGCGCAAGGAAATATCTGTTCTGATTCTTCCCTAATTGTTGATAATCTCAAAGATATTTTCCCCTCAATATTAAGTTCATGTGAAGAAGATCCTTTTGGGGATTTTTAATTCTCTGAGGGTAAAAATATCACCTGGCATGAAAGTTTATTACTCTATATGCCATAAGTAATGAAAAAGCCAGTAAGGATTAAAAGTCCATCCTTCTTCATTTTAAGGGCAGCTGAAGTATATGGGGAATGGCTTCATAGTAGGAGACACTCACTCGCATCAGCCTGTCCTGACACTGAGTGTTGATCCTACCGCTATTCCCCAGGTGCAAGTATCTGAACTCTGAACTTCAGTATTCTCATCTGTGAAGCTCGAATAATTTCAGCGTTGTGGTGAAAATTAGAGAAAAATAAATAAACTATGTAAAAAGCTTGTCATGGTGCCTGAAACTTAGTCAACTCATAAAGCAGAGCTATTATTAACTCTCTGTTCGGATTATAATGATGGTAGAGTGCTTGTTAGGAATGTTGACAATCTTTTAGCAGCTGAGCTTGACCCAGGACCCTTCTGTGTGTGTAAGCGCTTTGTCCTGTACTTGGCCATGATTTAGGCCATTTCAGTTTCCGTCTATTTGACTTGAAGTTTTTTGCTTGAGCTTTTATTTTTAAAAAATGTTGCCAGATCTTGCTTCTGCTACTTCTGAAGAGCTCTGAGACTTGATGGCAACATCTCTTGCTCGCTTTTCAGAGTCCTAATTCTATCCAAACAGAAGCATCTGAGTTCTTTCTTTCATGTACTTGGGATGCTGGTGGTTGGGGGGGGTGGTCCAACATTTTTGTTGTTGTTGCTGAAACTCTGGAAAGAAAGCAGGGCATGGAGCTATGCTAGCCAATTTGGCAGCGTCCTTTTTTCAGCCCACTTGGCTGTGCACAGTATTCTGTCTGAGTTTGGGAAGATCTGTCTGCTTTTTTCCTTTGAAGAGAGGCAATGAGAAATGAGGCAATGGATTTGTCTTATACAACAGCCTGGAAAAAATAGGCCATGGCCTAACAAATAAGAAGAGTTGCATGGCCTCATTCCAAGAGTTCCTGGCTGGGGACAGGGGGACAGGTTGAGACGCCGTCTGATAAATTTTGGTTCCTAACTGCCCTCTTTCTCAAAACAAGTCTTGCTTGAAGCAAAAGGTGGGGGTAGGCAGGAGGAAGTGTGGTTCCTTATATAGAATGATGTCCCTCCATCAAGAATCAATATTATGCAGATTTAGAAGTCACAGGTCACATCATGTTTCCCTAAGCACAGCAGTCAACCCTACAATCCTTGCACATGGCAGTGAGATGTGATAAGGGGCAGGCGCTACCCAGGCACAGGTGCTCCTTTTCTGAGATTGGTTTGAACCATTTCCTTGTCAAGCAAGTTCAAATGACCATACACTGTCCCTTTTTGCTATGCTTGTCTCAGCAAAGCGCTTTGTCCTTGTGGGGTCTGCCTTTTCCAAGATGACTTGTTCTATTTCTCTTGTTGTTTTCTTTTCCAATCAGTGAGGGAGCCCCAGACATGAACTGTAACGGGTTTCTCACTCTCTACTCCTCCCCTCTCTATACACACACACACACACACACACACACACACACTACCATTTTAATTGCCTTTTCCACCGATGACTGAGTGACGCCTTTCCTATCGGACACTCTTTGTTATTTTGGTTTGAAATTCAAGGAATAGGGGAGGCTGGGATATCATCAGTCTCAGAGGTGGCTGGTCTGACTCAGCGTCTGCATCAAAAATAGTGCTCTAAAAAAAGGCAGTCTCCTCCTCACTGTGAACACCTAGATTTCTACCTTCCCGGGGCATCGTTCACTTAACTCCTTGACTGCCTGCTTGGGTTATGATGGCCGCAGACTGAATCTATATTTCTTCATCTCGGAATAATGCTCCTCAGAGCTGCTTTATGGAGCTATTCACAGATGAGAGCGGTAACGAGCCTAACAGCCCAGCTCCCTTTTCTGTATTCTGTAACATTCTCATCTCAGCCACTGTGTCTGGCAGCCACACAATGAGTCCCTCCCTGCGAGTGTCAGGGAGATGGATGGTATCTGCAGTGTCTGCATCTCGGTGCTGACTGTATGAGCTCCTGCTGAACCTTACCTCGCAATGCTCGACTCTGTGCCATTGGATCAGATAGGCAAACCGCCCCCTTCCAAGAAATGCCTTATTTTCTCCTAACACAAAATGCTTTAATGGAAATAATGACACACATTAGGCACGTTGATGGATAGCACGTTGTACTTTCATCCTCCATATTCCTGATTATAGGACTCTTTGTTTTTGTCTTGTTGCTCCATTATTATTTTTTTTTTTTCAAAGCTGAAACAAAGAGACTACAAGTCTAGGTAGTAGTTCTTTATAAGCATCTCCTACATCTCTGCTTTTATGCTCTTATACTGTATGGAATCATCTATGCTCTTATACTGTATGGAATCATCTATGCTCTTATACTGTATGGAATCATCTATGCTCTTATACTGTATGGAATCATCTATGCTCTTATACTGTATAGAATCATCTATGCTCTTATACTGTATGGAATCAGGAAACATAAATAACGAAGGATATTAATGAGCCCCTATATCCTTACCAGGGAAGTACCAGTTCATTTTGGCTACTTTTGCTTCTGATCTAAACTGGCTGGGTTTTGTCTCAGCATGAAATCAGTTCTAAACCGTGTACAAATATTCCACCATGGGGTCTTTGGTAGTGGATTTTTCAGTAAGATCTCAGTGGTGCTAGGACCATGTGGGCATATCTGAGCAAAGTGGAATTATGTGGGATTGCAACCAAAGGAAGAAAAACAGGGACTATTTCTACTGTCTGATTTCTAGAGCTGACTTCATGGGCGTCTATCTTATGTTGTCACACAGGGCCACACACTTGGATGGGCAGTTTAATGCTCTACTAAGGTCTTCTTGAAATTCTCAATGATTTGTGAGCAAGAGGACCTGAAGATTCATTTTGCATTAGTCCAGTAAATTCTGCAGCCACTCCTGGTGCCATGCACTGCTCTATGTTTTGTTGCTAGTAACAGGATTCCTCCTGGGTTTTTTCCTTTCTGCTCAGTTTTGACTGAGGAGAAGCAGGACAGACAGCAGCATAGGTGTTAGGACACTGAAGTGAGCATGAGGCAGCCTGCCACCCCATGCAAAAGGTTATGTAGGAAGTGGCCATGAGAACCTGCTCCATATGTCCTGGACCCTTTGACCAGATCAAGGGTCTCAAAAAGGTTTTGAGGGAGAAGATGTGTGTAGGCATCTGTTCAGAGAGAGAGAGCAATTCCCTTGCTGTGAGTCCCCTTCCTTGTGGTTGGGAAGATAAGGACTGGCTTTCCAGGTGGCTCAATGGTAGAGAACCTGCCTGCCAATGCAGGAGATGACAAGCAACGCAGGTTCAATCCCTTGATCGGGAAGATCCCCTAGAGGAGGAAGTGGCTACCCATTCCAGTATTTTTACCTGGAGAATTCCATGGATGGAAGCGCCTAGAGAATTACAGTCCATGAAGTTGCAAAGAGTTGGTCACTACTGAGCACATGCATATATTTTATATTGGGGTATAACTGATTAACAATGTTGTGATCATTTCAGGAAGGCAGCAGAGGGGCTCAGCCATAATATACATGTATCCATTCTCCTCTAAACTCACCTCCTCCCATCCAGGCTATCACATAACACTGAGCTGAGTCCCATGTGCTATACAGTAAGACCTTGTTGGTTATCCATTTTAAATATAGCAGTAGGTACATGTCTATCCTAAACTCGCTAACTATCCCTTCCCTCCATCCTTCCCACTGGAAACTATAAGTTCATTCTCTAAGTCTGTGACTCTGTTTCTGTTTTGTAAATAAATTCATTTGTATCATTTCCTTTTAGATCCTGCATATAAGGGAAGCCATATAATATTTCCCTTTCTCTGTCTGACTTACCTCACTCCGTATGGTAATCTCTAGGTCCATCCAGGCTGCTGCAGTTGACATTAGTTCACTCTTTTTAGTGCTTGAAGAAAATAAGAGACTTAAGGGAGACACAAAGTATGGGTATCTTGCTCATGCTTGAGAAAGTTACAATGGACTATGGCTCAGATACAACTCATGCTTGGAAATCTATAAACTAAAGAGAGGCTAAACAGGGGATCAAAGGGAAGTGATCTAATTTGCTGGAACAGGTTATGATGCTGAGCATTGGCTGTGGGCCATCTGCAAGAGAGCTTTGATGTAGAATTATAGTAGGTCTCCCAAGGTCTATGTTGGGGCTTCTGGAGGCATGAGGAGCCCCTGAGAGAGGGCTGTTCAGCTGGTGAGTAGTGGTTGATGCAGGAGTAAAGGACCTAGAGGAGAAATGCATCTGCTGGGACCAAGAAAGTCACGAGAAAGACTGGCTAAAGAGAACATTCGAAAGCCCCCTGAAGCAACCATGAGGACAAGGGCTGACCGTGAGCATTCTGGTAGCCTCCTTCTCAGAACTGTCAGCTTCAACTACCTGACAAACAGAAAGCATGAAGCCACCCAGGTATTACTTCTCCCTCTCTTCATCATTGATCCCTAAATGAAGCTAAGACTGGGAGAGATGATGAGCTGGAAGGGACAAGCCCCAGAACCCTTGCACCACTGTAAGTCCCAGCCTGTAACAGGTGCCAGCTGGTTGAGGGGTTAAGTTGCATGTTAAATCAGGTTTGGAATTTTCACTGCTCTATCAGACTAAACAGTCCTGTGACTGAATTGAGCCTGTGCTCCAACTGAAAGTAATGGTTGGATCTCCTTTTACCTAATAACAAGAGGAAAGTCAGAGAAAGCTGTCTAAGTGTCCCCTCTAGGGACACGAGGAGGTTATATTTTCTCCCACTTTATCATTAAACCTTGTTCAGTGATCACAGTGAACACGCATCATGCCTGCTGACATATTGGTCACATCCTTATTACCCATCCAATCACCCAGGTGTGTTGCAGAAAGTACTATCCAAATGTCAGAAAGGACAAAACTAAGAAACTCAGAGGTTAAAAGACCTTAGCAAATTAATAAATGATGGAGCTAGAATTTAAAACCTGGTTTGTCTTTTTTAAAGCTTATTCTTTTAATCATTAGACTCTCTTTCCTAAATTAGAAAAAACCAAAAACCAAAACCACCATCTATTAAGTACCCACTATATGTCAGGATAGTGCTAATGGCCTCACATATATGATTATATTACTTACTCTTTACATAAAGCATAAGCTAGATGTGCTCCTGTTGGAGAAAGCTGAGATGTACAGGGTTTTAGTAACTAGTCAGTAACTAGTCTGAAACTACATGGAGAGCTATTATCTGCCTGACCATAAACTTGTGCAGTTCGTTAAGAGGAAGAAATAGAGATTGAGACAGAGAGATTAATTTCTCCTCCTTTTCATTCTCAAATAAGTCATATCTTTGCTAAAACAGAATAAGATGGAAGTCTTCCTAATTATATAGCCAGTCAAGCATGGATGCTAAGTTGCTTCAGTCATGTCCGATTCTTTGTAACCCAATGGACGGTAGCCTGCCAGGCTCCCTCTGTTCATGGGATTCTCCAGGCAAGAATACTGGATTGAGTTGCCATGCCCTCCTCCAAGGGATCTTCCCAACCCAGGGATCAAATCGATGTCTCTTATGTCTCCTAAACTGGACTCTCTACCCAAGTCCCACCTGGGAACCAGAGAGTAGAGCCGGCAGAGTCACCAAAGGAAACCCAAAAGAATTATTAGCTACTCATAGTCCCATGAAGAGGCACCATAAGCAAAGAGAGAGAAAACTGTCATGGCAACCTTAGCCCATAATGAAGTGACCAGCTCTGCATGACTCACCGTCAGTGAAGCTGTAACAACATTAGAGAGAGGACAGCACTGTCTTGTCTCCAGGAATATCCAAGGAAGTCTACATGGAAAAGGTGAGTCATTAACAATAGTTTTATATAAATAATTTGAGAACAACAACAGGAAACATCCAGGTTGGGGAAGTGACCACAATAGCAAAATCACAGAATTGGGGAGAAAGCGGGAAAAGTTTTTTTTTTTTTTTTTTCTTGAAACACTGCTATTTTTTCAATAAGAGTGGGACATATGTTGAAGCTCCATTATTTATGCAGAGAGCTGCAGTCAGGACGATAGATATGAACATGAAGTGATGGGAAATGATAGGCCAGGGATTAAGTTACGTTTTTGCAATGTTTGTCTGAGAGTGGTATGCTGGAACTTCCCCAGTGGTCCAATGGTTAAGACTCTACACTTCCAATGTGGGCTGCAGGTTCGATCACTGGTCTGGGAATTAAGATGCCACATTCTGTGCAGTTTGACTAAAGAAAAAAAAAAAAGAAAGAAAGAAAGAAAGAAAGGAAGAAAAGAAAAAGAAAATAGAGTGAGGGTGACTAGAAATTGGTTAGAATTGCCCCAGTACAATATGGCACCTCATTTTAGCCAGTGCAGAATGTACTTTTGGATTCTCTCGGTTTTCTTTCTGGATTGAGAGTAGAAATAAATGGGGATGGGAGCAGAAATACCTGGAAGATAGATGTGTGGATGTGTAGATTCCAGAGAAGTGTATATCTGCAAACTCTAAGAAGAGCTGTAGTCCTGAAACAGTGTGGGACTTTTTATCATTTTATGGTACACTGTGCATTTAAAGCTCAAAGCTGAGTGAACCAATACAAAAAGCACATGGTAAATTTTCAATATCTATAATAGTACAGAGAAAAATCATCATTCTGGTACTGGGAAGCATGACATTGGTAGAAATAACAGTGACTAGTTGAAATTATGTTTTTTTCTTTTGAGGTACAATATTGCTATACGGAGAAAAATTGTATTTCTCTTCCTCTTAGCATTTTTCTTTTGGGCTCTCTTGTGCAGCATGCAGGATCTCAGTTACCCCACCAGGAATCAGACCCTCATCCTCTATGTTGGGAGTGCAGAGTCCTAACCACTGAACAGCGAAGTCCCTCTCTTAACATTTTAAAATCAGCATACAATAGTTACCTGTGTCACCTGTTCACAGTGGAATAATCAAAGAAAATCCTGGATCTACTAAACACTTAAGAGTGAATAACAGCTATTTAAAACCCTCCTAACAGACTTTCTGGAGTTGGAATGCTACATTGAAACGTATCATCAAAGGCTTTGCTGCAAAGTGCCAGGATGCTATTGAATAAGTTAACAATGAGGCAGGGAGGGGACTTTTAATTTGCCCCAAACTTCTCTTACAGTATCTTGGTAACAAGCTCTGATGTATTATTGAAGGAAAGGGGAAGGGAGAAGTGGTTGGTGAGGGAGAGTAAGTCATTGATGTGATGCATTTTCCAAATCTCTCACTGGCAATATCCATACTGTAGTTTCTATCTGAAGTGTTGACAATGGAGGAAACATTACTGAGAATGGCTGTCATGGATCAGTCAATAAAGCTTGAATTGCCCTTTCCTTTCACACCCACTTGTCTAGTATGTTCTGACACAAAACAGCATCAACTCAGAAGGGGCAAAGTAAGGTTACCTAGGATCCCAGGTAAATTTCTTTTAAGTTTGGCTTATTCCTTTGAACGATTTCTTAAAAACTGACCTTTCTGTTGAGACATTTTCTAGAACAGTAGGATGTCTCATTGAATCATGCCTGTTGAGAGTCTTTGAACGTCTTTTTTCCCTCCACAGCTGTACAAGTCTACTTCGGCTTTGGAGCAGAAAAAACAACGTGGTATTATTTTTCCTTTCCTCTGGAATATTCAGTTCCCATTCTCATGAATTATAATTTAAGTGAAGCAAAGAAATATCAATGTATCGTTGAAATTAGATGTTAATTTGTGTTCTCACTTTAAAAAACACTGTTTTGTTTGCTCCATACCAGTCATCAGTCAACAATATCCCTGTAGGTATAATGCTCACATGGCTGATTTCTTCAGGGATTTATACCGTGAATAAACGCATGCTGCCCTCACAGACCTGCTTCTTAATTGACAACAGATACAGTCAATGATTTGGTTAAGATATCCTTAGGAACATCATATACATACATGGTTGCCAGTTTTACCTAGATTGAAATGATGAATCTCTGTGACAACCTAATTGGCTCAGTTGCTTTGCTCAAAATGTAAGGCCTTATAGGTCTTTTTCTTCTCGTATTTTTTTCTTTTTTAAAAAATAAAAACAAGATTTCAAGTCAAGATTATTGAAATAAATATTATTTGAGAAATCTAACAGTGCAAATAAATGTGTAAGTCACAGAAGGAAAGAGGACGGAGCAGTCATGAACGAAGTGATGAAAACATGAAGAGTTATTCTAATGAAAAGCTATGTTAGAAGAACTCTCAGGCCTAACTGACACTCATTTGACCCTAAACTTGTTACTGTCACTATCTCAATTCATTCTTGATAACTTAGAATAGTTATATCACTGTCAGTAACCTGGTATGCCACAGAAATGTCTCATCAGAATCAAAGCTAACAGTGTTCTATAATATATTTCTCTTCCTGTCATTCATTTTCTTAATTTTTTGCATCCTACCACTTTTTCTCCTTCCAATATTGTTAGGATACAATGTTTGATTCTAGTAGCAGTCATCACAAATGGCTAATTATATAACTCTACACAATAGGGAAAAAAATCCTGAGTCACCCAGACTTACAATGGCAGAGAGAAAACTTTAGAAGTCATGTTCAGTAAGATGAATCATTCCAATATTATGAAATCCTATTTTATATTTGACAGGTGCTTGATAATTATCCAGTTATATATGTGTATTATGCATATGAAAAGTAAGTGAAAGTGCTGGTCGCTCAGTCATGTCCGACCCTTCGCAAACCCATGCTGCTGCTGCTGTTGCTAAGTTGCTTTAGTCGCGTCCTACTCTGTGCAATCCCATACATGGCAGCCCACTAGGCTCCTCTGTCCCTGGGATTCTCCAGGCAAGAATACTGGAGTGGGTTGCCATTTAAGAGAAGTATCACTCTAGACTTCCCCTGCTCTAAGACCATTCCTTCCTATGCAGTCATTGCTCGTAGTGATAGTTGTCTTTTCAGAGTGTGAAAACAGTCTGCTCCTGCTGCGAAGTCACTTTAGTCGTGTCCGACTCTGTGCGATCCCATACATGGCAGCCCACTAGGCTCCTCTGTCCCTGGGATTCTCCAGGCAAGAATACTGGAGTGGGTTGCCATTTTCTTCTCCAATGTATGAAACTGAAAAATGAAAGTGAAGTTGCTTAGTCATGCCCGACTCAGTGACTCTATCGACTGCAGCCTACCAGGCTCCTCTATCCATGGAATTCTCCAGACAAGAATACTGGAGTGGGTAGTCATTCCCTTTTCTGAGGGATCTTCGTGACTCAAGGTTCAAACCCAAGTCTCTGCATAGCAACTATATTCCAATAAGAATTAATTAAAAACTTAAATAAAATGAACTCTCTCAAAAGATGTTTATATCTCAATCCTGTGGAAGTTATTTTTATGGTAAGAGGAATTTTTCAAATATAATTAAGTTAAAGATCTTGAGCTGGGGAGAGTATCCTGAATACTCCAGGTGGATTCAATGTAATCATAAGATTTTTTATAACAGGAAGGTGGAAAATCAGAGTCAGCAGTAAGACACAAGACTAACAGAAGCAGGAGATTAAAGTATTATAGAGGTATGAGCTATGGAAAAGTTATGTAAATAGGTTATCTCCTAGAAAATCCAAAAATTGATACCTTGACTTAAGTCCCATAAGATTTATTCTGGATTTCCAACCTCCAGAAATGTAAAGGAATAAATTTGTATTGTTCTATGCCACCAAGTTTGTAATAATTTGTTACAGCAGCAATGGGAAATTAATACAGACACCCAGGAAGTGGAAATGACAAGTTAATCGAAATCAACAGGTGAGAGTGTGTCATTTCAAAGTTGTTTGCATGTTTCTCCAAAGCATATCTAGCAAGAAGAAATAAATTCTATAAGTAAATCATAGGAGAAAATACAGTGAACCCTTGAACAACACAATTTTGAACTGCATTTGGATTTGTTTTTTCCTTCACTTAGATACATGCTCCAGTATACACGATCTGCGGTTGGTTAAATCCATGGATGAAGAGCTGTAGATGCAAAATTCTACCTGTAAAACTGTACACAGCTTTTAGACTGCATGGAGGTTGGACCTCCAATTCCTTCATTGTTCCAGGGACAACTGTATTTTCAAAAGACTATTGAATAAAGGACTATTATCCAAAATACATAAAAACCCACAAATTCCACAATAGGGAAACAAAAAACTAAGAAAATAACCTAAGATCTTAATAGACACCTCACTGAAAAAATATATAGGTGGAAAATAAGCATTTGAAAACAGATTGATTATATTCTTTGCAGCCAAAGATGTAAAAGCTCTATACAGTGAGCCAAAGCAAACCTGGAGCTGACTGGCTCAGGTCATGAGCTCCTTTTTACAAAATTTAGTTTAAATTGAAAAAAAGTAGGGAAAACCACTAGGCCATTCAGGTAAGACCTAAATCAAATCCTTTATGATTATGCAGTAGAGGTGATGAATAGATTCAATGGATTAGGTCTGGAAGACTGACCAAAACTGTCACAAAGAAAAAGAAATGCAAGAAGATGAAGTCCTTGTCTGAGGAGGCCTTATAAATAGCTGAGAAAAGAAGAGAAGTGAAAGTAAAAGGAGAAAGGGAAAGATATACGCAACTGAACGGAGAATTCCAGAGGATAGAAAGGAGAAATAAAAAAGCCTCCGTATGTGAACACTGAAAAGAAATAAAGGAAAACAACAGAATGAGAAAGACTAGCGATCTCTTCAAGAAAATTGGAAATACATGTCCAAGATAATATTTTATGCAAAGATAAGCACAATAAAAGACAGGAATGGCAAGGACCTAACAGAGTAAAAGAAATTAAGAAGAGGTGGCAAGAGTACAAAGAAGAACTATACAAAAAAACGTCTTAATGAACCAGATAACCATGAAGCTGTGGTCACTTACCTGGAGCCAGACATCCTGGAGTCCGAAGTCAAGCAGAGCTTAAGAACCATTACTACAAACAAAGCTAGTGGAGATGATGGAATTCCAGCTGAGCTATTTAAAATCCTAAAAGATGATGCTGTTAAAGTGTTTCCCTCAATACACCCGCAAATATGGAAAACTCAGCAATGGACACAGGACTAGAAAAGATCATTTTTCATTCCAATCCCAAAGGGCAATGCCAAAGACTTTTCAAACTATGATACAATTGCACTCATTTCACATGTTAACAAGGCAAAGCTCAAATTCTTCAAGTTAGACTTCAATAATACACAAACCGAGAACTTCCAGATGTACAACCTGGATTTAGAAAAGGAAGAGGAATGAGAGATCAAATTGTCAACGTCTTCTGGATCATGGAAAAAGCAAGATAATTCCAGAAAAACATCTACTACTGCTTCATTGACTATGCTAAAGCCTTTGACTGTGGATAACAACAAACTGTGGAAAATTCTTCAAGAGATGGGAATACCAGACCACCTTACCTGCCTCCTGAGAAATCTGTTTGCAGGCCAAGAATCAACAGTTAGAACTGGACATGGAACAATGGATTGGTTCCAAATTGAGAAAGGAGCTTGCCAAGGCTATATATTGTCACCCTGCTTATTTAAATTATCTGAAGAGTATATCATGTGAAATACTAGATTGGATGAATCCCAAGCTAGAACCAAAATTTCGGGGAGAAATAGCAACAGCCTCAGGTATGCAGATGATACCATTTTAATGTCAGAAGAGGAACTAAAGAACATCTTGATGAGGGTGAAAGAAGAGAATGGAAAAGCTGGCTGAAAAGTCAACATTCATAAAACAAAGATCATGGCATTTGGCCCCAACACCTCACGGAAAATAGAAGAGGGAAAAGAGGAAGAAGCGACAGATTTTATTTTCTTGGGCTCTAGAATCACTGCAGATGGTGACTGCAATCATGAAATTGAAAGATGCTTGCTCCTTGGAAGAAAAACTATGACAAACCTAGACAAAATTAAAAAGCAGAGACATCACTTTCTGACAAAGATCCATATAGTCAAGCTATGGTTTTTCCAGTATTCATGCACAGATGTGAGAGTTTGACCCTAATGAAGGATGAGTGCTGAAGAATGCTTTTGATGCTTTTGAACTGTGGTGTTAGAGAAGACTTGAGAGTCCCTTGGACTGCAAGGAGATAAAGCCAGTCAATCATAAAGGAAATCAGTCTGGGTTACTCATTGAAAGGACTGATGCTCAAGCTGAAACTCCAATACTTTGGCCACCTGATGCAAAAAACTGACTCATTAGAAAATACCTGATGCTGGGAAAGATTGAAGGCAGGAGGAGAAGGAAATGACAGAGGATGAGATGGTTGGATGGCATCACTGACTCGATGGACATTAGTTTGAGCAAGTTCCAGCAGTTGGTGTTGGACAGGGAGGTCTGGCATGCTGCAGTCCTTGGGGTCACAAAGAGTCAGACACGACTGAACAACTCAACTGANGGAAAGATTGAAGGCAGGAGGAGAAGGAAACGACAGAGGATGAGATGGTTGGATGGCATCACTGACTCGATGGACATTAGTTTGAGCAAGTTCCAGCAGTTGGTGTTGGACAGGGAGGTCTGGCATGCTGCAGTCCTTGGGGTCGCAAAGAGTCAGACACGACTGAACAACTCAACTGAGCTGAATTGAATGGAAATCAATCCTGAATATCCATTGGAAGTATTGATGCTGAAGCTGAAGCTTCAATACTTTGGCCACCTGATGTAAACAGCTGACTCGTGGGAAAAGACCAGATGCGGGAAAGATTTAAGGCAAAAGGAGAGGGGAGGTGGTGGAGGATGATTTCAGATACCATCACTGACTCAGTGGACATGAGTTTGAATGAACTCTGGGAGATAGTGAAGGTCTGGGAAGCCTGATGTTCTGCAGTTCATGGGGTCACAAAGACTTGGATTTGACTTAGCACCTGAACACACACATACACTGTGATTGACACCTATTTCTTAACCTAAGCCAAGATATTTAGATGTAAACATCATTCTAGGATTGCTCATTTATATCTCTTTTATTGTCATTTATGTCCTAGCTACAGCTGTCTGAAAACTCATTTAATTTAGATTTTACAATTAAGTGTTCAGTGAGCACCATATGCTCTACTTTGTATTGGGTGTGGGAAGGCATTATTAATACCTACCCAAATAACACCATAACTTTGAAAGCAAGGTGCTTTGACACTAGATTTTATTTATATCAATTATTCCTTAAAATATTTTTCTTACTTGACTAAAATCTCAATATTTCACAGGCATGATAATAAAAAAAACTGAGTTCATTTTAAACTTGCAAAGCTTTATTACCACCTTGTCAGTGCTTTTAGTGACACATGACAAGATAATTATGATTTGTGCATCAGCAAAGAGAAAACAAAATTTTAATAGTTACTGCTTCCTTAATCAAAATCAAATGTTACTTCTATTGACTCGATTTTCAAAAAAAAAAAAAAAGATTAAGAGAAGATGCAAATTAAATCTAACATAACACTCTTAATTGGGAAATAGAATGTAAAAGAAGTCTGAAACTACAAGAAGCATATTTTATTTTTTGAAAATAGGTAGTTTATATTATACCACTTATATCCCTCGTAATGGGCACTGAGGAGATAATGAACATGATATCTAACATTTGTTGAGAGCCTATTATGTGTTAGTTATTTTATTCAGGGCTTTATTTATTTAAACAGTATAGAACATTATACTTGGATGGTATTCTATGCCTATTTTGAGAGAAGTATTTTGAAGTTTAGAAGGAAAGTTTGAATAAATTTATTGAAGTCAATGGGTTTCAAATTGAAGATTTAAATTTAAATACTATGATTCTAAAGCCAGATAGTAATCATTATCAGTAATTTGTTCACCATTCTTAATTGATATTTATTTACTTTGACTCATTTTCTCAGTAATTTAACCATAGAACATTATACTTGGATGGTATTCTATGCCTATTTTGAGAGAAGTATTTTGAAGTTTAGAAGGAAAGTTTGAATAAATTTATTGAAGTCAATGGGTTTCAAATTGAAGATTTAAATTTAAATACTATGATTCTAAAGCCAGATAGTGATCATTATCAGTAATTTGTTCACCATTCTTAATTGATATTTATTTACTTTGACTCATTTTCTCAGTAATTTAACCTTGTTTAGCTGAAAATCTATTCTTTTAGGGGAAAACTTAAAATCAGAAAATGAGAAAAACATGTGGAAAGTTCACTTCAATAACTTTCTGCTTTATCGGGTGTCAAGTTAATCCTGACATGGTGTCTGATTTTCTAGGGAGCCTGTAAAGAGGATTTTCCTTTCATATCTAATGCCATTGACCTGCTTTGTTGCTTTGCTTTTTTCCTCCCCAGCAGCTTCATGGTCATGTGGAGAGAAAGTCATACTAAAGATTAATGTTATGTTCCCAAGCCTGACCTTAGTAATAAAAGAAGAGATGGCCTTAATTTAGGGAAAAAATAGTGACAGTGACTTACAAGTTTGGGAGCTCCTCTGTTAAAGTCTATGAAGAAACTGTGTCAATGAAAAGAGGTAGAAAATAAATATGAATAGATATATACAAAGCAGGGGACTCCTGATAATAGCAGTCCCTCAGAATTGTATAGCCTTGATAAATATAAGATAAAACTATTAATTTTAAATTGTAAATAGTATTTTCCCCATAGAATCCACCTACCTTATATATCTGACAAAACTACTGCACTAGATTCTTTAACAACACAAAAATTAAAATTTATCAATATATGTTAAGTGGGAAAATAAAAACTGAATCAAAGTTTAAAAGATGTTTACACTCAATGTCCAAGAAGTCTCTTTTAGCAAAACTAAAAACCACAACTAGTTATTTTTCTAGAAAAATGTGAACTGGAGATGTGATGACCTGTATAAAATACTATTTAAATCCAAATTGTCTGGATTTAAGCTTTCCTCAGCCTTCCTGGAGTGAGCAACAAAAGTCTCAATAAAATACAAACTACCTAAGCAACCAAAAAATGGGCTTCCCTTCCCGGGACGGAGCTCCCTCCCCACCTCCTTTGTCTCTTTTTTTCGGCTTTTTTTTTCCCCTACCTGCTTTTGAAGTCAGTGCTCTGTTTTTCTGGGTGCCTGATGTCCTCTGCCCGCATTCAGAAGTTGTTTTGTGGAGTTTGCTCAGCCTTGAGATGTTCTTTTGATGAATCTGTGAGGGAGAAAGTGGTGTCCCCGTCCTATTCTTCCGCCATCTTGACCGGAACTCCCAACAATTCAATTTAATTCTGACATTTACTGTCTGGAATTAGCTCCCCACTTAAGGTTTTAGGCTCTTGAGACTGCCCCACTTCAGACATCAGACACAAATTCCAGAAGCCACTTGTACTTCTCACCCACCAGCAGTAAATTCGAGTTTACACAGGTCCCTCCTCAAGTTTGATAATTTGCTAGAACAGCTCACAGAACTGGTGAAAACACTTTATAGTCACTGGTGTATTATAAAGGATGCGACTCAGATACAGCCGAATGGAAGAGATGCATAAATCAATGTATAAGGTGGATGCATGGAAATGCCATATTCTCTCAAGGCACATGACCTTCCAAAGCATATCAATGTGTCACCAATTTAGAAATTCTCTGAACTCTATCATTTAGAGATTTTTATAAAGTTTCACAATATAGGCATGATTGAATAAATCATCAATCATTAATGATTGAACTCAATGCCTAGTCTCTCCTCTTCTTGGAGGTGTGAAATGAGCCTGGAAGTTCCAACTTTGTAATTATGCATTGGACTTTCTGGAGATCAGCCTAATCACAAAGATATCCAGGGGAACCTAGTCATTAGTCATTAGCATAGAAAAGATACTCCCATCACCTAGGAGATTTCAATAATTTTGGAAGTTATGGGCCAGAAACCAGGAACAAAGGACAAATAAATATTTTTATTATTCTGTACATTTTAAAACAAATAGAACCTACCTCTACATACAAAAATTAATTCAAATAAATCAAAGATCTAACTATCAAAACTAACACTATAAAACTGTTAGAAGAAAACCTGGGCCTAGAAACTTTTGACTGTGTATTAGACAATAGTTTCTTAAACATGCTACAAAAAGAACAAGCAACGAAAGAAAAAAAATGATAAATTGGATGTCTTGACAAGTAAAAAACTTTTGTGCATCAAAGGACATTGCCAAAGAAGAATGATGACAATCCCCAAACAGGAGAAATTTTACAAGTCATATATCTCATAAGGTTCTCATAACTGTGGTATATAAAGAATGCCTCTAACTCAATAATAAAAAAGGTAATCCTAATTAAAAGTGAGCAAAGTATCTAAATAGGAATTTCTCTAAAGAAGATTCTCTAGTGGGAAATTAGCATATGAAAAGATGCTCAACATATCTGGCAGCAAGAAAACACAAATCAAAACAAGATGAGCTGTCATTTTATACCCACTAAGACGACTATAATCAAAACCAAAATACTAACAAGTGTTGCTGAGGATATGAAGAAACCAGAACCTTTATACATTGCTGGTGAGGAAAAATGTAAAAAAAATAACAAAAACAAAACAAGAATGATACTTTAACAGTTAAAGGTTGAACAGAGTTACCATATGATCCAGTAATTCTACTCCTAGATATAATACTCAAAAGTAACAAAAACATATCCATACAAACACATGTGTACATAAATGTTAATAGAAGCATTGTTTATAATGGCTAAAATGTGTAAAGGCCCAAATGTCCATCAATCCATCAACTGATGTATAAATAACATGGGGTGTATCAATACAATGGAATACTATTAGGCTATTAAAGGGAATGGAGTATAGATTCATGTTACAATATGGATGAACCTTGAAAACATGTTAACTGAAAGAATCCCACTAAAGACCATATGACTTATGATTCCATTTATATGCAATGTCCAGAACAGGCAAGTAGGAAGAGAATATAGATTAGTGATTGCCTAGGGCTGGCACAGGGGAGAAGAGTTGGGACAAAATAGAGACTGGATGCCAACATATATAGGATCTTTGTGGATTGAAGATAATATTCTAAAATGGATTGATGATGGTCAGGCAACTCTATAGACACTAAAAACCATTTAATTGACACTTGAAATTTATATTGTATGGTAGATGAATATTTCAATATAAGTGTTTAAAAAATAGTTACTGCAGGAGAGTTTAAAAAAAAAAAAAAACTAGAAAAGTTTGTCTTTGCTCTGAATTGTGTTTTGTACTTTAGTATAGGGTACTTTTCAACACAGCTCTATTATATCCTTGTAGAGTAGAAAACAGATACTAAAAGAGAAATTTTTTAAATTAATGGTCTTCAGTGTGATAAAACAAACAAAATAAAACTTTCATTTATATATATTTTATATTAAAATTAAAAAGAAAATAGTCAAGTTTTATAGAAATTTAATGTACAAATTGACATGTGTACCCTCACTTATCCATGGAGGGTCTGAGGGTCTCAGGCACTCATAGGTGGCATGCAGGATATTTTGGAGAAAAACTGGAAGTTCAGAAGCTCAATTGCACCTTTAGATTGATGTACCTTCTGTCCCCTAGAATAGATATTGCAAACATATTTATCTCTGTGTGGTTTAGGTGATATCCTCTTAAAGAATAGGTTTATCACACGCTTTTTCAACTGTCTTATAAAAGTGAAAGTTGCTCAGTCATGTCCAGTTCTTTGTGACCCCATGGACTACACAGTCCATGGAATTCTCTAGGCCAGAATACTGGACTGGGTAGCCATTCTTTTTTCCAGGGGGTCTTCTCAACCCAGGGATCAAATCTAGGCCTCCTGCACTGCAAGCAGATTCTTTACCAGCTGAGCCACAAGGGAAGCCCAAGAATACTGGAGAGGGTAGCCTATCCTTTATCCAGCAGATCTTCCTGACCCAGGAATTGAACCAGGGTCTCCTGCATTGCAGTCAGATTCTTCACCAACTGAGCTATCAGAGAAGCCCTAACTATTTTATCTGCAACTTCAAAAAGTAAACTAGATAACGGAATCTTGTAACTGATTTCAAAAATGTCTTCCAAGTGAACATCTTAATATGAGCTGGTGAACTAAAAGTCACATCCAGGGGTGATATGGATGAAGGTACGGATGGAAAACTAGAGAAGGGGAGAAATGAGTGAGAGATGCAAAGAGATTGATGGAGAGAAAGAATGCATACAGAGGCACAGCAATGAGTCAACCAATGTGACATAATTACCAATGACATGGAAAGGCAGTATGAACGTTTTGAGGATATAGAAAAGAACACAAAGAGCAGCACAGACATTGAGGTTTGGGATTTCTGATAGTTAAACTATTATCTATAATTAATTATAAATACTTGATTAATGGAAGTATAATTTCACTTTGCCTGGAAAAGTCAAGGCAGGATCCAAACAGTGGCGATATTGGAGTTGACTCTTCTTGGATGAGAACAAATTTTCTAGATTAAAAAAATATAATAAGGAAAAGGCAATACACACAGAGGGATTTGCTATACACAAGTTTCACAGGGAGAGAATAGGGTATTTGATGGATATTTTCCATGTATGCCTGGAAAAGTCAAGGCAGGATCCAAACAGTGGCGATATTGGAGTTGACTCTTCTTGGATGAGAACAAATTTTCTAGATTAAAAAAATATAATAAGGAAAAGGCAATACACACAGAGGGATTTGCTATACACAAGTTTCACAGGGAGAGAATAGGGTATTTGATGGATATTTTCCATGTAGCCACTACTCATGATATTTGATGGAATGGATAGAGGGTCTGAAATGTGCCATACTTTAGAAAATTGATAGCATTTCTCACACAGTGAAAACCACAACAAGAATAACTTACTACAGTTGAGTAAATTGACATATTCTACAAACTCCTTATAAATAAAACTGCTCTTTGGCCCTACAAATACATTGTTTCAAGTTTCTGCACTTTATACAACCTACTGTTTACTTCTGAGTTCAATAAAACATTTCGAACTGTTTTCTCCTAAAGTAATTTCATGTGTAAGTTTTAAAATATTAACTTGCATTCCAAATATTTCACAGCCATTTAATTTCATCACTTGACTTTAAAAAAGCTATTTGACCTTAGTAGGAGAAGTTCAGCTCTCAAAAAAAAAAATTGTATTCTTGTAAAGAACCATCCATTTCTAAGACAAATAACCACAACCAGCTTGTCTGCAGTGCTTTCACCATGGATAAAAGGGTTACTTTAGATAAATTCAATAATAGCTATTTTAGGTAAATATTAATCTTAGAGGTTAAGCTATCTCCTAACCTAAGAATAAATCAGATGTATAGAGAGGCAGCCACAGCAGCAGTACACACATACACATAAACTTTCATGGCTCTGAAATTTTCCAAAGAAATTATTTAATTTACTTTGAAAAGTTCTTATTCTAGGCCAAATATTCTGATTATTTGTAGCTTGAGGAGGCAAGGGAATGTCACAAATCATCGTGATTATGAGCTTCAATCTGTCTTGAAGCAGGAAATTTGTCTAGGCCTCTGGCACCAAAGAGGATTTGTAAGAAATATGTTGTCTGGATGTCATGACTTCATAATCAAGGTTCAAACAATTGTAGTAGCAAACACAAGCTATAGGACTTAACTCAGCCAGAAGGGTGAGATTCCCCGCCTTCCCCAGTGTGATCTGTCCTCCCAGCTGTCCTGCTTGTGCCGTTTGACTCAGGTCAAGTTCATAAGAACATCTTCTGGGACCATTGAACGGTTTGGCATTGAGAAATCTGTCACTCCTGGACATCTGATTTCCCTCCCATGTCAGGATTTAACATTGAGAATATATCTGTGCCCTACAAAATGCAGCAGGATTTTTATAAATATTTAATTATGATGCCAATACACTGTCTTAGTTGCACAGATACTTGAGAGTGAATATTTAGACTACTTTAAAAATACTTTGGCCTATGAGTGGCTTTGCTATCTCATGGAAATGGACATAACTATACTAAATTTCTGGTGGAAAACTTTAGAGACTATATTAAAGAATGTTATCTCTATTTTTGAACTTAACTTAGAACATGTTACAGGATATCAATAACCTATAAGTGAAGACAGAGTTTTTGAATAATAAATCATTTTGCAAGAACCAAGGTAAAATGGGGAGGTTCTGCTTTACTTTTTTATATATAAAAGAAGAAAAACAAAAACCATCTTTACCATATCAAAATACAAAACACCTACATTTATGTTATGGGAGATTTCTTTGAAAAATTCAATAGATGAAAATATAGTTTTGGGGAAACACAAAAAGACATTTAGGTTTCTTTGTGGTTTAAGGTAGGCTTACAACCATAGAGTTTCTTCTAAAGATATTTGTATAGCAGCTCTGTTTTCTCCTTTTGCCTTTACAGGGAGATCAAGAATGAAATTTTGTATAATCTAAATTCACTGAGCACAACATATCAAAGTTCTAATTATTAAGGAAACAAACATAAAAACAACAGCTAAGTATCAAGTTAGCAGTGTCCTTTTGAAAAGTACTGCCCAGAGTCTATGATTTCAACAGGAAAAAGCAGAGATAAGAAAGTACTTGAGGTAAATAATTACATAACATTTTATTATTACTTATCATCTGTCTCCAAAAAGCTCCTTATTAGAAATCCATTCAAAAGAGAATATATAAAAAGCAAGAGTACTATAATCTTTTAAGGATATTTCTAGCACTATTCAGTAAAATTTCTACAAGTCCAGAAATATTTTTGTCTTATATAAAAATAAGATAATAAGTAAATGCTTTATGATTTTAAAGCATAAGGCAATTTACCTGGGTTATTCATTCAGTCAGGGATGAGAAAACCTGGGGTTTCTTCTAGCATGAGGAATCAATTAAGATGGTTTAAATAAAATTCTGTGAGGAGTCAAGAAGATGGCTGATATTTGAATAAGACTTTTCTCAATAACTAAAAGCCTTATGGTAACACTGTACAGTGAGTTGGAATATTTAGTCCTTGTCATCTGTAAGTGTTTCCATATTTGCATATAGATCGTTAAACATTATCTAGTTAAACACACTACCAGTAGTTTAATAGGGCTAAAATGATGCTTTAGTTTTGTCAATTTATTAACAACTATTTAACTGGAATGAATTGCTCAATTGACCCAATCCCTGAAACACACAGAAGCAGTAGTGTGAACGACTAGATTGGAGTGATGTACTCTACCATACTGGAGTGGAGTGAAGGATGGTAGAACAGAGTATAGGCATTTATTACAAACATGGACAAAGCCACCCCTCGTATTTGTGGCATCTGGGTCAAGTGTGCAAATAAGGGCACACATACATTATATCTAAATATTTAGATATAATAAAAACCAAGTTACATTTGGTTTTTGAATGATTGAGTCTGTGGATTGCCTAAGGATATCTGGGTGAGTATAAAGTGAACATACATAATTCATAAATTATTATATTTCTATCCTATAAATTATCTTCAAATTTCTTTCAGCAAAATCATGAATTTTGCTATTACTAACCAAGATTTTTACATAATTTATGTTCTAATGACATCTAATGATGTAAAGAACTAAAATGACAAGTTTAATTCAGAGTTCATAATGCTTGACTTATTTTCATTAAGAAATACACATTGGAGCAAATGTAGAAATTATACTAAACTAATTAAATTGTCTTTCATATATGCCTCAAAAAGTCATATTTTCCTCTAAAACTTTCAATATTATCTATTAAAGATATGGGTAAAATATAAATTATACTAGATGAGTATAATTTAAAATCTAGATTTTATATACAACTGAATTTTTTAATTTGCCTTTTTATATAGTCAATATTTTCTAGACTTTGGAGTACAGTTTATAAAAATGTTGAATTACTCATCTGTTGGGTCATACAAAAAGCGAGGAAACTTGAGAACCATCTACTTCTGCTTTATTGACTACAACAAAGCCTTTGACTGTGTGGATTACAACAAACTGTGGACAAGTCTTAAAGAGATGAAAATACCAGACCACCTTACCTGCCTTCTAAGAAATCTGTATAGAGGGCAAGAAAGAGTTAGAACCAGACATGGGAAAATGGACTGGTTCCAAATTGAGAAAGGAATATATCAAGGCTGTATATTGTTACCCTGCTTATTTAACTGATATTTAACAAGCTGGAATCAAGATTGCTGGGAGAAATATCAATAACCTCAGATACGCAGATGACACCACCCATATGGCAGAAAGCAAAGAGGAAGTAAAAAGCCTTCTGATGAAGGTGAATGAGGAGAGTGAAAAACCTGGCTTAAAACTCAACATTCAGAAAATGAAGATCATAGCATTTTGTCCCATCACTTCATGGCAAATGAATGAGGAAACAATGGAAACAGTGACAGACTATTTTCTTGGGCTCCAAAATCATTGCAGATGGTGACTGCAGCCACAAAATTAAAAGATGCTTGCTCCTTGGAAGAAAAGCTATGACCAACCTAGACACAATATTAACATGCAGAGACATTACTTTGCTGACACAGGTCTGTCTAGTCAAAGCTATGGTTTTTCCAGTAGTCATGTATGGATGTGAGAGTTGGACCATAAAGAAAGCTGAGCACTGAAGAATTGATGCTTTTGAACTGTGGTGTTGGAGAAGACTCTTGACAGTCTCTTGGACTGCAAGGAGATCAAACCAGTCACTACGAAAGGAAATTGGTCCTGAAAATTCATTGGAATGACTGATGCGGAAGCTGAAATTCCAACACTTTAGCCACATTATGCGAAGAACTAAGTCATTGGAAAAGACCCTGATGCTGGGAAAGAGTGAAGGCAGGAGGAGAAGGGGACAACAGAGGATGAGATGGTTGGATGGTGATACTGACTCAATGGACATGAGTTTGAGCAAGCTCCAGAGTTGGTGATGGACAGGGAAACCTAGTGTGCTGCAGTCCATGGGGTCTCGAAGAGTACGATACGACTGAGTAACTGAGTTAATACTGATACACCTGAAACTAATATAATATTGTAAGTCAAATACACCAATTAAAAATGAAATCGAATCCTACTAAATAATTTTATAAAAATAAAGCCTTTCATTATTTTAACATTTAGTAGTAATCCAGATGACCACACAGAGGATAACCTTACATGCCACATACAACTATTGCAAATATGCTCTTTCTTACAAATCCCTACACCACAAATTGGAACACTGGGAAATATTTTGTAAGTCAGAATTTGTTGCAGTCATGCTACCTGAGAGGAGTTTGTGGATATCCTTTGTCTTTTCACTTCATCTATATGTTTCAGCTGATCACATGCTTTGCATACTCTGAGTCTGTCTGTCTTCCATAACAGCATCCCCATGAATGATTATCATGGGTTTGGATATAGGATGCAGAGAAAAATCATGCAGAACTATTTTCCTGCCTCCTAAGCACTATATGGACTTCTCTGATGGCTCAGATGGTAAAGCATCTGCCTACAATGCAGGAGATCTGCGTTCAATCCCTGGGTCTGGAAGATCTCCTGGAGAAGGAAATGGTAAGCCACTCCAGTATTCTTACCTGGAAAATCCCATGAATGGAGGAACCTGGTAGTTTACAATCTATGGGGTCACAAAAAATCAGACACAACTGAGCGACTTCGTACTTTTAAGCAGTATACAGTCAAGAGAGTAGATGTTTTTGATTGTAGGTGGTATGGTTTCAGAAACAGAAGCATCCTCATGTTCTTTAAGAATTTTATTATGTGTGTGTCTCTGTGACATATGTCCTGCCAAAGCACTGGGTAAGGACTGCTCTTGTCCAAGCTGAAGGGTAACAATGATTTGTAGGGTCTAGACCCAGACTGCCAGTACTTAAAATAAAATTTCACCATTTATCATAGGGACATACCAGACTTTTCTTATGTACCTTTGCAGACCCTTCTAGCCAGACCTTCTCCAGGATCTTTGGCTGCCATTCTATCCTAGACATTACTGCATTAAGGATCTACACATGGACTTCAAATGGCTTCAGTTCAGTTCAGTTCAGTCGCTCAGTCGTGTCCGACTCTTTGTGACCCCATGAATCGCAGCACACCGGGCCTCCCTGTCCATCACCATCTCCTGGAGGTCACTCAGACTCACGTCCATCGAGTCAGTGATGCCATCCAGCCATCTCATCCTCGGTTGTCCCCTTATCCTCCTGGCCCCAATTGCTCCCAGCATCAGAGTCTTTTCCGGTGAGTCAACTCTTCGCATGAGGTGGCCAAAGTACTGGAGTTTCAGCTTTAGCATCATTCCTTCCAAAGAAATCCCAGGGCTGATCTCCTTCAGAATGGACTGGTTGAATCTCCCTGAGTCCAAGGGACTCTCAAGAGTCTTCTCCAACATCACAGTTCAAAAGCATCAATTCTTCGGCGCTCAGCCTTCTTCACAGTCCAACTCTCACGTCCATACATGACCACAGGAAAAACCATAGCCTTGACTAGACAGACCTTAGTTGGCAAAGTAATGTCTCTGCTTTTGAATATGCTATCTAGGTTCAGAGGGGTGCAAATCAATGTTACTTTCAGTCTCTCCCCTGCAGTGCCCTCCCTTGCTGTGTTTCTGATGATGAAAAGACATACAGTGCCAAGGGATCCTGTGCTTGCCCTACCCAGAAATAAATGTGGGAAAACATTTAACCAAGGGGACACATGAATTCATGAATATGTCTTCCCTTTCCCTCTTCAGTGGAAAGATGGTCTTGAGATACATTCAGTATAAAGCCTCTCAGAGGATGCCCTTGGAGACCCAGAGAGTTGCAACTGACAAGCGTTGATCAACTCAATAATGCTGCCTTATATTGCTCGTCTTTCTCAGTCTCAGTCCCATTTCCCTAATTCCTTCATCCTTGATTTTGCATTATCTAAATAAATTTTAACAATGTAACCCTTTGCCTCAGACTGTGCTTTCAGTGGAACCCAGGCTAAGAAAATGTCTGACCTTTGGTAAATAAACTCCCTTGTGTAATAGCCTTGACTAGACAGACCTTAGTTGGCAAAGTAATGTCTCTGCTTTTGAATATGCTATCTAGGTTCAGAGGGGTGCAAATCAATGTTACTTTCAGTCTCTCCCCTGCACTGCCCTCCCTTGCTGTGTTTCTGATGATGAAAAGACATACAGTGCCAAGGGATCCTGTGCTTGCCCTACCCAGAAATAAATGTGGGAAAACATTTAACCAAGGGGACACATGAATTCATGAATATGTCTTCCCTTTCCCTCTTCAGTGGAAAGATGGTCTTGAGATACATTCAGTATAAAGCCTCTCAGAGGATGCCCTTGGAGACCCAGAGAGTTGCAACTGACAAGCGTTGATCAACTCAATAATGCTGCCTTATATTGCTCGTCTTTCTCAGTCTCAGTCCCATTTCCCTAATTCCTTCATCCTTGATTTTGCATTATCTAAATAAATTTTAACAATGTAACCCTTTGCCTCAGACTGTGCTTTCAGTGGAACCCAGGCTAAGAAAATGTCTGACCTTTGGTAAATAAACTCCCTTGTGTCTCATTGTCCTGATACGGAAATGGATCATAATAATGGATCACTAATCTTTTGGGATAATTACACTGCCCAAATGCAGCCATCATAAAAATTACTTATAACATTTCCTGAAATGCAGTAAGCAGAAACAGAGGCAAATTTTTCCATATCAATCACTTTTACACCTCCTTTTCCCAGTTGCAGAAATTTTTTTTCAAATAGAAGCCAATATTCTTGGTTTCATAACTATTTTTTCATTTATATACAATGTTCAACATAAATCTTGGCCTAGATACTATGCTATATATGAGAAATTTAGATAAAAATCATAATCTTTCTCTTAAATTCATAGCTTGTGGAGGAGGCAGAAAAATGAAACACGATAAATATAGAGTAATAAATACTGTCAGAGATAGTCAAATCACTATGGAAACAGGAAGCAGTTACCTGAAACAAGAGGCTTTAAAACTCATTTTAAATGAAGCTATCAGTTCAGTTCAGTTCAGTCGCTCAGATGTGTCCGACTCTTTGCAACCCCATGAATTGCAGCACGCCAGGCCTCCCTGTCCATCACCAACTCCC
>SJYX01010017.1:0-80181 GCA_006410675.1 Oreotragus oreotragus | reverse complement strand
AGCATCATTCCTTCCAAAGAAATCCCAGGGCTGATCTCCTTTAAAATGGACTGGTTGGATCTCCTTGCAGTACAAGGGACTCTCAAGAGTCTTCTCCAACACCACAGTTCAAAAGCATCGATTCTTTGGCACTCAGCCTTCTTCACAGTCCAACTCTCATATCTATACATGACCACAGGAAGAACCGTAGCCTTGACTAGACGGACCTTTGTTGGCAAAGTAATGTCTCTGCTTTTCAATATGCTATCTATAGCTCAGCCAAATTTTGAAGGGTACACATTAGTTAATTGGAATAAGTAAAGCATTGAGATTGTTTCAGAGAGAAACAAAGGTACTGCTGCTGCTGCTGCTAAGTCACGTCAGTCTTGTCCGAGTCTGCGACCCCATAGACGGCAGCCCACCAGGCTCCCCCGTCCCTGGGATTCTCCAGGCAAGAGTACTGGAGTGGGTTGCCATTGCCTTCTCTGAACAAAGGTACAAGCATATGGAAAATAAGAGTGTTTTCAATATTACAAACAGTTTCAGATTTTTATATTTAGAGTTCAGAATGGAGAGAAGGAAAAGATAAAACTGAAAAATAGCAGCAGAAGCATCATGAAGAATTGTATGGACCTGATCCTAAGGTGTTAGTTTTTTTCTTTAAGACATTCAGGAGCCTTACAGGGAATTAAGGTGGAAGAGATCAACTTTTAGAAAAAGATCCCTCTGTAAATTTAGGATATAATGGAGTGGGCAACACAGGAGATTGAATTCAGTAGCTCAGACCAAAAAATGACCTCAATCCAGGAAGTGGCAAAGGTGATAAAGACAGAAAGGAAGGAACTGATTAGAATTTTATTTCATTAAAATTTTGTATTTTATATTGGACTATAGTTTATTAACAATTTTGTTTTTGTTTCAAGTGGGCAGCAAAGTGATTCAGTTGTGTGTGTATATATATATATATATTTATATTTATATTTATTGTTGTTCTATCCATAAGTCTTGTCCAACTCTTTGGCATCTCGTGGACTATTGCACACCAGGCAGCTCTGTCCTTCACTGTCACCCAGAATTTGCTCAGATTCATGTCTGCTGGATGGTAATGCCATCCAACCATCTCATCTTCTGCCGTCCCCTTCTCCTCCTGCCCTCAATCTTTCCCAGCATCAGGGTCTTTTCCAATGAGTCAGCTCTTCGCATCAGGTGGACTAAATATTGGAGCTTCAGTATCAGTTTTCCAATGAATACACAGAGTTGGTTTCCTTTAGGATTGACTGTTTTTTTCTCCTTGCTCTCCGAGGGACTCTCAGGAATCTTTTCCAGCACTACAATTTGAAAGCATCGAATCTTTGGCAGTCAGTCTTCTTTATGATCCCACTCTCACATCCATACACGACTACTGGAAAAACCATAGCTTTGGATGGACATTTGTCAGCAAAATAATGTTTCTGGTTTTTAATATGTTGTCTAGGTTTGTCATAGCTTTCCCTCCAGGGAGCAAGTATCTTTTAATATCATGGCTGCAGTCACTGTGAACAGTGATGTTGGAGTCCAAGAATATAAAATCTGCCGCTGTTTCTACTTTTTCTCCACCTCTTTGCCATGAAGTAATAGAACCAGGTTGCCATGATCTTAGCATTTTTTTTTTTTTTAATGCTGAGTTTCAAGTCAGATTTTTCGTTATCCTCTTTCACACTCAACAAAAGACTCTTTAGTTCCTCTTCATTTTCTGTCATTAGAGCAGTATCATCTGCATATCTGAGGTTGTTATTTCTCTCAGCAATCTTGATTCCAATCTGTGATTCATCCAGCTGAGAATTTCACTTAATTTACTCTGCACATAAGTTAAATAAGCAGGGAGACAATATACAACCTTGAGTGCTGCTGCTGCTGCTAAGTCACTTCAGTCATGTCCGACTCTGTGTGACCCCATAGACGGCAGCCCACCAGGCTCCCCCATCCCTGGGATTCTCCAGGCAAGAATACTGGAGTGGGTTGCCATTTCCTTCTCCAATGCATGAAAGAGAAAAGTGAAAGTGAAGTCGCTCAGTCTGTCCAACTATTACCGACCCCATGGACTGCCCACCAGGCCACTCTGTCCATTGGATTTTCCAGGCAAGAGTACTGGGGTGGGGTGCCACTGCCTTCCCCACAACCTTGAGTACTCCTTTACAAATTTTGAACCAGTCAGTTGTTCCATGTCTGGGTCTAACAATTACTTCTTGATCTGCATACAGGTTTCTCAGGAGACAGATAAGGTGGTCTGGTATTCCCATATCTCTTTTTAAAAAGCAGAGACATTACTTTGCTGACTAAGGTCCGCCTAGTCAAGGCTATGGTTTTTCCTGTGGTCATGTATGGATGTGAAAGTTGGACTGTGAAGAAAGCTGAGCGCCGAAGAATCGATGCTTTTGAACTGTGGTGTTGGAGAAGACTCTTGAGAGTCCTTGGACTGCAAAGAGATCCAACCAGTCCATTCTGAGGGAGATCAACCCTGGGATTTCTTTGAAAGGAATGATGCTAAAGCTGAAACTCCAGAACTTTGGCCACCTGATGCGAAGAGTAGACTCATTGGAAAAGACTCTGATGCTGGGAGGGATTGGGGGCAGGAGGAGAAGGGGACAACCGAGGATGAGATGGCTGGATGGCATCACAGACTCGATAGACGTGAGTCTGAGTGAACTCCGGGAGATGGTGATGGACAGGGAGGCCTGGTGTGCTGCGATTCATGGGGTACCAAAGAGTTGGACACGACTGAGTAACTGAACTGAACTGAACTAAAGGATAATTGCTTTACAATATTGTGTTGGTTTCTGCCATACAGCAACATAAATCAGCCATAGGTATACATAAGTATCCTCCCTCTTTAACCTCCTCCCCTCTCCCACCCCATCTCATCCCTCTAGGTTGTCATAGAGAACTGGTTTGAGCTCCTTGAGTCATACAGCAAATTTTTCCACAGTTTGTTGTGGATCCACACAGTCAACAGCTTTAGTGTAGTCAATGAAGAAGAAGTAGATGTTTATATGGAACTTCCTTGCTTCCTCCATGATCCAATAAATGTTAGCAATTTTATCTCTGGTATCTATTCTTTTACAAATTATTTTCCCATTTTGATGATTATAAAATATTGAACAGGGTTCCCTGTGTCATACAGTAGGTCCCTATTGATTACCCATTTTAAATGTAGAGAAAGATAGACACATAGGCAAAAAGGTAAACATAGACAGATAATTAAAATAGATATAAATTAGTACTTATGACAGATAGGAAAGGTATTTGTATACACATAAATATACACAAATATGTACGGTGACTTACAGAGTGGTGGGTTGAGAAAGAATTCCACACCATGCTCAGATCTTGGCTCAGAAGTGGTAGAAGATGATATCAATAATCAGTTTAAAGCATATCACAGAATGAGTAATTAGGAAAGAGAGTAGTACTTAAAAAATACTATTAGAGACTTTGAAGAAGGTTTATTCTTTTGAAAATCTTCTTATAAAATTAATGCACAGCTAAATGTAAATAAATACTAGCTGTTGAAGTTCTTTGATCTTATATATTCAGCCAAGAAAATCAGAAAAAAAATTACTTTGTTTTCATTTCTCTTTTCCAGTTTTCCACAGTCAGAAAAGAGAAACAACTTCAAAATGTTAACAAACAATTATCTGAATTACACTGGAAAAACAATAAGAGGAATTTACAGTTTCCATACATGTGGGACCTTTAAATATGTTAATGACAGACATCATAGATGGTATATTAACACAATTTAAAATAATCTGATGTATAGAACGTTCTGGTGGAAACTACATAGATCCCTCAAGAAAGGATTCTTAGGTAGTGATATTTAAGCTGCCATCTGGAAAATGAAGAAGAACCAGTCCTGCAAAGCCAAGGGGATGTTGTATGGAGAAAATCATATTATAGACTAGTGAACAGAAATATCTCTTAAAATACACTATTTTATGGAAATTATACCCTCCACAAGGAAATACTTAGAAACAAAATCATTTTAGTAGCATGGCTTCTAGGAACTGAAGCCAAATGCTCAAAAATAAAATTCAGCTTCTTAATCATATTCACAAATTGAATGCTTGGGCAAAAGACCAACTTAGAACTGGATCCCCAGAGTTTGGTTAATTATGAAAATGTCAAAGTTTCATAGACTATGCTGCAAAGTCACCCACGGAGTTCATTAGACTAACTTGTGGTATCTATTAGGCTACTGAAATGCTTCAACTGTATGGAAAAACATAAGTTAAATGTATTTTAATACATATAATTTCATAGCCCAGAGTATATGCTATGGATTTCATTTAATCTCTATCAAAACCAGAGGACCATTATCGAATAAAAATAAAACTCTATTCTCTGTATAAATTCCGACTCTTACATATGCAGTATAGAAAATTAAGTAAATTTCTTACAGCCACAAGTTCATGGAAGCCAAACGAACTGGCTTTTTGAAAATGTGAAGTTTCAGCACTGCCATTTTCTTTGGCAGGGATGGGATTGGTTCTAAAATAAATACCAGTAAACAGTCTTCCCCATTAATTACATGTGTAACCACCAGCTGTTGGTCTAAATTAAGGTCTGTTTTCTTTTAGTTTTCTATGCCACAATCCCACAATCACTGAAATAACCTGAAATAATTGAACAAAGATAACAGTAGTAAAACACAAATGCAAAACCTATCAACATAACTTCGAAGAGCAGTACATATAACCTATACTTTTCTTTCTAACACTGATCCCTTGTCTGGCTCCAGTGTCACCCAGAAACTATTATATTAACGTGCACATGATATAATACCTCACACTGTGTTTGTTGAATGGACTATTAAGATGAAAAACACACAGCAGTACCCATCAAAGAACTTTCAGTGTAATAATCTTCATTTGACCTTCTTGGGACCAATTCTTATAAATTTAACTAACAATAGGCTACTCTTGTGATGACTCATTAGTTATCACAGACATGTTTAGAAGCAAAGTGAGTATATTTATCTAAATATTGGTCAAGTGTCTAAAATGTCAAAAAGATCCGATGAAGTTAAGAAAGGTAAAGTCTGGAAGCAGATTAGGGATAGTAAAAATTAATTAATCTGTGCTTTAAATTTTTCCAGGATGACAGCCAGCTCAATATACACTATTCCGTAGTATGCTGTTATAAAGAACTTGATCTTCATACAGATATTCATCCCACCCACCAAAAATATTAATAATTTTAAATGTTTATGCATTTTAATATTTGCTGTTGTTGTTGCCTAAAAATGATTTCTATTGCCTAGAATAATTTATTTTTAATTGTATTGAGTAATAGTTGATTTACAATATTGTGTTTAATTTCTGTTGTATAGCAAAGTAATTCAATTATACACATATATTATTTTTCATATTCTTTTCTGTTATGGTTTATCACAGGGTGTTAAATATAGTTTTTTTGTGCTATACAATACAACTTTGTTGTTCATTTATCCCATATATACTGGTTTGCTTCTAAAAATCCCAAACTCCCAGTCTTTCCCTCCCTTTACGTCCCCTTTGGCAGCCTTGTCTATTCTCTATATTTATGAATCTGTCTTCGTTTTGCAGATATGTTCATTTGTGTCATATTTTAGAGTCCACATATACGTGATAGAGTATGTATCTCTGTCTGACTTACTGTGCTCACTATGATAACCTGCAGGTCCACCCATGTTTCTTCAAATGGCATTATTTTCTCCTTTTTAATTGCTAAGTGATATTCCAGGTTTTTTTTTGTTTGTTTGTTTGTTTGTTTGTTTTTTGCTCAGCTGGTGAAGAATCTGCTTGCAATGCATGAGACCCAAGTTCAGTTCTTTGATTGGAAAGATTCCCTGGAGAAGGGATGGGCTACCCACTCTAGTATTCTTGAGCTTCCCTGGTGGCTCAGACAGTAAAGAATCAGCATGCAAAGCAGGAGAACTGGGTTCAATCCCTGGGTTGGGAAGATCCCCTGGAGGAAGGCATGGCAATCCACTCCAGTATTCTTGCCTGGAGAAGTCCACAGGTAGAGGAACCTGGCAGGCTACGGTCAATGGAGTCGCAAAGAGCGAAATACGACTAAGCAACTTTCACTATATATGTAAAGCACATCTTCTTTATCCATTCATGTGTTGATGGACATTTTGGTTGTTTCTTTGTCTTGGCTATTGTAAACAGTGCATAGGGGTACATGAATCTTTGTGAATTAGAGTTTTCTTTGGATATATGCCCAGGAGTGGGATTAGTAGATCATATGGCAACTCCTTTTAGATTTTAAGGAAGCTCCATAATGTTCTCCACAGTGGCAATAAAAATTTATACTTCCACCAACAGTGTAGAAGTCTCTACACCCTCTTCAGCATTTATTATTTTAGTGAGTATGAGTGATAGTCCCTCAGTTGTGTCCAACTCTTCACAACCCCATGGTCAGTAGCCAGCCAAACTTCTCTGTCCGTGGAATTCTCCAGGCAAAAATACTGGAGTGGGTTGCCATTTCCTTATCCAGCAGATCTTTCCTACTCAGGGAACGAACACAGGTCTCCTATATTGCAGGCAAACTATAATAAGGACATCCTAGATCGTGCTAGCACTAAAGAATCCTCCTGCCAATGCAAGTGATTAGAGAGATGCAGGTTCAATCCCTGAGTGGGAAAGATCCCTGGAGTAAGAAGTGGCAATTCACTCCAGTATTCTTGCCTGGAAAATCCCAAGGACTAAGGAGCCTGACAGGATATAATCTGTGGGGCAGCAAAGAGCCAGACACAACTGAATGACTGGGCAAACACAGATACTATAAAAAAGTTGATCTCCATACAAATATCCACCCCTCCCACCAAAACTAGGTTAAAATTTTTATGCATTTTAGTATTTTTTCTTGTTGTTGCTTTAAAAAGACTGTTCAGATCTAGAATAATTATAGATCAGATTCTCATTCTTAAAAATTCCCAACAATCTTTAGAATCCTCTTTTGTTAAACCTTTCCTAACAAATTCTAGCACTATAAAGGCTAAGTGCAGAAAAGCTGATACTTTCAAATTGTGATGTCAGAGAGGACTCGGGAATCCCCTGGATTGCAAGGAGATCAAACTAGTAAATTCTAAAGGAAATCAATCCTGAATATTCACTAGAAGGACTGATACTGAAGCTAACTATTTTGGTCACCTGATGCAAAGAGACGACCTGTTGGAAAAGATCCTGATGCTGGGAAAGTTTGAGGGCAGGAGCAGGGGGCAACAGAGGATAAGATGTTTGGATGTCATCACTGACTCAGTGGACATGAGTTTGAGCAAACTCTGGGAGACAGTGAAGGACAGGGAAGCCTGGCACACTTCAGTGCATGGAGTCAAAAAGAGTTGGACATGATTTAGTGACTAAACAATGAACAACAACATACCAGAGACTGTTCTTTGGTTTGCATATATGTGAATTAATTTAACTTCATTTAGATTATAAAAGGCAAATGCATTCATTGCATTCCTGTTTTATTGTGAGGAAATTGAAAGGTGGTTCAAATGCAGAGGTATTCAAACTGGAAGTGGGTGGTAAAAAACAGCCTTATCATAGAAGAATGGCTTCCAAATCTACTTACCTAGCAACTGCTCTCCACAGCCGCTGTCTGAGCCTTGTATTTTCATATAGTACCACAATATTATCTTTTATATCATGATCTCCTCTTCTACACTGAGGGTTGATAAGAAAAACTTCTATGTTTTCATTTTTGTCTTCAGAGACAATTATGAGCGAAATATTTGTTGAATAAATGAACTAATAACTGACTGAATGAACTAATAACTGACTGGAAGGGGCATCCCTGTCAAAGATATGCAGCTTTTAAGATTTCCACAAAAAAAGTAACACTTGAAAATGTGATAACACTATCAAGATACAGTACTGAATCTGAAACTTTCGGTTTCTGTCATATGTCTTGATGATCATCTTTTTGTAAAATAATACAATATGGCAGAAGAAAAAGTTCATTTGCAAAATAAGGACTAGTTTCTATTTTTTTCAAAATATTGAAGATAGTATTTTGAGCTATATTTTCAGTCTAGGACATACACTAATTCTTATATTTCCCATAAGTTCACCTTCGGTATAAATTCTGCTCAAGAAAAGCTACTCTAACTTATACAGCCAGATTCTTTTTGCTTTATTATTATTATTATTTTTTTTCTTTTCTGCCATTGTACTTTCTCAGTAGGCTACAGCTGACATTTTGCTGCTTTCGGCTGTGATGGAAGTTATCTGCGTCCCAAGCCAGTTGTTCTCACGCTCTTAACTATGGCTACCTCCTAGGTTTTCCACCATTTTCATACCTTAATCATAACCTGTTCCGGTAAACTACACGTGTTCTTGACCCTTAGTTCTTCATTATGTGAGACCCTTTGAAGAAAGAAGCAGAAATGGAAACAGGATCTCATATACTCTGGGCAAGTGTTGTCAGCTGAAATCAGTTTCTAGTGTGTGTTGAGTGTTTACAGAGTATCTGCAGCCATAAAGTTTCCTTTACAGCTTTCCTTTATAGGTTGCTGCTCCTTTCTTGGGAAATAAATCATTCTGTAAGCTTACTTTTTCCCCATATCAAATGTGCTGAATGACTACTTAATTTTTCTCAACAATTTTTTATTTCTGGCGTTTCTATTTTCACTGGCTATATTAAGGAGAAATAATTTAGAGTAAGTGAATATACTCTGCATGAAAGCTTCTGAAGGTCTTCAAGCACACAGTATTGCTTTGTAGGGTCATCAGTGAGAGATGGTGGGGGTTGAGCTGAGGCTATAACACCAAATCTATTTGACTCTTTAGTCAAATTTTTAATGGACCTTTTAGGCATACTTGAACATTTGGTTGAGAAAAATATTTTTACAGTGAATCCATAGTTTATACAACCTGGATAGACTTCTGGATGGTAGGAATATAGAATAAATTCTAATGAGAATTTTTTTCTTTGTTTTAAATTTTTTTTTATGGCGTGCTGCGATTCATGGGGTCGCAAAGAGTCGGACACGACTGAGTGACTGAACTGAACTGAAGTGATGCTGTTATCCTAGATTCCACACATTTGCATTACTATATGATATTTGTTTTCTTCTTTCTGACTTATTTCACTCTGTATGACAGTCTCCCGGTTCATTCACATCTCTACAAATGACCCAATTTTATCCCTTTTTATGGCTGAGGAATATTCCATAGTGGTCTTTCCTGGTGGTTCAGTGGTAGAGAATCTGCCTGCCAGTGCAGGAAGCATAGGTTTGATCCCTGGCTCAAGAAGATCCTCTGAAGAAGGAAATGTCAACCCACTCCAGTATTTTTGCCTGGGAAATCCCATGGACAGAGAAGCCTGGTGGGCTACACTCCGTGGGATCTGAAAGGAATAAGACACAACTTAGTGACTAAACAACAGTAGTATTCCACTGGACATACGTACAGCATCTTTTTGAGCAAACTCTAGGAGATAGTGAAGGATTGGGAAGCCTGGTGTTCTGCAGTTCATGGCGCTGCATGAACTGTCGACAGCAAGAGTCAGACACAGCTTAGTGGCTGAGCACCAGCCGCCACCGCATCTTTACCTATTCCTCTGGATATTCATGGGACATTAAGGTTGCTTCCATGTCCTGGCTGTTGTTAATAGTGCTCCATGAACACTGGGTTTCATGTGTCTCTCGGAATTATGGTTTTCTCTCAGAGTATGTCCAGTAGTGAAATTACTCGGTCATATCATAGTTCTGTTTTTAGTGTTTCAAGAGACTTCTGGACTGTCCTCCATCAGCTCAGTTCAGGCGCTCAGTCGTGTCTGACTCTGCGACCACATGGACTGCAGCATGCCAGGCCTGCCTGTCCATCACCAGCTCCCGGAGTTTACTCAGACTCATGTCCATTGAGTCGGTGATGCCATCCAACCACCTCATCCTCTGTCATCCCCTTCTCCTCCTGCCTTCAATCTTTCCCAGCATCAGGGTCTTTTCCAGTGAATCAGTTCTTCGCATCAGGTGGCCAAAACATTGGAGTTTCATCTTCAGCATCAGTCCTGCCAGTGAATATTCAGGATTGATTTCCTTTAGGGTAGACTGGTTGGATTTCCTTGCAGTCCAAGGGACTCTCAAGAATCTTCTCTGTTTGCCATAGTCATTATATCAACTTGCATTTCCACTGTCAGTGCAAGAGGGTTCCCTTTTCTCCACACCTTCTCCAGTATTTATTGTTTGTAGATTTCTAAATAATGACAATTCTGATTTGTGTCAGGTGGTACCTCGCTGCAGTTTTGATTTGCGTTTCTCTAAAATTAGTGATATAGAACATCTTTTCTTATGTTTTTTGGCCATCTGCATGTCTTCATTGGAGAAATGTCTATTTATGTCTTCCACCTAGTTTTTGATTGAATTGTCTACATAGAGCTGCAGTTGCTGTTTATATATTTTAGAGATTAATCCTTTGTCAGTTGCCTCATTTGCACATATTTCTCTCATTCTGAGGGTTGCTGTTTCATCTTTTTTATGGTTTCCTTTGCTGTGCAAAAGCTTTTAAGTTTCATTAGATCCTATCTGTTTATTTTTGTTTTTATTTTCATTACTCTAGAAGGTGGCTCAAAAAAGAATCTTGCTGTGATTTAGAGAATGTTGTGTCTGTGATTTCTTCTTAAGAATTTATGATTTCCTCTTAAGAGTTTCATGATACCTGGTCTTGCATTCAAGTCTTTAATCCACTTTGAGTTTACTTTTGTGTACAGTGTGAGGGAGTATTCTAATTTCATTTGTTTACCATGCTGCTGCTGCTGCTAAGTCGCTTCAGTTGTGTCCGACTCAATGCGACCCCATAGATGGCAGCCCAGCAGGCTCCCCCATCCCTGGGATTCTCCAGGCAGGAACACTGGAGTGGGTTGCCATTTCCTTCTCCAGTGCATCAAAGTGAAAAGTGAAAGTGAAGTTGCTCAGTTGTGTCCAACTCTTAGCGACCCCATGGACTGCAGCCCACCAGGCTCCTCCGTCCATGGGATTTTCCAGGCAAGAATACAGGAGTGGCGTGCCATCGCCTTCTCCAGTGTTTACCATAGCTGTCCACTTTTCCCAGTACCACTTATTGAAGAGACTGTCTTTTCTCCATTGTATACTCTTGCCTCCTCTGTCATAGATGAGGTGACTACATGTGCCTGAGTGTATCTCTGGGCTTTCTATCATTCTTTTGCTTCTTTTCCTTGCCTTATGTTAACAGTTTGAACTGTGGTAAAATTTTGAAAAGAAACACCGAGAATAGGCATTCTTTTTGCTGATGTTAGCGGCAAAGCGGCCAATATTTTATCATTAAGTATGATATTACCTGTATATTTTTCACAGATGCTCTTTGCCATATTGTAGAAGTTGTCCTACTAATTTTCAGAGTTTTTAATCTTGAATATATGTTGAATTTCTAATGCTTTTGATGGTGAAAATCCAGCCTCTGTGCTCCAATGCTGAATTGGATGTTGAAAACAAGAGTTTTGGGTGAAGTAGAAAATAATAGCTTAATTGCTTTGCCAGACAAAGGGGGGGACACAGCAGTTTCATGCCTTCAAAACCCAGTGTCTCAACCCAGAAGGATTTTGTGAGAAGCTTTATGTAGCAAAGGTGAAAATGCTGATAAGGATCAGGGTGTGTGCAGGACCTGAACTCCTTCAATCTGGGCCTCAGGTGATCTTTTTTTTTTTTTTTATATAATTGCTTTCAATATTGTGTTAGTTTCCGCTCTTCAATGAAGTAAATCAGTCATATGCATATATATCCCCTTTGTCAGGCTTCCTCGGTAGCTCAGCTGATAAAGAATCCACCTGCAATGCAGGAGACCCCAGTTCGATTCTTGGGTTGGGAAGATCCCCTGGAGAAGGGTTAGGCTACCTACTCCAGAATTCTTGGACTTCCCTGATGGCTCAGATGGTAAAGAATCCACCTGCAATGTGGGAGGACCTGGGTTTCATCCCTGGGTTGGGAAGATCCCCTAGAGGAGGGCAAGGCAACCCACTCCACTATTCTTTCTTAGAGAATCCCCATGGACAGGGGAGCCTGGCAGGCTTTAGTACATGGGGTTGCAAAGAGTCAGATACGACTGAGCGACTAAACACAGCACAGCATCCCCTCTCTCCTGGAGCTCCCACCCACTAGCATCCCACTCTAGTCTTCACAGAGCATGAAGCTGAGGTCCCTGCAGCTTCCCACTAGCTAGCTAGTTTATGCGTGTAGTGTATATTTGTCAGTCCCAATCTCCCCTAATGTGTTGCCGCCATCCCATGTCTGTAGGTCCATTCTTTAAGCCTCTGTCTCTATTCCTGCCTTAGAAATAGTTTCATGTATACTATTTTTCTGATTCCACATGTATGCATTAATACACAGTATTTGTTTTTCTCCGTCTGTCTTCACTCAGTGTGACAGACTCTAGGTCCACCCGTGTTTCTAGAATGACCCTGTTCTGTCCCTTCTCGTGGCTGAGTTGTATTCCACTGTATATATGTAGTGCATCTTTCTTGCCCAGTCGTCTGCTATTAGACATTTAGGTTGTTTCCACATCCTGACTTTTGTGAATGGTGCTGCAGTGAGCATTGGGGTGCATGTGTCCTGGATATATGTCCAGTAGGGGGATTGCTGGGTCATATGGTTTAATTTTTTAAGGAGCCTTCATACTGTTCACCACAGTAGCTGTATCAATTTACAGTTCCACCAACAGTGCAAGAGGGTTCCTCCATACCCTCTCCAGCATGTATTATTCATAGATTTTTTGAAATTACTATCTTTTAAAAATAATTATTTGTGTTTTGATTGTGCTGCATCCTCCTTCCTTTCGGCAGGCTTTCTCTAGTCGTGGCAGCGTGGGCCACTCTTTGTTGCAGTGCACGTGCTTCTTACTGTGGTGGCTTTTCTTGTTGCAGAGCATGGGGTCAAGGCACGTGGGCTGCAGTAGTTGCGACTCACGGGCACTAGAGCTCAGGCTCAGTAGTTGTGTGAATAGGCTCAGTTGCTTCAAGGCACGTGGACTCTTCCTGGAAGAAGGATTGAACCCACGTCCTGTGCACTGTGAATTGGAGTCTTAACCACTGTACTACCAAGGAAGCCCTGTCTACAGATTTTTTACGATGGCCATTCTGACTGGTGCGAGGTGATAGCTCACTGTAGTTTTGATTTGTGTTTCTCTAATGATGTTGAGCATCTTTTCATGTGCCTCTTGGCCATCTGTACATCTTCTTTGGAGAGGTGTCTACTTAGGTGTCCCAACCATTTTTTGATTGGGTGGTTTGTTTTTTTAATACTGAGCTGCATGAGCTGTTTATATACTTCAGAGATTATTCCGTTGACTGTTGCTTTGTTTGCAAATATTTTTTCCCATTCTGAGGGTTGTCGTCTTATTTATGATTTCCTTTGCTTCAACTTTTAGGTTTAATTAGGTCCCATTTTTACTTTCAGTGCTCTAGTTGGTCGATCAAAAAAGATACTGTGATTTAGATCAAAGTGTGTTTTCTCTTAAGTTTTATAGTGTTTTACATTTATGTCTTTAATCCATTTTGAATTTATTTTTGTGAGTTTTGCCACCAGAACACATGGTCATAGCAAACACCCTCTTCCAACAACAGAAGAGACAACTCTGCACATGGACATCACCAGATAGTCAACACCAAAATCAGATTGATTACAGTCTTTGCAGCCAAAGTTGGAGAAGCTCTATACAGTCAGCAGAAACAAGACCTGGAGCTGACTGTGGCTCAGATCATGATCTCCTGACTAAAAAATTCAGGCTTAAGTTGAAGAAAGTAGGGAAAACCACTAGAGCATTCAGGTATGATCTACATCAAACCCCTTATGATTATACATCAGAAGTAAAGTCCAATGCTGTAAAGAACAATATTGCATAGGAACCTGAAATGTTAGGTCCATGAATCAAGGTAATTGGATGTTGTCAAACAGGAGATGGCAAGAGTGAACGTCGACATTTTAGGAGTCAGTGAACTATAATGGACCAGAATGGGCAAATTTAATTCAGATGACCACTATATACTACTGTGGGCAAGAATCCCTTAGAAGAAATGGAGTAGCCCTCATAGTCAACAGAAGAGTTAAAAATGCAATACTTGGGTACAGTCTCAAAAACGACAGACTGATCTCTGTTCGTTCCCAAGGCAAACCATCCAGTATCACAGTAATCCAAGTCTATGACCCAATCACTAATGCTGAAGAAGCTGAAGTTAAATGGTTCTATGAAGACCTACACGACCTTCTAGAACTAACGCCAAAAGAGATGGCCTTTTCATCATAGGGGACTCGAATGCAAAAGTAGGAAGTCAAGAAACACCTGGAGTACCTGGCAAGTTTGGGCTTGGAGTACAAGATGAAGCAGGGCAAAGGCTAACAGAGTTTTGCCAAGAGAATGCACTGGTCATAGGAAACACACTCTTAGAACAACGCAAGAGATGAAACTCTACACATGGACATCACCAGATGGTCAATACAAAAATCAGACTGATTATATTCTTTGCAGCCTAAGATAGAGTAGCTCTATACAGTCAGAAAAATAAGACTGGGAGCTGACTGTGGCTCAGATCGTGAACTCCTTTTTGCAAAATTCAGACTTAAATTCAAGAAGGTAGGGAAAACCACTAGATCATTCAGGTATGACCTAAATCAAATCCTTTATGATTATACAGTGGAAGTGACACATTCAGGGGATTAGATCTGATAGAGTGCCTGAAGAACTATGGACAGAGGTTCCTCACATTGTACAGGATGTGGTGATCAAAATCATTCCCAAGAAAAAAGAAATGCAAAAAGGCAAAATGGTTGAGGAGGCCTTACAGATAGCTGAGAAAAGAAGAGAAGCAAAAGGCAAAGGAGAAAAGGAAAGATCCATNGGATTAGATCTGATAGAGTGCCTGAAGAACTATGGACAGAGGTTCCTCACATTGTACAGGATGTGGTGATCAAAATCATTCCCAAGAAAAAAGAAATGCAAAAAGGCAAAATGGTTGAGGAGGCCTTACAGATAGCTGAGAAAAGAAGAGAAGCAAAAGGCAAAGGAGAAAAGGAAAGATCCATCTATCTGAATGCAGAGTTCCAAAGAATAGCAAGGAGAGATAAAGCCTTTCTAAGTGATCAATACAAAGAAATAGAGGAAAACAAGAGAATGAGAAAAACTAGAGATCAAGATTGCTGGGCGAAATATCAAGCTCAGATATGCAAATGATAATACACTATTGGCAGAAAGCAAAGAGGAACTAAAGAGTCTCTTGATGAGACTGAATGAGAGGAATGAAAAAGCTGGCTTAAAACTCAGCCTTCAAAAAACAAAGATTACAGCATCCAGTCCCATCACTTCATGGGAAATAAATGGGGGGAAAGTGAAAACAGAGACATTTTATTTTCTTGGGCTCCAGACAGTGACTGCAGCCATGAAATTTAAAGACACTTACTCCTTGGAAGGAAAGCTATGACCTAGACAACGTATTAAAAAGCAGAGACATCACTTTGCCAACAAAGGCCCCTATAGTCAAAGCTATGGTTTTTCCAGGAGTCATGTTCAGATATGAGAGATGGACCATAAAGAAGGCTGAGGGTCAAAGAATTGATGACTTTGAATTGTGTGCTGGGGAAGACTCTTGAGAATCCCTTGAATATCAGGGATATCAAACCAGTCAATCCTAAAGGAAGTCAACCCTGATTATTCATTGGAAGGACTGGTACTGAAGCTGAAGCCCCAATATTTTGGCCACTTGTTGTGAAGAGCCGACTCATTGGAAAAGGCCCTAACACTGGAAAAGACTGAGGGAGGATAAGAAGGGAGCAACAGAATTAGATGGTTGGATTGTATCACCAACTCAATGGACATGAGTTTGAGCAAAGTCTGGGAGATAGTGAAGGACAGGGAAGCCTGGTGTGCTGCAGTTTATGGTGTCATGAAGAATTGGATACAACTAAGCGACTGAACAGCAGCATAGTGTTAGATACTGTTATTTCATTCTTTTATATGTCACTGTCCAGCTTTTCCAGCACCTCTTATTGAAGTCTTTCTTGTCTCTATTCGTATCCTTGCCTCCTTTGTCATACGTGAATTGCCCATAGATTGGTGGGTTTATCTGGGGGCTTTCTGTCCTGTACCATTGGTCTGTATTTCTTGTTTTATGGTGGCACCATACTTTCTTGATTACTGTGGCTTTGTAGTATATTTTGAAGTTGGGAGCCTGATTCCTCCAGCTCTGTTTTTCTTTCTCAAGATTGTGCTGGCTATTTAGGATTCACATGTTCTCCTGAAGAGCTTCTCTGCTCCTTTAGTCTACAATAAAGAATGTTAACATCTTTAATTTGTTGGGGGTTTTATTTCTGTGAAAGAGCTCAAAGATACTGTTATTTGTATCCCTTGAGTTGGAACCAGGACCCTGTCTGAAGGCTACATTACTGTGTCTTGCCTGCTCCTCACTTGCCTCTGCATCCCTTCCCTTACCTGACTGACAACTGTTTGAAAGGTTTCTGTGCCCAGGAGCCCCTCAGGGTCCAGCTCTGTTTCACTTATTCTGCAACCAGAGATATGATACAGTTTTTCTTTATCAGCCTGTAATATGGTAAGTAACACTGATTGTTTTTTAAATATTGAATCCACCATGCATTCCTGAATAAACCCAACATTATCCAACTTGATGGATTCAATTTGCTAATACTACATTAGAGATACTTGTTTTCATGTTCATATGGATATTAATCTGTAAATTCTTTTTTGGTAATATCTATTTGAAGTTTGTTATCAGTGTATGCTGGCCTCAAATGAAAGGAAGAACATTCCCTCTATTTGCTGAGCAAAAACTGTGCAAATTTGGTGTCATTTCTTCCTTAAGTGGTTGATAAATTTGACCACTGAAACCATCTGTGTCTGGAATTATCTTTGTAAGAGGTTTGTTGAACTAAACTCCATTTCTTTAACAGCAAATGTATGGATGCAAGAGTTGGACTGTGAAGAAAGCTGAGCGCCGAAGAACTGATGCTTTTGAACTGTGGTTTTGGAGAAGACTCTTGAGAGTCCCTTGGACTGCAAGGAGATCCAACCAGTCCATTCTAAAGGAGATCAGCCCTGGGTATTCTTTGGAAGGAATGATGCTAAAGCTGAAACTCCAGTACTTTGGCCACCTCATGCTAAGAGTTGACTCATTGCAAAAGACCCTGATCCTGGGAGGGATTGGGGGCAGGAGGAGAAGGGGACGACAGAGGATGAGATGGCTGGATGGCATCACCGACTCGATGGACATGAGTTTGAGTGAACTCCGGGAGATGGTGGACAGGGAGGCCTGGCGTGCTGCAATTCATAGGGTCGCAAGGAGTCAGACACGACTGAGAAACTGAACTGATTCAGATGTTAAAGTGTCATCCAAGGTCAATTTTAGTAAGTTGTATTTTTCAAAGGATTTCTCTATTTCAGCTACAATATCAAGTTGTTTGCCACACCAATTAGGGTATAGAATAGTAACGTGAATCAGGTGCCAACCAGAGAGCAGGCACGAATAACAAGTAAACAGTTACTGAGCCCTTCCCCTTTACTAGGGGATAACATGACATTTAAGCCTGGCAATTCCCTGAGATAGGTTTTGATAGTCTCATTTTACAAAAGAAGTCGGTGTCACTTGTCCAGAGTCACACAGGTATGCAGTACCGATGGGTGTCTAACAACCCCAGGGCCAGATAAAGGTGCAGTGAGGTATAATTAAAATAAATGTACAGCCCCTGGTCCCTCGGGTCCCCCCAGGAGCAAAGCCTGGCTGTGCAGGACTGGGAAGAACTGAGGAACCTTGCTGAAGGTAGGGTTCGCTGCCCGCAGCAGCGAAGTGGGAGAGCCTGGGAGAGTACCGCCCACTCCCTTCTGCTACTTCCCATTTGCAGTCAACCGGCGCGCATTGGTGACGTCACGGCGCCTGCCGCCCGGAAGTGTACGCGACGGCGACGGGGCCGTGGGGACGGTGAGAAGGCGTGCGGGGACGTGCGGGTGCGCGCTGCTGGGTGCGAGCAGCCGCGATGGCAGCACCCTGGGGCTGTCCCACGGGCTTGGTCTTGGGGAAGGCGGGTGCCGCGGTGTGAGAGGCCGCTTCCGCCCTCGGGAATAGAGCCCACTGTCGAGGTCGTGGGACCGCGTTTCTGCTACATCTGACTGACTGCGGGCTGATTCATCGGGCTTCCCCTGGGCGCTTTCCCTTCCTTGCGGCCGGGCCTCTGGCCTTCCTTGTAGGTCCAGCACCTGTTGGGGGGTACAGGACGTGCCATTTCAGGGCCTGGGTTCCTGCTGGGTTTTCTGTGTAGAAGCGTGGAAGGAAGTGCGGTGTTTTCCTTCCCCGGTTCTTTGGAGAAGGAGAACTCGCCACCTGGTGGGAAACGCCGCTCTGTGAAACCTGTTTTTCCAAGTAAAGGAATGGTTCTTCTCTGGGATTTCTGTTGGTTTCTGTTTGCGATCTGTTGCTGCCTCCCAGAGGCCCACCCTACATGGAAAATGGAGCGTGATGATGATGGACCACAGATGGCAGGGTGTGAATGGGTGGGATTCAGGAGACTTGATGGGATAGGCGATGGTGAATGAGGAAGAAGCGGGCAGCCAGAAGAGATGATAGGAAAACATCTTGTTTTGCAGTGCAGAGGACATATCCTGGGGTCATGAGTCTCAGGTGTGTGTGAGCAAGTCTGCTGATGTACACACGACTGTGAATTGTTCTGGAGAAGAGCAAGTGTCCCTGAAAGTGTTTGAGTTACATTTTCTGGAACCACTGTTCGTGGCCGCCTGGTACCCCTCAGGCTTTAACTGAGACCAGTCTCCCAGGAGAGCATCCGACGTAGAATGCGGTGTTAAAATAGTAGTAAGTGCTTAGGGAGGGCAAAACCGGGTAACTGCAGGGGTAGCCCGGATGTAATTTTCCTTCATGTTGTCAGTTTTTTCCGTTTTTCATGTGATCAGGAGACGACTGTGTCTGTGTTGGTAAAATCACTGCGCATCCCCTCATTGTCCTGCGCTTGTAAATTTCATCGTGGTGTGTGCATGCTTGTCTTGTAGATGCGAGGTGGTGACTTTCTCCCCAGATGCTGAGGTGCCTGGATCCCTGGCGCAGGCAGTTACTGAGCTGCAGCTGGAGTAGACTGTGCCTTCTGAAGCACTCTGTGTTTACAATGAAGTTGCAGTCTCCAGAATTCCAGTCACTTTTCACAGAAGGATTGAAGAGTCTGACAGGTGAGAAGTCGGATGCCTCTTCTTGCTTTGTATAAATGGAGAGGCAGAGAGGTAATGTTTTTAAACCAACATTCATAGTTTTTTTTGTGAATGTTGAGCTAATGAAAGCAGGGTTTACTATGAATAATCCAAAACAATAGCCAAGTCATGAGAAGAGGCAAATAATGATTGCAGTAAAAAGCATGGCTTTTCTGTGTTACCCCCAAGCACTTCATATGCATCACAGAATTGGATCTACTGACTGAAGGATTAGATACTTTTTCTCTTGTATTGTTGAGGAAGCAGAGGCTTAGGAATGTGAAATTCCTTGGCACCATTTTTATAACTAATAACTGAAGAGCTTAGAGTTGAACTTTTGCAGTCTGATTTGAGAACCCAGCTTGTCACCACTAAGCTATATTTCTGGCCCAGGTATCAGTGCTTTCCGAGAGAACCAGAGGCAGAAGTAAGTGGGAGTCATCTCCATTTGTGCGTATACAAACCTTATCTGGAAGGGACACGGGAAGTGGCTTTAGCTAAGTGCCTGGCCACAGGCGCTTCATGCTGCTTGCCGCGGTTCTCTGCTTGGTATCAGCTGTCGCTGTTACAGTGCACACGGTTGCGTTGCAGACTTCAGGGTCTCTTAGTCGTGTCTTTATAGATGCAGTGTTACTGTTCAGTGGCGTAGTCGGGTCCAACTCCCTGGGACCCTGCGAACTGCAGTACGCCAGACGTCCCTGTCCTTCACCAAACTCGTGTCCGTTGAGTCAGTGATGCCATCCAACCATCTCATCCTCTGTCGTTCCCTTCTTCTGCCCACAGTCTTTCCGAGCATCAGGGTCTTTTCCAGTAGTTGACTCTTCACATCAGGTGGCCAGACTATTGGAGCTTCAGTTTCAGCATCAGTCCTTCCAGTGAATATTCAGGGTTGATGTCCTTTAGCGTTGGCTGGTTTCATCTCCCTGTTGTCCCAGGGACTCTCAAGAGTCTTCTCCAGCACCACAGTTCGGAAGCATCAATTCTTAGACACTCTGCCTTCTTTATGGTCCAACTCTCACATCCGTACATGACTACTGGAAAAACCACAGCTTTAACTAGATGGACCTTTGTCATCAAAGCGATGTCTCTGCTTTTTAATACACTGTTTAGGTTCGTCATAGCTTTTCTTCCAGGGAGCAGGCATCTTAATTTCATGGCTAGAGTCACTGTCCTCAGTAATTTGGGAAGTATATTAAGGTGTATATATGTAGAGACATGACCTTACATGTTGGTTTGTCCTTTAGATTCACTTGGGGAGCTTTTATAGCTTACAAATGCTAGGGTCCCACTCCTGCCCTATTGACTGGAATCTCTGAGGAGTATGGGCATTTATAAATTTCTATGGAAACTGCTCCCTTAATTCTGATGCCCAGAAGGTGAAGGGTCTGTTGCTTACTTTAAAGTGACTGTCCTTTTACCAGCTAATTTTTTGTTTTAATACTTACTTGGCTGCACCAGTCTCAGCTGTGGCATGTGGGGTCTTCATTGCAGCGCACAGACTCCCGAGTTTTGGCGCGTGGGCTCAGTAGTTCTGGGGCACGGGCTTAGCTGCTCTGTGGCGTGTGGGGTCTTAGTTCCGCACCCAGGGATCGTGCCCTTCTGCTGCATTGCAAGGTGGGTTCTTAATCACTTGACCACAGGGCATGTCCCTGCAGTAGCTTATTGACAAAGCTACTTTCCTGTTCTTTAAATAAGGTGATTTTTAGGTATTTGTTAGAAATAAATGATCCAGAACTACTTGAGTTTTATAGACCATAGTTTCATATGGTCTTGAAGTAGGGGCCCTAAAGTAGATACTTCACTCTGATTTAGAGTGAAAAAGAGAAATGAGTGAAATTAATTTTAATAACTTTTTCGTACAGCTCATTTAATTCAGTACATCTAAGATACCGCCATTTTAAAGTCCTATTTGTTTACAAATTATGAGTGACATATTTTCCACTCTTATAATCTTTGAAATCTGGTGTGTAGACCATCTTAATTGAGACTCACCACATTTCAAGTGCTCAGGAACTACATGTGGCTCCTGTGTGTACAGCTCGTATCTGTAGGTGCTGACTTACAGTTGAATGTGAGTTTGTTCTTTTCTTTATATGTCTCTCCCAGCTCCCATTCTTACCATCTTCATTGTAAGAGGTTTCTTGGGAGATAGCTGCCAAATGACTGGATGTAGAGAATGTATTTATTTTGGCTGTGCTGGGTCTTCACTGCTGTGCCTTATTTTTCCCCCTCTGGTTGCGGCGAGTGGGGGCTGCTCCTTGCAGGTGCTTCTCTTGTTGCAGGGCATGGGCTATGTGGCGCGAAGCCTTCAGTCCTTGTGGTGTGTGAGCTCAGCAGTTAATGGTTCCTGGGCTCCGGAGCACAGGCTCTGTAGTTGTGGCACATGGCCTTAGTCACTCCATAGCACGTGGGATCTTCCCGGATCGGGGACTGCACCCACGTCTCCTGCATTGGCAGGTGGAATCTTTACTGCTGAGCTATCAAGCCCCTTCTGTGTTTTTCTTTTGGAAACAAGACTGTGGATATTGATTACTGTAGGTCCTTGAACAGTTTTTACCAGTTGCATTTGGCCTCCTAACCCTGACTTCAGGAGCCGAATGTGCTTTACCTTGAGGTGAAGTCCCAGGAAGCGAGAAACGGAAGAGTGCGGCAGAGAGAGGCAGGATTTGGCCCATGGCCTTGGCCTTGAAACACCAACCCAGGTTTTCTCGGTTATAGTGGAAGTGGCAAGGATATAATCTTTTAGTGAAATGCCCAACAGTTGGAAAATCAAATAGTTACTTCTGTATGATCTCTGCTAGTTTCTACAGACTTGAATGTCTTGCTAAAATATAGTATTCTGTGTGAAAACCATGCACAAAAGCAACAAAGGAAAAAAAAAATGCAGCTGTTGCATGGTGCTGCTGCGCAGCTTAATACTGTACCAGTTAAATCATGATGGCTGTTTTGCCAAATAAATTAGTTTCCAGTGTGCAAGAATTTGGGAGGTTTAGGATAGTGTATGATTCTCATATAGAATTTTATGTCAGTTTATTTCACGTAATTTGTTTTCCTTTTGCTTAAGGATAGCCATATAATACTGTTTTGTTTAGTTGCTAGGTCATGTCTGACTCGCTGTGACCCCATGGACTATATAGCCCATCAGGCTTCTCTGTCCATGGGATTTTCCAGCCAAAAATGCTAAAGTGGGTTGCCATTTCCTCCTCCAAGGGATCTTCCTGACCCCGGGATCAAACCCACGTCTTCTGCTTTGGCAGGCCAGTTCTTTACCACTGAGCCCCCTAGGAAGCCCCTCCTTCATTCTATACATGAGGCTAAAGTTCCAAACGTAATAATTTTTGTGTAAGTTAAATGGTTGTTGTATAGTCGCTCAGTCCTGTCTGATTCTTTGCGACCCCGTGGACTGCAGCACACCAGGCTTCCCTGTCCTTCACCATCTCCCGGAGTTTGCTCTAGTTAATGTTCATTGAGTCGGTGATGCCATCCAACCATTTCATCCTCTTTTGCCTCTTTCTTCTTCTGCCTTCAGTCTTTCCCAGGTTCAGGGTCTTCAGTGAGTTGGATCTTTGCATCAGGTGGCCAAAGTATTGGAGCTTCAGCATCAGTCCTTCCCATGAATGTCTCCTTGCTATCCAGGCGGCTCTCAGGAGTTTTCTCCAGCATCAGAGTTCATGTGACCTGTTCATGGGTCATAAAATCAATTTAGTGGTCATGACCAGTGTTAAAAAATAGAGGAAACGCGATAATAGAACAGGTTAGATTGCATGGTGTATATATAGTAAGGGTGAGTGCTGCTGTTTCATGAAACTCTTGTTTACCCTCCCTGTCTGAGTCTCATGAAAACTGCACTAACAGATGATTTCAGTGTTTTAAGGAACCGTGAACCCCATATTAAGGAATCAGCGGGACTTGACTGGAAACGTGGGGCTGGAGGAGTATGAGCGCTCCCTCTGGGAGGGGCTCCCAGGAGTGGTTTCCATGTGCAAGAGCTTTTAGTCAAGCGGGGAGGTAGAGGGACAACCTTGGTTGTTTTTCAGCAGGTGATTCTAGGGAGTCTGCAGAGATGTGGAGCTGGGAGGTTCGGGAAGGACAGGTAGAGGAAGAGGGTGGCGGAGCACAGAGGTTGGCACGGGGCTGGAGGCCGATGTCTTGAGCTGTGCTGCGGTGCTAGAGCTCTGATGCACCCTCCTGCCAAAGACCAGTAAGAACACCCCTCGGCGAGTCAGGCAGAGTGGGGCTTGCTGACCGAGGAGAACCTCGAGGCCTCTGAGAAAAGCCAGTGTAGAAACGACTTTTTGTAGGATTTGGCCTTGTGTCACACGCTTTGGGGGCTTTGCTGTGGATTAGGGTGTCAGGAAGCAGGGGTTAGTCTGATGGTCTTAAGCATCCTTACCTGGAAGGTGGGGGCAGCGTGAGGATGAAGCTGGCCCCTGAGGCACAGTTGTGTGTATTAACTGTGAGCGGTTGCTCTCTGGACAGTGTGCGTGTCTCATCTTTATTCACACATGCTGGTCTCAGAGAGGCCTTGTCTCGTGTGGACGTTCTCTGGCATGATAATGTTCACAGGAGGGTACCCAGGCCTCGTATGCGAGTCCAGCACGCAGCAGCGGCTCGGCTTCGGGGGGGAGTCAGGCCGGGCCCTGATTCATCCTCACTGGATCCCATGTGGTTCCCTCAGTCACGTGGGTGCTTATGGTAGACTCAGCCTTTCTTCCGCCTGCAGAGGAGTCAGCTCTTGGTCTTCTGGACTCAGTCCTCATGGTAGTTGGCGTGTGTGGCTTCTCTGGAGCAGAGCTATGAGCTGGTTTTATATGTGGCTTATTTCTGGAAGGATTCTTTGCAGTGTTCACCATACGTGGTGTGATAGATAACATTTGATGGCTTCCTGCGTCAGCATGCTGTTGCTTCAACAGAAAACACACCGAGGATGTGCAGGAACACTTCACCTTTCTAGAGTATTCCCTGTACTTTTTGGTAGTGATTCAGATTTGCATTGATGACCTTGAGACATTTAGATACCCTGCATTAACCTAAGAAAATTCCGCCAGTTCCCTGCTTCTCATGGTTGTTGAAGGCGTTCTGCTGTAGGCAAGTCCCTTCATTGCTGTGGGCTTTGTTCTCACAGGTTTGTTTGTTTTTTTTAATTTACTAATTTTTAATTGGAGGATGCTTGCTTTACAATGTTGTATTGGTTTCTGCCATACTACAGTGTGAATCGGCCAAGAGTATGCCACGGCTCCCACCTCCCACCCCAACCCACCTGCTCTCCCAGTTTTATATAAAAAGACTGAATTCGGTTATCTCTGCTGTGCCAAACAGATGGAAGAGCTTGTGCTTCTGTGATTCTTGAAAGAAACCCACTGAAATAAAAAACATTCCTTTTTGTCTCAGAATTATTTGTCAAGGAAAATCATGAGTTGCGAATCGCGGGAGGAGCCGTGAGGGATCTGCTGAGTGGGGTGAAGCCACAGGATGTGGATTTTGCCACCACAGCCACCCCAGCTCAGATGAAGGAGCTGTTCCAGTCGGTCGGCATCCGCATGATCAACAACAAAGGAGAGAAGCATGGGACCATCACCGCCAGGGTGAGTGAGGAGTCTGACGGGAGCAGCCTTTTCTTTTTTGAAAACTTAATTTTATAGATGATTTCTAGCATTTAAAAACCTAATAGCAAAGAAGCCTCATTAAGAAAGTCTCCTCTGCCTTCTATGAAATCCTGCACCCTCCTTTGTTGCAGCCCCTTTCAGCTAATATTTATAGCCAGTACCTTTTCCCTCCACGTTTCTAAAACAGACCTTTCTGAAGCTTCAGTGTTTCATTTCTGTTTTAAATTTCCAGTCTTCAGATGTTGTTTATTGACTTCTGCAAGGCAGGCGGCTTAGCCTCCTCAGTGCATTTCTGCCGTAATTTCTGGCCGAATGCGCCCCTCCCTGTTGTTTGCAGCTAGATGGCGGGATGCGCTTTGACTCCATTCCTTGTGCTTCATGCTTGGGGTTTCCCTGCAGTTGGTGGTGTGTCTCTGACACGGCTCTGGGGCGCCGCTCCCGCTGTGCCCTGCCCGTGCGCGTCCTCTGGGGGCCTCACCACGGCGGGGCTCAGTCCCTTCTGCTGGAGCCAGCTCACCTCCCACCCGTGCTCACCTGGGAGGCCCGTGCGTCAGACCCAGGAGCGTCCTTGCCCCTTTCCTTATTAAACCTCCTGGTTCCTGATCCCAGGGGCTGTTCTGTCTAGGTTTATGCCCTCATATCAGTAGCCTGAAAGAGTCTGGCATGAGTGAAAACGCTGTTATTTTGCCTCCGTTCATGCTGATCGGATAGTTTGGCTGGCTGTGAAATTCAAGGCTGGGAATCACTCTCAGGCAGAAATGTAAAGGCTTTGTTCTCTGCCTCCCAGAGTTGCCACTGAGAAGCCTGAGCTTGTTCAGATTTCTCCCGCGTTAGAGAACTGACTCCCCCTCCCCGGTTTGGAAGCCCTTCTGATCACTTTATGTCTGGTGTTTTCAGTTTGAAGAGGATGTGCCTTGGCTTGGATTGGGCACTGCCTTGGCGTAGCGCGGAGCGGGCCTTCTGTATTCACTCCTCTCCTGAGTCCACCCCCTTTGGCGAGTGTCTTCTCCTGCGGAAGCCTCTGTGAATGCTGGATGTCGGGCCACAGGGACTGTCCCCCAGTTTTACCTTTTATCTCTTATATTTTCATTTAATTTCTGTGAAGCTACCTTAACTTGATCATCCAGTTTTTCTGTTGGCAGCTTTTGCTGTCTTTTTTATATTTTCAAGAGGTCTTTTTTAGACTATTTTTGAAAGCTTCCTGTTCTTGTTTCAGATGCAGTGTCATCTGATATTTCCCTGAGAGTACCAGTTCTAGGTGCGCTGTTGTGGTTCAGTCGTTATGTGTGTCCAACTCTTTGCGACTCCATGGACTGCAGCACGCCAGACCTCCCTGTCCTTCACCATCTCTTGGAGTTTGCCCAAGTTCAGGTCTATTGCATCAGTGATGCCGTCCACCACCGTCTCATTTTCTGTTGCCCTCTTTTCCTTCTGCCTCCTATCTTTCCCAGCTTCAGAGTCTTTTCTAGTGAGTCAGCTATTCGCATCAGGTGGCCAAAGTATTACAGCTTCAGCCTCAGTCCTTCTGATGAGTATTCAGGGTTGATTTCCTTTAGGGTTGACTGGTTTGATCTCCTTGCAGTCCAAGGAACTCTCAACAGTCTTCTCCAGCACCACAGTTCAAAAGCATCAGTTCTTCAGCACTTTGCCTTCTTTATGGTCTAGCCTTCACAACCGCACATGACTGCTGGAAAGACCACAGCCTTGACTATACGGACCTTTGTCACCAAAGTAATGCGATTGCTTTTTAACACACTGTCTAGGTTTGTCACAGCTTTCTTGCCAAGAAGCAATCGTCTTCTGATTTCATGGCTGCAGTCACCATCCTCAGTGATTTTAGAGCCCAAGAAGAAATCTGTCCCTACTTCAACCTTTTCCCCTCTGTTTGCCATGAAGTAATGGGACCAGACACTATGATTTTAGTTTTTTAAANAGGTTTGTCACAGCTTTCTTGCCAAGAAGCAATCGTCTTCTGATTTCATGGCTGCAGTCACCATCCTCAGTGATTTTAGAGCCCAAGAAGAAATCTGTCCCTACTTCAACCTTTTCCCCTCTGTTTGCCATGAAGTAATGGGACCAGACACTATGATTTTAGTTTTTTAAATATTTGGTTTTAACAGGCTTTTTCACTCTCCTTCACTCTCATCAAGAGGTTGTTTAGTGCATCTTTGCTTTTGCCAGTAGAGTAGTATAATTTGCATATCTGAGGTTGTTGATATTTCTCCTGGCAGTCTTGATTCCAGATTGTACTTCATCCAGCCAAGCATTTCTCATGATGTGCTCTGTGTATAAGTTAAATCAACAAGGGTACAGTAAACAGCCTTGTCATATTCCTTTCTCAATCCTGAACCAGTTGGTTGTTGCATACAAGGTTCTAACTGTTACTTCTTGACCTGCATACAGATTTCTGAAGAGGCAGGTAAGGTGGTCTGGTAATCCCATCCCTTTAGGAGTTTTCCGCAGTTTGTTACAATCCACACAGTCAAAGGCTTTAGCATAGTCAATGAAACAGAGGTAGATGTTTTTCTGAAATTCCCTTGCTTTCTTTATGATCCAACAAATGTTGACAATTTGATCTCTGGTTCCTCTGCCTTTTCTAAACCCAGCTTGAACATCTGGAAGTTCTTGGAGTTCTTTACCACTGAGCCCCCTAGGAAGCCCCTCCTTCATTCTATACATGAGGCTAAAGTTCCAAACGTAATAATTTTTGTGTAAGTTAAATGGTTGTTGTATAGTCGCTCAGTCCTGTCTGATTCTTTGCGACCCCGTGGACTGCAGCACACCAGGCTTCCCTGTCCTTCACCATCTCCCGGAGTTTGCTCTAGTTAATGTTCATTGAGTCGGTGATGCCATCCAACCATTTCATCCTCTTTTGCCTCTTTCTTCTTCTGCCTTCAGTCTTTCCCAGGTTCAGGGTCTTCAGTGAGTTGGATCTTTGCATCAGGTGGCCAAAGTATTGGAGCTTCAGCATCAGTCCTTCCCATGAATGTCTCCTTGCTATCCAGGCGGCTCTCAGGAGTTTTCTCCAGCATCAGAGTTCATGTGACCTGTTCATGGGTCATAAAATCAATTTAGTGGTCATGACCAGTGTTAAAAAATAGAGGAAACGCGATAATAGAACAGGTTAGATTGCATGGTGTATATATAGTAAGGGTGAGTGCTGCTGTTTCATGAAACTCTTGTTTACCCTCCCTGTCTGAGTCTCATGAAAACTGCACTAACAGATGATTTCAGTGTTTTAAGGAACCGTGAACCCCATATTAAGGAATCAGCGGGACTTGACTGGAAACGTGGGGCTGGAGGAGTATGAGCGCTCCCTCTGGGAGGGGCTCCCAGGAGTGGTTTCCATGTGCAAGAGCTTTTAGTCAAGCGGGGAGGTAGAGGGACAACCTTGGTTGTTTTTCAGCAGGTGATTCTAGGGAGTCTGCAGAGATGTGGAGCTGGGAGGTTCGGGAAGGACAGGTAGAGGAAGAGGGTGGCGGAGCACAGAGGTTGGCACGGGGCTGGAGGCCGATGTCTTGAGCTGTGCTGCGGTGCTAGAGCTCTGATGCACCCTCCTGCCAAAGACCAGTAAGAACACCCCTCGGCGAGTCAGGCAGAGTGGGGCTTGCTGACCGAGGAGAACCTCGAGGCCTCTGAGAAAAGCCAGTGTAGAAACGACTTTTTGTAGGATTTGGCCTTGTGTCACACGCTTTGGGGGCTTTGCTGTGGATTAGGGTGTCAGGAAGCAGGGGTTAGTCTGATGGTCTTAAGCATCCTTACCTGGAAGGTGGGGGCAGCGTGAGGATGAAGCTGGCCCCTGAGGCACAGTTGTGTGTATTAACTGTGAGCGGTTGCTGTCTGGACAGTGTGCGTGTCTCATCTTTATTCACACATGCTGGTCTCAGAGAGGCCTTGTCTCGTGTGGACGTTCTCTGGCATGATAATGTTCACAGGAGGGTACCCAGGCCTCGTATGCGAGTCCAGCACGCAGCAGCGGCTCGGCTTCGGGGGGGAGTCAGGCCGGGCCCTGATTCATCCTCACTGGATCCCATGTGGTTCCCTCAGTCACGTGGGTGCTTATGGTAGACTCAGCCTTTCTTCCGCCTGCAGAGGAGTCAGCTCTTGGTCTTCTGGACTCAGTCCTCATGGTAGTTGGCGTGTGTGGCTTCTCTGGAGCAGAGCTATGAGCTGGTTTTATATGTGGCTTATTTCTGGAAGGATTCTTTGCAGTGTTCACCATACGTGGTGTGATAGATAACATTTGATGGCTTCCTGCGTCAGCATGCTGTTGCTTCAACAGAAAACACACCGAGGATGTGCAGGAACACTTCACCTTTCTAGAGTATTCCCTGTACTTTTTGGTAGTGATTCAGATTTGCATTGATGACCTTGAGACATTTAGATACCCTGCATTAACCTAAGAAAATTCCGCCAGTTCCCTGCTTCTCATGGTTGTTGAAGGCGTTCTGCTGTAGGCAAGTCCCTTCATTGCTGTGGGCTTTGTTCTCACAGGTTTGTTTGTTTTTTTAAATTTACTAATTTTTAATTGGAGGATGCTTGCTTTACAATGTTGTATTGGTTTCTGCCATACTACAGTGTGAATCGGCCAAGAGTATGCCACGGCTCCCACCTCCCACCCCAACCCACCTGCTCTCCCAGTTTTATATAAAAAGACTGAATTCGGTTATCTCTGCTGTGCCAAACAGATGGAAGAGCTTGTGCTTCTGTGATTCTTGAAAGAAACCCACTGAAATAAAAAACATTCCTTTTTGTCTCAGAATTATTTGTCAAGGAAAATCATGAGTTGCGAATCGCGGGAGGAGCCGTGAGGGATCTGCTGAGTGGGGTGAAGCCACAGGATGTGGATTTTGCCACCACGGCCACCCCAGCTCAGATGAAGGAGCTGTTCCAGTCGGTCGGCATCCGCATGATCAACAACAAAGGAGAGAAGCATGGGACCATCACCGCCAGGGTGAGTGAGGAGTCTGACGGGAGCAGCCTTTTCTTTTTTGAAAACTTAATTTTATAGATGATTTCTAGCATTTAAAAACCTAATAGCAAAGAAGCCTCATTAAGAAAGTCTCCTCTGCCTTCTATGAAATCCTGCACCCTCCTTTGTTGCAGCCCCTTTCAGCTAATATTTATAGCCAGTACCTTTTCCCTCCACGTTTCTAAAACAGACCTTTCTGAAGCTTCAGTGTTTCATTTCTGTTTTAAATTTCCAGTCTTCAGATGTTGTTTATTGACTTCTGCAAGGCAGGCGGCTTAGCCTCCTCAGTGCATTTCTGCCGTAATTTCTGGCCGAATGCGCCCCTCCCTGTTGTTTGCAGCTAGATGGCGGGATGCGCTTTGACTCCATTCCTTGTGCTTCATGCTTGGGGTTTCCCTGCAGTTGGTGGTGTGTCTCTGACACGGCTCTGGGGCGCCGCTCCCGCTGTGCCCTGCCCGTGCGCGTCCTCTGGGGGCCTCACCACGGCGGGGCTCAGTCCCTTCTGCTGGAGCCAGCTCACCTCCCACCCGTGCTCACCTGGGAGGCCCGTGCGTCAGACCCAGGAGCGTCCTTGCCCCTTTCCTTATTAAACCTCCTGGTTCCTGATCCCAGGGGCTGTTCTGTCTAGGTTTATGCCCTCATATCAGTAGCCTGAAAGAGTCTGGCATGAGTGAAAACGCTGTTATTTTGCCTCCGTTCATGCTGATCGGATAGTTTGGCTGGCTGTGAAATTCAAGGCTGGGAATCACTCTCAGGCAGAAATGTAAAGGCTTTGTTCTCTGCCTCCCAGAGTTGCCACTGAGAAGCCTGAGCTTGTTCAGATTTCTCCCGCGTTCGAGAACTGACTCCCCCTCCCCGATTTGGAAGCCCTTCTGATCACTTTATGTCTGGTGTTTTCAGTTTGAAGAGGATGTGCCTTGGCTTGGATTGGGCACTGCCTTGGCGTAGCGCGGAGCGGGCCTTCTGTATTCACTCCTCTCCTGAGTCCACCCCCTTTGGCGAGTGTCTTCTCCTGCGGAAGCCTCTGTGAATGCTGGATGTCGGGCCACAGGGACTGTCCCCCAGTTTTACCTTTTATCTCTTATATTTTCATTTAATTTCTGTGAAGCTACCTTAACTTGATCATCCAGTTTTTCTGTTGGCAGCTTTTGCTGTCTTTTTTATATTTTCAAGAGGTCTTTTTTAGACTATTTTTGAAAGCTTCCTGTTCTTGTTTCAGATGCAGTGTCATCTGATATTTCCCTGAGAGTACCAGTTCTAGGTGCGCTGTTGTGGTTCAGTCGTTATGTGTGTCCAACTCTTTGCGACTCCATGGACTGCAGCACGCCAGACCTCCCTGTCCTTCACCATCTCTTGGAGTTTGCCCAAGTTCAGGTCTATTGCATCAGTGATGCCGTCCACCACCATCTCATTTTCTGTTGCCCTCTTTTCCTTCTGCCTCCTATCTTTCCCAGCTTCAGAGTCTTTTCTAGTGAGTCAGCTATTCGCATCAGGTGGCCAAAGTATTACAGCTTCAGCCTCAGTCCTTCTGATGAGTATTCAGGGTTGATTTCCTTTAGGGTTGACTGGTTTGATCTCCTTGCAGTCCAAGGAACTCTCAACAGTCTTCTCCAGCACCACAGTTCAAAAGCATCAGTTCTTCAGCACTTTGCCTTCTTTATGGTCTAGCCTTCACAACCGCACATGACTGCTGGAAAGACCACAGCCTTGACTATACGGACCTTTGTCACCAAAGTAATGCGATTGCTTTTTAACACACTGTCTAGGTTTGTCACAGCTTTCTTGCCAAGAAGCAATCGTCTTCTGATTTCATGGCTGCAGTCACCATCCTCAGTGATTTTAGAGCCCAAGAAGAAATCTGTCCCTACTTCAACCTTTTCCCCTCTGTTTGCCATGAAGTAATGGGACCAGACACTATGATTTTAGTTTTTTAAATATTTGGTTTTAACAGGCTTTTTCACTCTCCTTCACTCTCATCAAGAGGTTGTTTAGTGCATCTTTGCTTTTGCCAGTAGAGTAGTATAATTTGCATATCTGAGGTTGTTGATATTTCTCCTGGCAGTCTTGATTCCAGATTGTACTTCATCCAGCCAAGCATTTCTCATGATGTGCTCTGTGTATAAGTTAAATCAACAAGGGTACAGTAAACAGCCTTGTCATATTCCTTTCTCAATCCTGAACCAGTTGGTTGTTGCATACAAGGTTCTAACTGTTACTTCTTGACCTGCATACAGATTTCTGAAGAGGCAGGTAAGGTGGTCTGGTAATCCCATCCCTTTAGGAGTTTTCCGCAGTTTGTTACAATCCACACAGTCAAAGGCTTTAGCATAGTCAATGAAACAGAGGTAGATGTTTTTCTGAAATTCCCTTGCTTTCTTTATGATCCAACAAATGTTGACAATTTGATCTCTGGTTCCTCTGCCTTTTCTAAACCCAGCTTGAACATCTGGAAGTTCTTGGTTCATGTACTGTTGTAGCCTGACTTGGAGGATTTTGAGCATAACATCACTAGCATGGGAGACAAGTGCAATTGTCCAGTGGTTTGAACACTCTTTAGTACTGTCCTTGGGAACTGGGATGCTGCTGCTGCTGCTAAGTCGCTTTAGTCGTGTCTGTGACCCCATAGATGGCAGCCCGCCAGGCTCCCCCGTCCCTGGGATTCTCCAGGCAAGAACACTGGAGTGTGGTGCCATTGCCTTCTCCAACGCACTAAAGTGAAGTCTCTCAGTCGTGTCCGACTCTTTGCATCCCCATGGACTGCAGCCTTCCAGGCTTCTCTGTCTTGGGAGTTTCCAGGCAAGAGTACTGGAGTGGGGTGCCATCGCCTTCTCCAGGGAATGGGGATGAGGACTGACCTTTTCCAGTTCTGTGACCACTGCTGGGTTTTCCAAATTTGCTGACATATAGAGTGAAGCACTTTGATAGCATCATCTTTTAGGATTTTGAATAGCTCTGTTGGAATTCCATCGCCTCCACTAGCTTTATTGACAGCAGTGCTTCCTAAGGCCCACTTGACTTCACACTCCAGAATGTCTGGCTCTGGGTGACTGACCACGCCATCATAGTAATCCGGTTCATTAAGATCTTTTTTGTACAGGTCTGTGTATTCTTTCCGTCTCTTTGTGACCTCTTCTTCTGTTCGCTTTTGTCCTTTTTAAGAGCCATCTTTGGGTGAAGTGAGCCTCTGACGTTTGCAGTCTTCTGACGAGGTCTCCAGTCTCACCCTTTCTGTTGCGTTCCTGTGCTTCTTTTCGTTGTTCCTGGGAGAAGCCCTCGTCTCTCCGTGCTGTTCTCTGGAGCTCTGCTTTCATTGGCTGCACCTTTCCCTTTCTCCCTTGCTTTTCACTTCTCTTCTCTCTCCAGCTATTTGTAGAGCCTCCTCAGATGACCACTTTGCCTTCTTGCTTTTCTTTTAATTTGGGAAGGTTTTGTTTTCTGCCTCCTGTACAGTATTATGGACCTCTGTCCATAGTTCTTCAGGTGTTCTGTTTACTAGATCTAATCCCTTCAAACTATTTGTCACCTCAAGTGCATATTCATAGGGGATTTGATTTAAGTTGTACCTGGCTGGCCTCGTGGTTTTCCCTGCTTTCTTTACTTTAAGCCTGAATTTTGCTATGAGAAGCTGATGATCTGAGCCAGAGTCCACTCCAGGTCTTGTTTTTGCTGACTGTATGTAGCGTCTCCATCTTCACCTACAAAGAATGTAATCAGTCTGATTTTGGTATTGACCATGTGGTGATGTCCATGTGTAAAGCTGTCTCTTGTGTTGTTGAAAAAGGGTGTTTACTGTGACCAGTGCATTCTCTTGGCAGAACTCGGTTAGCTTTTGCCCTACTTCATTTTGTACTCCAAGGCCAGACTTGCCTGTTACTCCAGGTTTCTCTTCACTTCCTCCTTTTGCATTCCAGTCCCCAGTGATGAATAGGAAGGACATCTTTTCCTGGTGTTAGTTCTAGGAGGTCTTGTAGGTCTTAATAGAATTGATCAGCTTCAGAACTTCCTCAGCATTTCTGGTTGGGACATAGACCTGGATTGCTGTGATGTTGAATGGTTTGCCTTGGAAACTAACCGAGATCATTCTGTCATTTTTGAGTTTGCACCCAAGTACTGCATTTCAGACTCTTGTTGACTATGAGGGCTACTCCATTTTTTCTGTTGGATTCTTGCCCACAGTAGTAGATATAATGGTCATATGAATTAAATTCACGCATTCCAGTCCAGTCCATTTTAGTTCACTGATTTCTAAAATGTTGATGTTCACTCTTGCCATCTCCTGCTTGACCACATCCAGTCTACCTTGATTCATGGACCTGACGTTCCAGGCTCCTGTGCAGTACTGCTCTTTATAGCGTGGGATTTTACTTCATCGCCAGACACATCCACAGCTGAGCGTTCTTCCCGCTGTGGCCCAGCCGCTTCATCCTCTCTGGCGCTGTTAATAGTCATCCTCTGCTCTTCCCCAGTGGCATGTTGGGAACCTTCTGACCTGGGGGATTCATCTCTCGTTACCTTTCATCATGGGGTCCTCACGGCAAGTATGCTGGAATGGTTTGCCATTCCCTCCTCTGGTGGATCACTTTTTGTCAGAACTCTCCACTGTGACCCATCTGTCTTGGGTAGCTCTGCACAGTATGGTTCATAGCTTCATTGAGTTATCCAAGCCCCTTTGCCACAAGGCTGTGACCCACGAAGGGGCTAGGTGCTTTGATGATGTCTTTATTCCCTTTGAGCTTGCTCTGTCTTTGCTGTTGGCATTCCTTCAGTGTGGAGACTTTGCAGTGTCTCTGTTGGAGTAATGGAGTGCAGGCAGAATGCCCTGGGCAACTTACTGTAGTTTGTGTGGAAAGCATCAGCCGTGTTAGTGACGGGACCCTGCTGTCAGTATCAGGAGGGCTTTTCATCCAGGGATACCAGAGAAATCCTCTAGCATCACCCAGGTTGGAATAAGGCTGCTGATTAACATTTTGAAAACTGACTGCAGAAAGGGATAGAGGTCATGTTGAGTTTTCTTCATAACCTTATTTTCATTTTCATTTCCTATGATTTTGTATATGGTGCCTCAAGTTTTGATTATTTGGGGTCATCCTTTCTAGTTAATCTCTGGTTCTCTGCTTGGGCGAGGGAGGCACTCTGGTGGTCTCATTGTTTTCTGTAGATTTCAACTGTCTTAATATTTACACCGTTTTCCTTGAGTTAACTTGTGCCTCAAATTCCTAATTCTGGAATTCCCCAGTGAGAACTGGTTTGTAGAAAACAATACATGAGATTGAGAGGAATTCCAGAACAGACTTTGTGTATTAGTCGCTCAGTCGTGTCCAACCCTTTGCAACCCATGGACTGTAGCCTTCCAGGCTCCTCTGTTCATGGGATTTTCCAGGCAAGATTACTGGAGTGGGTTGCCAGTTCCTTCTCCAGGGGATCTTCCCAACCCAGGGATTGAATGCACGTCTCCTGTGTCTCCAGCATTGCAGGCAGATTCTTTACCCGCTAGCCATCAGGGAAGCCAGAACCGACTTTACTGATCATTGATGACTTTCAGTTCCTAATGAAAAGATCCCAAACTTCTGCGTGGCATATGAAACCTTTTGCTGTCTGCCCCTAAATGTGGATGCCCTGTTTATGCTGTGAACTTGCCCTTACATGTACCCCTCTGCCTCTCCACTGTGCCTTTGCTCATCTTGAACCGTTCTTCCCTCATCTGCATGTCCAGATCTCACTTACTTTTTCAGGCTAAGCTCGCGTGTCACTGTAATGGAGCTTCTCTGCTTCTCCCAGCAGGGGGTAACCTCTCTTCCCAGGATGTACAGGCTACTTTATTTTAACGTAATTGAAGATAACCAGCAAAGGAGCTGCAGGATGTGTTGCCTATATTTCTTCCTGTGTCGGTCCTTTGCTCAGTGGTTTATATTCTATAAATTGATATTCAGCTCTTTGAAAATTGGAGCTATTAAAAAAATATTTCAAAGAGTAGCCTGGTTTTGTATTGAAGAACCAGAATATTTTAAAGGATCTTACTTTCTACCACATAATTTGTCAGGCTTGCCATTTTTTCTATGCAAACTTATCTTTTTTAATTAAGATAGGTTTATTATTTCTTAAAAATGTTGTTTGGATGTATCTTTGAATACTGTGGGCGTCATTGTATTTCAAGGTATATGTGTACTAGTTGACTTTAAAAGGAAAAAAGATATACTTGTCAGGACTTATATATATATATATTTTTCAATCCATCCAGTGATACTGAAAACTAATTTTTGAAAAACATTTACTTCCAGCTTCATGAAGAAAATTTTGAAATTACCACACTGAGGATTGATGTAGCCACTGATGGAAGACATGCTGAGGTCGAATTCACAACTGACTGGCAGAAGGATGCTGAGCGCAGAGATCTCACCATAAATTCCATGTTTTTAGGTGATGCCTGGGGGTCATGTTCTACTTCATCCCATCCGAATGCTTTCTTCTCACGTGACGTGTGTCTTCTGGCAGTGTTCTCCCGCTAGAAGGCTTGTGTTAGTCTCTGTGAAGAGACAGGCTGTTGGTTAAAGCTGACTGTGGAGCCGAGATCTCTGGGTTCCGCTGCCTCGGTCGCTCTCGCTGTAACGCGAGGCCGCTGAGAGCAGCGTCTTTTGCAGGGCTGCCCTGAGGATTAGCGGAGTCGGTTGTGGCGAGCCCCTGGTGTGTGTGCACATCCAGTCATTGGTTCCTTATGAATCGCATCGAAAGATGTTAGGTTTCCGGCGAGGCCCGTGCACACACATGCACGCGTTGCCCCTTTTTCCTGTCTTGGACGCACACACACCCCACCTTCCCTCTCTGCTGGTGCCTGTGGGGACATGGTCAGTGAGGCCACCTTCTCTGTTGCTCCAGGGGCCCAGCTCTGCCTCACAGTCCTCCGCGGCACCGCGGCTTACAGACCGTCTCTCCTTAGCCCTGGCATGTGAGAGGAAACCTGTTGATCATCTCAGCGTAACGTTTTGCTCATGAAAGAAAGCAGTGGGGATCACAGTGGGAGTCAGTGTGAATTAGGTTAGCGTTTTGGTATGCAATTGAAGCATTGTTTTTTGTCCTTTAAATTCTAGGCAAGTTCTTTGGGGTTAAGTCTTTGGATTAGGAAAGAGGTGGGCATCCACTCTTACCTGTGGCACAGTAATAGGGAAAGGGTGAAGCAGTGGTGCCCACTTTGTGGGATGGAGAAGGGGCTGTAGACCCAAGTGGGCTCACTTTGCTAATTACAGTAATGCTGAGTAACATTTCTGAGGTGCCTCCCTGGCTTGAGGTGCATCAGTGCTCACTTGATGTACTTCAGCTCATTTAATGCTCAGGAAAACTCCATAAAGTAGGTATTAAACTCATTCAACAGATGTGGAAACAGACTCAGAGATGTTAAGTAATTGAGCCCAAGTCACGGAGAGCTTTGATTGGCGCCCAGGCTTCCAGAGCCTGGGTGATTTATGACCAAAGGGAGCCTAGTTGGAGGCATGTTTTCTCTCCATTATGGGGTTGAACTCCAGGTGTTAATTTCGTCTTAAATCATTTTTACTTAGCATTAAACTGCTCCAACTAGTTCAGTGTGTGAAAACTTTATAACTGATGTCTCATAACCAGACATAACTAAAAGAGAAACTAATATTCTTTTTCAAGATACTGTTTTATAAAAATAAAAGCTATTCTTATCGGTGCTACTGTTTGCTGACATTTGCTGAGCCCTTATAAAATGTGACAGTCATTGTTCTCAGCCCATCACAGCAATTTAATCTTCCCACCAACCCTGTGAGGCAGATCCTTGGTGTGTAACTAAGGAAAATTTGCTCAGAGTCCTGCAGCCAGTAAACTGCTGAATTCGGATTCCAACTTAACAGTTTATTGACCAGAGACATATTAATACATCTTTCATTACCTGAATGTTAACTGACTAGAGTGTTTCAATATATATAGCTAGCTTCCATAAAAGCTTCCTGGTCAATGATGTGTTAAGCAGCCTGGTTCCAGAGGTTAGGTCCTTAACCCCTGCATTATACTCAGCACCTCAGCTTTATTTCTAACTTCTGCTCATCATTTTCAAAAGGATATTCAGAGCAAACAAAATACACACAGATGATACAGAATACTCTTTACCTTCAGCCCGTTTTCCCGTCCAGACTTCTTTCAGACCTAATCAGAAAAGCGTTCCTAATTCCGGGGGTGATGGGCACTCTGTCTCTCAAACTCTTGTTCTCCCTTTTGTAACACTGTGTTTTATTCCTTTTGGAAAGATCAAATTTTTATCTTCCCTTTACTAAAAAAGATCTGGTTTCCACGGTCCCCAGGGAGTTGGTCTATTCAGTACGAGAAGTAACAGGAGATGGGTATACTGCACGTATGTTGTAATTGTCTTGTCTAATTATTTTTGTTTGTTGTCATTTCCTGTTGTATCTTTCTGAATCTGGAGCCTTATAAATTGGCTCTAAGTGTCGAAATGTCAAGAGGCGTTTGGCAGGAGTTAAGCCTGAGCTTAGAGTGTGGCTGCATTTGCCATAATCATGACGAGTGGTTACTTTCTCGCTTTCCCGCCTTGCTGTGATGCCACGTGCTGAGGTCTCTCAGGCTCATGGAGCTCCTCATTTGGATGGTTGAATGGCACCTGTGTCTTTGTTCCATCTTAGTTCCCAGAGTGACCACCTCTCTCAGTTAGCCTGGATGAAGGTATCCCCGAGACAGGAGATTTTCAGTTTTTAAATCAGGGACATCCTGGGATAGCTGAGAGAACTTGGTCACTTCGCACATACCTGAGGTTTTATATGCCTTATATTAAAATTGTTAAGTGTTTTGTTTTATTCAACATGAGAGGATATTGTGCTAGAAATATGTCTATAACATTGAACAGATGTTAAGTTCACATGGTTCAGAATTCACAAGTTCAGAAGGCTGCATGGGGAAGTGTCCCGGGCAGATTTCACCGTCCCCGGCTAACGTGTAATTGGACTTAGGTCCTTGCTGAGCTGATGTAGGTCTGAAAAATGATTATCTCATAAATGTCCACTTCTTACGACTAAAGTTGAAAATCTTCATTTTTAAAGCTTTTTATATTTCATATATATATATTTTAGGTCATTTATTTTCTCTCTTTAAAAAATTTCTGTTAGAGTTGACTTGCAGTGTTGTTGGTTTCTACTGGACAGCAGAGTGAATCAGCTGTACCTGTTTTGAATTTCATTCCCATTAGGTCACCACAGAGCAGAGTGCCGTTCCCCAAGCTGCGTACAGCATGTCGTTAGTCGCCTGGTTTTCGCACAGTATCCTGTAGCGTATATATTTGAACCGCAGTCGCCTGGTGCATCCCACCCCCTCCTCCCCGCCTTGGTGCCCATGTGCTTTGTTCTCTACCTCTGGGCCTCTCTCTGCCTTGCAGATAAGGGCATCTGTATCATTTTTCTAGATTCCACACGTGTTAATATACAGGATGTTTTTCTTCACTCTGTATGCCAGTCTCCAGGTCCGTCCACATCCCTTTCAGTGACCCAGTTTTGTTGTGGCCGGGTAATGTTCCATCATATGCATGTCCCACATCATCTGTGTCCGTTCCTCTGTCGGTGGGCATTTAGGTGGCTTCCGGGTCCTGCCTGTTAGGAATGGCGCCAGAACACGGCTGCGTGTGTCCTTTTGCATTATGGCTTTTCCCGGGTATGTGCCCAGGAGTGGGAGAGCTGGCCATGCCCGGGAGTTCTGTATTTAATTGTTAAGGAACCTCCATGCTGTTCTCCACAGTGGCTGCACCAGTTTAACATTGCCCCTAACTCAGCTTTTCTATATATGGTATTTATTTAGGAGGATTTTGCAGATGATAGAGGCCATTTGTCTCCATGACACTAACCTTAAATGTGTTCCCCAGTATGTTACCTCGTGCAGTTTCGCACTGTGGCGTTCTCTGCTCTCCGGGAAGGAGCATCGAACGCTTTGCGCAGTTGGACTCACTAATAGTCTCTCTGAGGTCTCTGGCGGTGTGTCTTGGTTTCTCTTGGGAACCATATTTTGAAAGGTCTTCCCTACGTTAGGGTTATAATTTTTTCCCCTATGGTTTATTACAGTTTTTACTACATTTTTCCAGATAATTTTGACTATCATTTCTTCTTTCCAGGTTATTTTGGCTGTCCTTATTTTCCATTATTAACTTGAAAATCAGCTTGTTTTATTGTTTCTGCCCATTTCATACTGGCGTACATCTTGTTTATTTAGTGTGTTGTCTTTTTATTGCTATTGTAAATGCAGCCTTTTTACTCCATTATATGTTCCATTTGCTACTGGATACAGATGACTGTTACTCATATCAGTACTTCACTGTGTAGCTCTTTCCCTAATTTTTTACTGTTTGTGATAGTTTTTAGTAGATTTTCATAAGTTTTCCAGTTTTTTCTGTTTAATTTCTTTAATTGAGATAATGAAATACAGCCATACATTAGATTCAGTATACAATGTTTGATATTTGTATATATCAAGAAATGATCACCACAGTAAGTCTAGTTAATGTCTGACACCATATGTACTTAACAGAATTTTACTCCCCTTGTGATGAGAACTTTTAAGATATACTATCTTGAAACTTCCGAGTGTGTTCTACAGTATTGTTAACTGTGGCGGGCTGGTCTCGGGGCTGCAGAGTCCGGCGCAGCTGAGCACACACGCTGTGAGCCAGTTGCCGTAGTTTACGCCGCCGCCGCCTCGGGACCTGCTCTGTATGGTGCTGGGGGCCTGCGCCTTTGACTCTAGTCACTCACTGTACCCACCCCAGCCTCTGAAAACCACCGACCTGTTCTCTATCTATTGGCTTGTTTTCTTTAAGATCCTGTTTAAGAATGGGATCATACAGTATTTACCTTCCTGTCTGGCTGCTTTTACTTAGCATAATGTCCTCAAGAGCCATCCGTGTTGTTGCAAATGGCAAGATTTCATTCTTTTTTTATGGCTGAATGATTACTATATATGCATCAGTGTTTTCCAGTTCTTCTTTGCTAATAGTGATTTTTCTTCCCTCTTTTAATGACTAGGTTTTGATGGTACTTTATTTGACTACTTTAATGGTTATGAAGATTTAAAAAATAAGAAAGTTAGATTTGTTGGACAAGCTAAACAGAGGATACAAGAAGATTATCTTCGAATTTTAAGGTATTTCAGGTAAGGCTTTTTATAAATTACCATAATCCAGTCTTGAATATTACTATGACCAAAGTGCAGTTCTTTCTCGTCACATGAAATGCACAGCAGCTTAGTGCACAGGGCTGCCATCTCATACCTGTCTCGAAGAGAGAGGATAGTGACTTTGAGACACCTCATCTTTGCATTCTCCCAATCATTGATTCACTCCTTTCTGTGGTGATCTTCTATATAATGCAGTTCTAAGTCTTTATTTTCTGCGCCAGTCGTTCATCACACGGGTATTTGAGTGCTTATCCCTGTCCTGGGTGCTTTGAACCTGGAGTAACGAGTGGCAGTGTGCCTTCGTGTGGCTTACAGTGCTGGGTGGTCATGGGAAATGTGTTAGATGAATCTGGAAGGTATGCAATGCACCTGGATGGTTTTGTGGGTATCAGTCTTCAATGCTGAACTATAACACTTAAAACTATTTTAACTGGCTAATTTGTGTCTATTAATAGTTAATTTTTTACAGCTTGGGATCATGCTCAGAATATTCTTTGACAGATTTTACGTTTTGTCAATAACTGCTATTCCTTTAGACTTCAGCGTTTGCAAACATTCTAACAGGACACAGACTAAGGTACAGACAGTCGTTTAATTAGATCACTATAGAAATGCATTGTGAAGAAATGAGCGGTAAAAGCAGGCATACTTTAATGCTTCCAATAGAGTCCATGAAATACACTCCCATGTCTGCAATGAGATGTGTTTCACGTGACACTCTTAATTGAAAGCATTGATGTGTACAGACAGGCAACCTTTGAGGAAGCAAGACTACTCCCGACGGTATCTTGGACCTGTTTTAGTGCCTGCCCAAGACTGCTCTGGTTTATGCGTCCACTGTCAGTACCAGTCAATAGAGCTTTATTGAAGGCCATTCAAACTTAGACTTTTTCGGAGATCAGGTTTTGAGCTGACAAAAAAAGAAAGGGCAGATGAGCAGATGATTTCTAAGGTCCCTCCTAGACCTCACTAGTAGCATCAGGAAAATGAAGAGCACAGTTTTCTGCTGAAATGCCAGCATAAAGGCAGTGCTTTTGGTCATGTTTGCTTTGTAGGTTTTACGGGAAAATTGTTGACACGCCTGGTGATCACGATCCTGAGACTTTGGAAGCAATTGCAGAAAATGCAAAAGGCTTGGCAGGAATATCAGGAGAGAGGATCTGGGTGGAACTGAAAAAAATACTTACTGGTAACCATGTGAACCATCTGATTCATCTCATCTATGAACTCGATGTGGCTCCTTACATAGGTGAGCCCAACTTGTAAAATGTTTGCATTTTTGGCAGTGAAACATATCTCGTTTAAAATTTCGTAAGGAAAAAAGTTAATTTAGTTAATTCCAAAAGGAAAAATGGACTTCTTTAAAATATGGTAGCCTCTGAGCCAGGAGTGGCCAGGGGTAGACGTTTTCCCAGGCAGGGGAAAGGTGAGGATGGCAGCATGTGAGGGTGGACAAGCGGCCTCCAGAGTCGGGCCATCGGGCTTTGAGCAGCTTCACCACGTTATCAGCTTTGTAACTTGGGTTATTTCCTGACTGCAAATCTAAAAAAGGGATATGAAAATAATAGCAGATGTCTAATGGAAGAGCTGAGTGCTTCAGGGAATTAACACATGTAGAGCATGGAGAAGGTGGGCCTTACACAGACAGTTCAGTAGGGTTAGAATTAATATTCAGAGCAACAGTGGGGGTTTGAGATGTGGGAGGGGAGGGCAACGGTGGGGCAGTGGTTCACCTGTAAGACGGACCGCAGACGGGACAGCAGTGGGTCCTGGTACCAGGACATTTCTGTGTAAGAGAACACGGTGTGCTTAAGATGGGGGCTTTAAAAATGCATCTAAAAATGGGTGGAAAATGCTTCTGTCCCTACAGGCTTACCTGCTAATGCAAGTTTAGAAGAATTTAACAAAGTCAGTAAAAATGTGGAAGGTTTTTCACCAAAGCCAATGACGCTCTTGACCTCACTGTTCAAAGTACAAGATGATGTCACGAAATTGGATCTGAGGTTGAAGATTTCAAAAGAAGAGAAGAATCTTGGTTTATTTATTGTTAAAAATAGGAAAGATTTAATTAAGGCAGTAGATAGTTCAGAACCACTGAAACCCTATCAAGACTTCATCATAGACGTAAGTATTTTCACAGCTTGGTCAGAGTATAGATCATCTCCACTAACTGCAACCAGTGCATTAATACTAGGACCCACAGTGTATTTCGTGAATTTCCTTTATTTTAAATGAAAATTTGCACATTGCATTTATTTAAATGTCAGCATAAGCTCATTGCAAGTGTGGTGATGTTTGGTTTTGGCCCTCAGTCTAGAGAACCTGACGCGACTGCTCGTGTGTGTGAGCTTCTCAAGTACCAAGGCGAGCATGGTCTTCTGAAGCAAATGCAGCAGTGGTCCATTCCCCCGTTTCCTGTAAGTGGCCATGACATCAGGAAAGTGGGCGTTTCTTCCGGAAAAGAAATTGGGGTGCTCTTACAGCAGTTGCGAGAACAGTGGAAGAAAAGTGGTTACCAACTGGAGAAAGATGAACTACTGAGTTACATAAAGAAGACCTAAAGCTGATGAGAGTGGACTACTAAACAGCAGGAGGCTTTTGGTAAGACTAGTTTTCTTTCCCCTCCCTCTTAGTGAGATTAAGAGACTCGAATATATAGCAGAATAAAAGCCAGCTTAGGGGATCTCTTCAGAAGAATAAAGGTCTTATTTTATGAAAACTATATTTCAGGCACTAAAGTCAAGTCTACTTCCTCTTAATCTGATTTGTTATCACTGAAGCTTGTAATTCTCTTGGAATAGTTCCTACTGAGAAAAGTAGAGTTGGCACCTCTTAATCTGTCTAGGCTTTTTTAAAGTAGATTTTTGGTTGGTTTTGTTGCATATGACAGTGCTGAAATTGTTCCTAAGAAGTGCTAAAAGTGTCTTGAAAAACAAGTTTCTTTGTATTTGCAATCGAAATAACTGGGTTAATTTTGTACAACGATTGTCTATGGTGTCAGTTTTTTTTCTGAATTCCAGAATAAACTTGTGTTTGAATACAGCTGACAAACTTGCATAAAATATACGCAGTGTGAAGACTAGATGTGTCCCACGTGGCTGCTGCTATACCCAGGACGTGTTTGCAGGGAGCTGTAGTTGATAGTTTTCTCTGTCAAAATAAAATTTCCCCAACTTCCTGGAAAGCTGAGAAAGCTTAGCTTAAGATTCTTGTGCCAACTATCTTGATAAACATTTCTTTTGATTGGAAGATGAATGTGGCACTGACATTATATATCAGGTGCCATGTATACTTAATGACAGCACTCCTGTCGCTTTAAAGTAAAGAAAGGTTATGGCCCACATATTTGCTCTTTAAAGATTGGAGCCTCTGTGCTTTCAGTAGGTTAAGAGGTGAACAGCACGAAGTATTGTTTATTTCAGCTGCTGTATTGACATTTTATAACTTTCTTTCTTTTCTGTATAGCCAGTCAGAGCATCTTTGTGCCCTTTGGGCACATAGCACTTTTGGACTTGATAACACAAAAAAGTGCATTTCTGTTAAAACCCAGATAAGAGGAAGCATGACAAACATTCAGTGTAACAGGGGCTTATGCTGCAAAAAAGGGAGCCTCAGAAACATCTGCACACAGGTCAGGAATTGAATGCTTATGAAGTAACGCTTAAGATATTTAAATACTAGTAAGATATGTATTGGACGCAACATTTTACAATTCCTACTATTCTATATAGGACGTAGGCAGATTGAGCTATTAGAGGTCTGGTTTTGTCAGGTTAGAAGACCTCCGATTAGTATTATATGCATATTTTATATACCAGAATGTTTTATTTGCGAGAGTCAGTCAACAGTACAGAACATTCTGAGCTTACACTCTTCCAGGGGCAACTGTAAAAGCAGTGTTTCCTTACTACAGCTGGGTTGGATGTAGAGATGTGCCATGCTACCGAAAAAAACACTCTTTAGATCCCTTTAGAGGAAGTTTTGGTTCAGTGTAAGACTACATGAACAAATAGTAAAGTCATAAAAACCCAAGGTTGTTAGTTGTAAAAAGGTAAAGAAAAGTTAGGCATATTTTAAAGAATTAACAGCATTCTTAAGTTGGTTTTCGTTTACTCGGTTTTCGTTTACTCTCTTTACATAAATATGCAACATGATACTCAATTTAGGTTTCTAGTCTAGGCAGTCAGAAGCAGTGCATTTTTGGTAAATTAAAATGTAAGAAACTTTAACAGTCCATTTTTGGCCACATACGTTGTACCTAATTAGCTGAACTTTTCCCAGTGCATTATGTAAAGCAGTGGAGGAGTATCAAAATGACACCAACGTGAAAGGATCCAATAACCCCTTGAATGTGTAAGCAAAGAGGTAGGTGGCAAGTCTGTCTGTCTAGAAGTTTACCTTAAAAATTATTTTTTACACCTAAAGTATCAGCATCTCAGTAGATATTTTACATTATTTAAACAAACATGTTTAGCTTTGCTTTTATAGTTTACTTACAGAGTTTCTCACTTTACATTGAACAAATAGCCTATGAAGTACACCATCGCCTCTAGCCCGTAGGAAGGAGAACGTGTTTCAGCATCTGTGCTCCACAGTAGTCTAAGTTCAGATTCAGGTTTGAAACAGAATAACCAACCACTGAGCAAATACACGAGATATCACTATTCACTAACAAACACGTTAAGAAAGCTTTTATTTTGGGGCTCAAACTGCATATTAGAACTCTTTATTTTCAAAATTTACAAATCAGTATCTCAGAAACTAAAGAGAAGGAACAAAGCCCTTTTAACATTTACACATTTCCTTGCCTCTTTCAAAAAGGAACAGTACTAGCGCTTGGCACCCTACCTTCTGGAACGTCTGCCCTTTGGAGCACTGATGCAAACACGCCATTCTGTTCTGGGTAGCAGGATCAAATAAATGATGAACTGCGTTAATTACAGCAATTGATAGGAATTTCAGATTTGTTTTGTGCAGAAAACATGCTCACCAGTTTCACAGATGTCTTCATGTCCTCTCAGTGATAACACTACCAGGCATAGCAAGAGTCCACAGGATAACAGCACCAAGCTCCTAAAGTAGGCATTCCTGCAAACCAAGTATTCTAGACTGCTTCTCATCCTCTTCAATAGAACATCTTAAATCTTGAAATCCTGTTGTTCCACTAAGAAACTGCAACCTTTCATGTAATGTTGCTTTTACTTAGGTATGCATCAAAAGCAGTAATTTCCAAAGCAGGTCTGGTCTGGTGTTAGAATACCAATGTGTTAAGTAACCTTATCCCTACTGTATTTGTTTATAAGCAGAGTATTACTTTGTCAGGGCTTATGTCATCTTCCGTATCTGGGATGGTGGGCAACAGAGCGGATCGAGTCAAACCCCAGAATTTTTGAGGTGACATGTCTTTTTTGGTGGCTGTGAATTTCCATCCAATATGGCTAGCACAGATCCTGCACTGGGCAATAGTCCAGGCATACCTACGAGATTAAGGAAAGGTAAATCAGCTCAGGAAACGCATCTCTGTATCCCAGCCTATCACCTATTTTAGTAGCCAAGTTCTAAGGATGGGGAAGAGAAAACTCAGAGCTTTGATTTATATAGTTCCCTGAAACAGACCTCACAAAAAAGATTTTCTAATTTGTATCAAGTCATCATGGTAATGCATCAGTCTTTATAAAGTTACTTGATTGTGCTCTTAAGCCATGCTTAAATTTTTTCTCCAATGCCAAGGAAGAAGAAAAAAGAATATCTTATTAATACAGATTTCTTTATACAAATTGCTGGTTGCCAGGAACACATTGTAAGTTGTGGCAGCATTTTCTTAGTTGTTTTACATCACAGTCAAGTTAGGAAATAGCAGTAAGATTTAAGGACTCCTTTTCTAAAAGAAGAATGTTTTGTCACAAAATTTAACCAAAAATATCAGCCCTGGCATTAAAGGAAAAAAATCCCAAACAGAAGTCACCCAAACCATGTAATGAAACTTTTTCTCCAGGGATCCATACTTAGTATTTTTATTAACCAGTTAGTTCTACTTTTAGTCCTTCAGAATGCTATCACATAAGACTGGCCAGTCCAAGTGGCACGGTTCTAGGTCCAGATTAATAAATCTAGTCACTAAGCTCTGCTCAGCCTGCCTCTTTCAAAATAAAAAGGCTGAGCCAGCATTATTGGCTGAAGGGGTCCCACAGTCATACTCTGAAGGTCAGTAGGCTAAACCAAAAAAAGTAAAGCCTGCACACTAGAAGAAAAGCTGGATTCTGCATGTTTTGTGTCTATCACTGCTTGGGTAACAGTGGACCCTTGAATCCACCTATGATTTACAGTTGGTCCTTGTATCTTCAATTCACTCTGCATCTAACAATTCAGCCAACAGAGAGGCACCATGTTGTAGTATTTTACTATGGAAACACACCTGCATCTAAGTGGAAAGTGGAAGTGAGCAGTTCGAGGCCATGCTGTTCAAGGGTCAACTCTAGTTTCACTGGATTATGAAAGAGTTGCTATTTCATTTTCCTGTCAGCCCATTCTGAAGGGGTGTGGATCAGCCGTACAGCTGATTTAAGAACTGCAGCTCACCTGACCATACATTCAATGAGACTGTGCAAGAGTAACTTTTTCTGGCCACTTGTGAAATGAACACTTAAATAGCTATTTATCTCATTGCCTATTTCTGATGATAAATTCTAGCAACTCTCCTTAATACTCTTTTGAGCTTTACTGCTCAATTAAGGCACACACACAAACCCAAAAGGGGACGCCACTACATTACCCAGGAAACCAGCTGTGGTCTGTAGAAGGCCGGCCAATCAGGTTCAGGTTGCAAGCCTTATACACGGTAAGCGTCTCATGCACGTACCCGTGAGGGTTCACGTAAGCTGCCATTGGCCCACATAAAGATAAACTAAAAGAGAGAATCAGCGGAGTCAAGATGCGGGGAAAAGAGCCAACAAAGCTCACCAAGAAATGAGGTTAAGAGAGCTACAGCGCAGTTAAAACTAACGAGAGGCTGGCAGTCAGCCCCATTTATTTGGTGTATGTTTTCCCTTGTGACTTCCCTTGTGGCTCAGCTGGTAAAGAACCCACCTGCAATGCGGGAGACCTGTGTTCTCTCCCTGGGTTGGGAAGATCCCCTGGAGAAGGGAAAGGCTGCCCACTCCAGTATTCTGGCCCGGAGAATCCCATGGACTGTATAGTCCGTGGGGTCGCAAAGAGTCAGATATGACTCAGTGACTTTTACTGGTTTTCATGATGACAAGAAGGAAAGTAGTACTAGTTTTCAAAATCTTCTTCAGGATACACATTGTAATATACAGGGAGCTCAACTTGCCCCAAAAGGGCAAGTCCAATAAAAGGTTCCATGTGGTAATTCTTGGGCAGCTGAGTACTGTGCAAACAGCAGTACTATGTATCACACAGCATCAGTACATGTCCAGAAGCATGTCCTGCCAAACTCTGACCCTATGTGGTGAAACTGGTATTTGAGTGAAGTAGTACATAAAGCAAAGGCATTCCTGCTAGGTCCGTAAGTACTGAGAAAGATACAGTTGATGGGTTTTTAACAAGGTTGGAGTGGTGGGGAGGTTTTCCTTCACCAGGCTCACTCATTGCTGTGAATAATCCCATCCACACCCACTGCTGTTTTGGTACCCAGTCAGTCAGGAGAAGTGTCTTACCTACCACTGAGGTGACTTCCTGGATTTCATTTGCAGAGTATTTGTAATTTAATGGAGGGAAATATACATGGAGAACAGAAATACAGTCTTGCCTGTTGTTCTGTTAGGGCAGTTGGGAAAATGTACTCAGACGTGTGTACTAAAAATGTAATAAAGAGCTCACCTGAAAATTTCATTTTTGGTTGTTATTTCTGTTTCTTGACATTGTTTACAGCAAAGTGACGTACACTAAAATATTTAAGAGAAAATTAGTGGGGGAAATGCTCCGAAGTGTTGATTCCTCTAACTATAGTTTTAAAGATGGAACAAGGAAGACACTGAATTAATGACCCACTAGAACACACAGAGGACTGCAAAACAACTTCTCTGTCTTACATCCCAAATGAAGCATTTAAATAACCCTTTCACATACTCTGGGTGCAAACCACAATTATTCGTTCTCTTTCCATGCCTACATGACGAGACACGCTAGACAGCCTTGCTGCTCCCAGCAGTGCAACTCCCCCACCCCAGACCGACAGAAGGTGAGCGTCCCGACATTGGTTACTCACTTTGTTCATAATGTCTAGTTCACAGCGAAGTCGCTGGATCGCACTACCAATTTTAAGGAGCTGAATTCGTAATACATCATCAATAGGAAGACAAGCAGCTACTCTGTAAGAAAAATCTTAGAGACAGGATAGGTTTTTCAGACTTTTAAACTTATGAAGCAGATACATAGGACTTATGAATGCAATAACACCCTTTTCAAATAAACCCTTCCCAGAGGCCACACTCCACAGTTATAAACAAGACTAAAATGCATCAGCTCTGAAGTGTGTGTGTGTGTATATATATATATATATTTATGTATCTTAAGGATGTAACCTATTTTCCCATACTTGTTATAAATGTCTTAAACATGAAATCAAACCCATGTTATTAGAAGTCACTTATTTACTAAGAGACTACAAAAATAGTTAAATTGTACCTAATTAACAGCTATGTAAACACAATAGTAAGTCTTGGAACTAAGGTGACCTTTAAAGGCACCCTGAAGACCAAGGAAAGGAGTCTTTATACCCAGACAGTGTTGCTGGATGCCAGCCATTTACTGCAACCCGAGCCTTTGATGTCTAAAATAGGAATGCTCAGCATTTAAGACCCTTGTTACAATTAACTAAAAAAATTTTTTTCTGTAATTCATGAAAACAAATGCTTTTTCAGGATAATATTTTTTTTTGGTTTCATTAAACAGAAAACAAAACAATTTTAGTAAAACATCACAGGAAGAAAGCTGATTTTTCATACCTATTGGATTTGAAGGAAGAGAATCCTCTTTGAGGTTTTCATCCCATTCACGTAGCTGTTTCTTGATTCGATCCATTAGGGTCTCCTGTTTGAAATGAGCCACAGTAAGGTTCACACGGTTTCTACTGTCAGCTTTGCAGCTCAATAAGTCTAACGTTAGTAGCAATGTAAGGAGTCACTATCTAGAAAGTTCCAGTATACGCGTGTCTGTTTTCTTCCACAGAAACGCTGCAGGCCCTGCCTAGCCCGGCACGAGGCTGGCTTTCCGGCCTCTCTTCGTCCCCTCTAGGAAAAAGCCGCACTGGCAGCTGCTACCTACACACCGTAGCCGGTGCCTGCTCACCACATCAGAGTGCTCACTACACATCCACGAGTGGATATAAACGTACTGTGGTCTGTTACGTAATGGCGATGCCTCTTACGCTGCTGAAGAGCAGAGTGAAGCATCGTTTCCTTTGGTGCTGCCCATGTGCTAAGTGCCCACAGCCTACCCTACCAGTTCAGTAAGCCCAGAGCTCCAGCTCTGCGGGCAGGCTGATTCCCAAGGGAAGCCTGAGCCCCTCTGCTGCATCCCAGGAGGGTAACAGCACCTTTACCCCCGTGTTATACTCAGGCTCTGCCCCAAACCACAGGAAAGTTAACAGAAATCAGGCTTTGAGCACAGCCTGTGTCTTTGACCTACATTCTGTGAACTATCCCAACAGTCTCTTACTGAATTTTTCAAGCTGTCATGATGCCTAATATAAAAAATTTGAACTGCAAAAGCACCGTTGTATACATCAATGAGTACACTAAAGCAGGAAACAGAAGTGGACATACTTGTTTACAAGAGAACTAAAACCCTGTTAAGGGTCCTGTATTTCTGTAAATGTAACTGTAACCTGACAACAAAGTTTAAATGCTTTAATACACCCAAAGATGCCACAGCATCTTGTCCTGAAGTTATAAGCCACTATCCACTGACAGAAAACTAAAGATCAATAAATTAAAAGTCAGGTCTGTCTGGCAGTATGATTCCTGCTTTTCCCCCTTAAATGAATAGCGCTAGTTCCAAAAATAAAATGGCACTTGTTTCGTCCAATGACCCTTAGGACATGGCTTCTCCTAGAAGCAAAACTTTCAATGTTAGTTACTTACAGCATCATATAAGGAATACAGCCAGCGAGGCCAGGAAGTCAAATTTGCACAATGAAACTTTCTCTGAAAAGAAAACAAAAGTCACTTAAACACCATAGAATCAAGATCGTAGGGTAGAAGGAACCACATTTAAAAACTGATCTTGGCCCACAAAGACGCTCTAATTTCAAAAAAGATGAAAAAGTCTGCAGAGAATCCCCATAAGAGATGACTATATTTGACAGAGATGTTTTTACTTAATTGCTGTAAAATTTCAGTAACTGATTGGAAGACTCAATAAGTAAGATATTACTCCTCAGAGTATATATTCAATGTGACACCAATGAATTGGAATTCAGAAGCAGTTTAAAGTTCATCTGAACAGATGTGTAAAGGCAACCAAGAAAATCTGGAAAGAGAAGTGTTGCACAGAACATGGACGCTGCCAGGACGCACTGCAGCGGTGCTGCTGGAGCAACGGGTTGGGAACAGCCTAGCCAGCTGTCCCCAGCAGTTCAGTATGATATGCTTACACCAGAGACAGTGCTACACCTGACCCCAAAAAGCACAATATAAAGAATGAGCACACCTTCTCTATATACAAAACAAAGCTACACATCTACGACATGTTACTTCTGTACAGAAGCCGTTCACTGACAGGGCGACACATGACACTGGGCGGGGAAGGGGCGCTGTGCCTGCAAGACCCGACGGCGGGTTAGAGTGACCACGGGAGTCACTTGCTGTGTTAGGTCCTAGCGCAGTCAGCAACGCAAACTATGAAAATAACATCCAAGTAGTCAAAACACTACAGATTTGTTTCCTTCATTTATCAAATCCTACTTGCTTGTAAGAACTGGAAGGAATGGTGAGCTTTTTCTAGATCCTGAGGCCTACAAGCTCATAATGGAAGATACACAACTACAAGCTTACAGTGTACGCTGAGAAACCATTCCTCTCCTGAGGAAGCCTCTGCCTCCACTACATACAGCCTACCGCCGCAAGGCGTCTCTTTCATGTAGCCTACCACAAGGCGCCTCTGATCCGTCCACACTACTGCTGTGACTGCCACTCTTCTCACTACTCTGGAACAAGACAAGAGCAGACTCTAATGTTCTATGGATAAGGTAATAAGCAATAGCAACCACACAAATCCTGAAAAGAGGAAAGCTGTGATGGGGTTAGTGGTCACATTTTTACTTACAAAATTACAAACTGTCAACAGTTACATAACAGTATCCTGGTGGGGCATAAACAGACAGACTGATTACAGAGGAGAAGAAAAATAGAGTAAAAAACAGGAATCTGGTCTATAAGGCAGCACAGGTGTGCTGAGTGAACACAGCTACCTGGACAGGTGCTGGAGTCACACCAAGACAACTACACACGGCTCAAAGCTCACATTAAGAAAAAGTGAAGTCAAAGGAAAGGAAAAAACGACACGTGTCTGATGAATGAAGATTCCTTCACACAGGGAGGTATCGCTAGCTAGGATTCAAAATACGGAAGTATCAGAAAAAAATTCAACTGTATGACCACCAAAATACAGTTAAAAGACAAATATGACAAACGAAAGAAAATGTTGAAACTAACTGCAGGTAAAGGGATAAGCTTCCTTTACACACAGATAAATGTGTAAAGAACTAGCAATAAACAAAGAGTGGGGGAAGACAACTCCAATTAAAGGAAATAAGACATGCTCTTAAACACAAAAATGTCACACCATTCACATTCAGAGAAATTCAAGGTAAACCCTCAACAAGCTCCTGTATTTCACTTAACCAGATCAACAGAAATTAAGCTGGATACTGTGCAGCCTTACTGAAACACTGAGTACGGATATGAACAATCTCAAGTAAGAAACTTTGAAAACGCAGGTCAACATTACCAATGCAGTTGCCCTGACATCCAGTAATCTCACTTCTCAAATACTGCCCTATGTGAAAGGTCATCTGTATACATAACTGAGTCTAGGTCCGTCATTAATACAGAGAATACTGCGCCGCTTTCAAAATAAGAACTGCGCTGAAAACCAGCGAGCGAGGGCTCTCCTGCACTCTTAAAGCAAGGTGCAGGACAGCATGGATCCTCCTACGTAAGAAAAAGGAAAGAAGTGAGAATATCTGTGTTTTCACAAAGAAACTCTCCAAGAAGACTGAGAAGCTAACCTGTGAGCTCCTGTTTGCGGCTCCTGCCCTCGAGTTACGCTCAGTTCTTCCCTGCTCCGCATGAGAAGCAGGAGCTTATAAATTTAGCGGAGACCAGAAAGAGGAGCTGCAGTCACTTTCTTATCTCGTTTCCACATTACTTATTTGCACTTCATACTCTCTTCTCATTAACATGGAAGGGCTTTATAAGTGAGCAAACAGTGTGGGCAAGAAGGGAGTATCCTTAGAAACATATACACTGTATTCTAAGTAGGTTTAAACAACATTTTCCTCATTTTGAGAGAACTTCGCCATAATAAACAGTGAAGAGAAAAAGACATTGTGAGAAGAGGGAATAAAGAAAGAGTTTTAAAGATCGAATCACTGAATGAGAAAGGTTTCCAGATAGAAGTGGGTTTGGAGGAGCAGTGCCTGATTATACTGACCTAACTTCTCAATCCTGAGGGACAGTGTTCCCTTGTCAGAATGGAAGATAACCGAAGGGTAAATACTTTTGTCATTTCGATTGTTTTGTTTTCAATGGCAAATGTTGAGAGGTTATGTACACAGTTTCAAGGTCAACTGAATATACTTCTGGAAGACTCCACTCCACTCCTAGATCCTTTAAGTATCATTTTCTGGTGGAAAAGTGGGTGGCAACCCAACTCGAGTGAGTTATTTAAGAATCAACTAAGCTTCTCCCAGTTCTGGCCTCGTGAACTGCTTCTCAGACACAAAGACGCAAGAGGCCCTGCTGGGGCCGTGGCAGGTACAGCAGTCAGATCTAGTAAACTCCACAGAGGGCTGGCCCGAGCCCCAGGTCGGCCTGAAGACAAGCGCTGTGACAGGTCAGCGTCCGCTGCAGGTGCAGCAGGACGGCCCCTGAGACGGATCCAGGGCCCCTGGAATCCCCCCAGTGCCTCCGTCAGCCCTTCCCTGCACTCCCCGCCCCGTGCCGGCAGAATGGCTCCCAGTGGGCTCTCTCAAGTGGGAGGGGGGTTCAGGATTGGGAGCTCGTATACACCCGCGGCGGATTCATGTCAATGTATGGCAAAACCAATACAGTATTGTAAAGTAAAATTAACAACAAAAAAATAAAGTGAGGCAGAGTCTGCAGGACGCCTGGAGTCCAAAATAGAGCGGCTGGTGTTTTTTTCTTGGCTTAGTGATCTAGATCCAAATTTCAGAACTTAAGAAACTCTACCCAAAGTGTAAGCAATGGAACGATCAGAAAAAACACACAGATGAAGGCATTTGTATCTCTGAACACCTTTTATATCTTGCTCACTCCTCAGCACCTTCTGTTTAATCCTCGGCAGTTCTGAACATGAAGAAAACAGGGCCAATGTTTGAGAATCCAGAATTACTGGGGAAATAAGACAACAGGGGCAGGTCAGGGGATCTGGCTCCCAGCGCCTGACGGCCCGGCTGCAGAGGCCTATGCCTGAATTCAGCACGGACAAGCTGAGGTGCTTTAGCCACAGAACAGGAAGGAGTTAATCAGTAATTCACATCAAAGGTTTTACAGGTTCTGTTTGTCTAACCCAAGTTCAGGCTGAAGATGTCAGGATCCTACAGAGAAAACACAGAACTAGCTGTCCAGAGCACTTAAGTCAGGAATTAACTCCACAGACTCTCACTATCCTCAGAACTGTGCTAAGAGGTAACTTAGAATTTTTAAATGCTTAAGAATTTTTTTTAAAAAAATCTTGGTGTGGAAGAACTATTATATAAATAAAGTACTTAATACCTCCTGGAAAAAGTGTCCAATGACTGAAACCCACAGCTATCTAAGTCCGAGAGACTATGTATCCTGACACAGTGACCTCGCCACAGAGCACCTCAGCACCACCCTGGGCCGACACACTGCTGGGACTAAATGACTCCAGAGCAAAATCTCCCACTGTGCTACTGGTCGAACAGACATGATTTAAAGTATATGTAAAGCGCCTGTATTGGGGACATCCCTGGTGGTCCAGAGGACAACTGTACTCCCAACACGGGGCCCGGGTTCGAGCCATTGTCGGGAAATTAGATCCCTCTCGCTGCAACTAAAGATCCTGTACATGGCAATGAAAGATCCTGCATGCCACGATTAAGACCCAGTACAGCTAAAGAAATAAAAAATTAGATTAAAAAAAAGTATCTGTATCAAGTCCGAAAACAAAAGTACTGCACAGCGATACAAAGTTACTTTGAACTTAAGCTCTTTGCTGTGTAGTCACTACGTCATGTCAGACTCTGTGACCCTCCCAGACTGTAGGCCGCCAGGCTCCTCTGTCCATGGGATTCTCCAGGCAAGAACACTGGAGCGGGTTGCCATTTCCCCTCTCTAGGGGAATCTCTCCAACCCAGGGTTGAACCCTCATCCCCTGCATCTACTTCTGCTTTACTGACTATGCCAAAGTCTCTGACAGTGTGGATCACAACAAACTGTGGAAAATTCTTCAGAGATGGGATACCTTACTTGCCTCCTGAGAAATCTGTAGGCAGGTCAAGAAGCAACAGTTAGAACTGGACATGGAACAACAGACTGGTTCCAAATTGGGAAAGGAGTACGTCAAGGCTGTGTACTGGCACTCTGCTTATTTAACTTACATGCAGAGTACATCACGAGAAATGCTGGGCTGGATGAAGCACAAGCTGGAATCAAGATTGCCAGAAATATCAATAACCTCAGATATGCAAATGACACCACCCTTACAGCAGAAAGCAAAGAGGAACTGAAGATCTTCTCAATGAAAGTGAAAGAGGAGAGTAAAAAAGCTGGCTTGAAACTTAACATTTAAAAAACAAGGATCATGGCATCCAGTCCCATCACTTCATGGCAAATAGATGGGGAAACAATGGAAACAGTGACAGACTTTTATTTCATTGGACTCCAAAATCACTGCAGGTGGTGACTGCAGTTATGAAATTAAAAGACACTAACTCCTTGGAGGAAAGGCTATGACCAACCTAGATAGCATATTCAAAAGCAGAGACATTACTTTGCCAACAAAGGTCTGTCTAGTCAAGGCTATGGTTTTTCCAGTAGTCATGAATGGATTTGAGAATTGGACTATAAAGAAAGATGAGCACCAAAGAATTGTTGCTTTTGAACTGTGGTGTTGGAGAAGATTCTTTTAGAGTCCCTTGGACTCCAAGGAGATCCAACCAGTCCATTCAAAAGGAGATCAGTCCTGGGTGTTCATTGGAAGGACTGATGCTAAAGCTGAAACTCCAATATTTTGGCCACCTGATGTGAAAAACTGACTCATTTGAAAAGACCCTGATGCTGGAAAAGATTGAAGGCAGGAGGGGAAGGCGACAACAGAGGATGAGATGGTTGGATGGCATCACCGACTCAATGGACATGAGTTTGAGAAAGCTCCTCAAACTGGTGATGGACAGTGAAGCCTGATGTGCTGCAGTCCATGTGGTTGCACAGAGTTGGACACGACTGAGCGATTAACTGAACTCCTGCACTGGCAGGCAGATTCCTTACCGCTGAGCTATTACCTCAAATTAGGACCCTAGGATAATCTACATCAAAATTAACACCTTTGATGATTAGTACAAGATTCTTCAGGTTACTAGAGAAATTGTCTTTCTGTATTTTTAAAAGACATATCTCAAAAAGTAATTTTAAATTTAGACACTAGAAATTTTTTTCCTTTAGGGAGAAATCATAAATATTAGGTATTTTATACTCAAAACTGATACATCTCACAGATAAGTACAAACAAGTTTCACTGGTATTTGTCCTACGAGAATGATCTAGTCAAAAGGATATACACAGGAATTAATGCCCTAGAGGCAACACTTTTAAAGAGCGCCGATTCTCAAGCCAGTTTTGGTGATGTCCATACTGTTGCACAAAAACAGCTTCCTTTCAGAAGCCCACAAGGAGGAAGCAACTGCCACTGCGTCCTCTCCCACTCTCTCCCCCCCGAGTCTAGGTGCTTATGACTCAAGAGCCAAGCACCTCCTGTGACCAGTCTAATAAGCGTTTCCTACAGCATTTAGAACCACAGCAAAGTAATTCATAACTTAGAGGCATAATAGCTGAAATACCTCACAGTATTGTAACATTTTACTTGATTTTGCAAACTGCTCTTACATCAACAGCTGCCTATGAAATTTTAGAAACTCCAGCTATGAACAAATGCAACTATAGTATCGCTCAGAAGATGTCTGCGGAAGGAATCATGAGAGTTGTTGGTGTTCCTTTACACAGGAAAAAAGCAACCTGTCTTTGCTTTTTGAACATGCATAAAAAAATCCGTTTCTCACCTTCTGGTATTTCTGCCACCATTTATATGAACACTGGTCTTCCCATGAGACAGGCTTTGAAGGAAATATCTGGCACTTATTGAGGGATTCTAATTGAACTGCAGACATGGTCGAAGGCAACACGCACTCAGGAAGAATCTGCACTTTAGCCTGCTGGATTCTAAAAGAGAACCAGGCATGGTGTTCATTTTTAGGATAAACTAACTCCAATCACTGCGTTTCTAACCATTATGGATAGCTTCAAGTACTAAGATTTTCAAGGTTTTCTTTTTTAAACATATTAATCAAATCCTGATACTAAGATATAAGAAATTTTCAAAAAATACTGTATTTCATAAATCATACCAAAGTTAAAACCAAAGGTAACCAAAGATTTTTCTATCTCACTGTGGAATGGAAAATGCTATTTTTACATTTCAGACAAAGCCTGTAAATGAAATAAAGTTAAAAAATCAATACACCACCAACCCCTGATGTGTTGATACTTCTATAAAAATTTCTCATTCTTGGACACCCCACCCTGCCCCTCACCCCCCTTCTTTACGTTGCCTGACTCTTACATCTATCCCTTCTCGTGAATCACTATCCTAAGGAAGTAGGTAAAGGAAAAGAAACTCAAGAACCCTTTTACATGGATAAGACTAGAGAATTATACGTACCCTTATTTCTCATCTTATATGCATCCCTTTTCTCATTCTTAAACATTTACCCTGAATATGCAAAGAAGCAAAATCCATATTATCTTTAAAAATTATTTCTACTTATATAGTAAAGTCATCATTCAACAATGCTACTTGAGAATATCATAATTGCAAGTATTTTCTCATGAATTAATGCCAAAAAGGCTGTACCTCCAAGCCATTGTCTTATGAGACACTGAAACAATTATCTCCTATTATAACTTTTCAAATGCAGAAAGTATCAATACATCCAAATGCTGGAACGAAAAACACTGTTAGTCAGAAGAAGTCAAATATATTACAAGTCTCTGCTTCACTATTATTCACGTTCAGGAAGTCTAAAGTGGTCTTTCATTGTGACCACTGTCTCAATCCACAAAAACTTATGACAGTTTAATACTTCTGATTTATTAAATGAAAATAGCTAAATGTGTCTGAAAATATGTAGGCTTACTGTCATGATAATATTAGACACACTCCACTCACTTCATTTCTTTCCTGCAAACTCAAATTTAAGTCTACATGACTTTGGAAAATGGTTAACATAAATCTGACTATGTTCAAGTGTTCTTATGTTATTAGAACTCACTAAGAACAAAAATAACTAAATAATCATCGTTTTCCTCACCTAATTCTTAGGATGTTATTATGATACAAACAATACCACAGAAACATCAGCTTAGAGATCGTTTTAATAATTAGTGCACACAGGCTGTGTCCATCGCCTCAAGGGTGGGCTCTGCTCTCTGTTCCTCTGTGACGCACCCCAGGATCTGCTGCACACAGGGCTGGTTCTTCTCCCAGCAGCTGAGTTTTAGTTTTAACATAAAATAGTTTTGTTTCTTCTCAACCTGTTTGTGGCAGTTGTTATGCAATTATAGCTATATAATTTATACAAATATTTTCTGAAGTGGAAGGAGCTTTATAAAACATTTCATTCAAGTATAGTTGATTTACAGTGTTGTGTTCATTTCTGCTATACAGCAAAGTGATGCAGTGGCATATGTATGTATGTTCTTTTTCATATTCTTTTCCATTATGCTTTATGACAGGCTATTGAACATAGTTCCCTGGGCTATATACTAGAGCCCTGTTGTTTTGTAGTTTATGTGAATACTATGGCAACCAGGAAAATAAGTACAAAATTAAAACTGCTTTAATGAAACACTAGCTTGAGTCCAAAAAATGCTTTCAAATCAGGTTCAGACAATTCTAATAGGGAGAAAGTGTGACTCTGGAAGGTTTCTGTGCTCAAAGCCCTTGTGAGTGTCTTCGGAATCTCTCTAAAGAAAAACTACAGGTATGCACTGCAGACAGATGATGCAAGAAAGACTGATGTCAGCTCTATGCAGATCCGACGTAAAGACAGTGCCTGTCTCCCCATCAAATGTGAAACGAATGAAGGGGCATTTACATATTTTAAGTTAAAGTAAGATGTTGAGGATCTATATGTATATATTTTTATGAGTTCTAGTTTTAATCACCTTTTTGACCAAAAATTACTCACCTCAATTATGATAGTCCAGGGCTTCTTTTGTAATTACAAATAAGAGTATTAATCTCCCCTTCCTCTCTACATGTAAGAGATACTCAGGAATTTCTAAAACAGTCCTACAGAGATGCAGTGATACATTTCTACTTTTTTATTACTTTTTCAAAAAAAAATTCCATCTGTTCAGAAGATGTCAAAGAAATATAGACACAATTTGGAAAGGTCAGAAGGGAAGGCAGCAGTACGCCTTGTATATGTGAAGAGTCTTAATAAGACAGATCACTATCGTCTGGTCCTTCATTAAAGAAACAAGGAAACTGGCCTGAGTTGCAAATGTGCAAGGGAGGAATTGTGGTTTGGTGGGAAGAACACTGGTTTGGAAGTCGGGGGCCTAGAACTCACCAGTGGTGCCCACGAGCTGTACAGCTTTGGGCAAACTTCTTATCTCCATCGCACTCACGTTCCTTTTCTAAAAAAAGAGGGGCCGGCCCCACATCCTCTCTAGTCTATGCCATCTCACCATTCCCACTGAAGGTAGTTATAGGGCCAGAAGGGCAGTGGACCCAGAGAATTCTCACTCCATGGAGGTCTTTTAAGACAGACATTTTTGTGAAAGCCGTGGTGGTGGGTCTAAGGAATACTAGGCCCTTTCCCAGTCCTGTCCCGCCTCATCAGTTTGACGCTAATCTCTACTTCAGTCCAATGCACATCCGTTTACTTGCTTTCAGAGTCAAGGCTCTGTTGCCATCTTGTGTTCAAACTAATTTTCCACAATCACAAGTCACTGATGTCGACAGCCTCAGAAATATACTTTTCCCCCAAGTCAATTTACTACTTTTGTTTCTGGAATGTAGTACTCACAAATATTCAAAATTTTATAAGCACAAAGGTAGGAAGTACTTTTAAAATGGAACAGTCAGTAAAACCCACGTCACAAACAGCTTGCTGTCTCAGCACAAGGCCCTCAGGGGGATGCTCACTCATCCATGGAACACTGATGGTCCTAAGTGTGGAACACACAGGGGTCGTATCGACTGGCCTGAGCAGCCTGCATCTTGAGGGACAGACAGACAACATGACACTGACTACCTGTGTTCAGCGAGGTGAGAGTTCCCGGAGTGAGAGCTCTAGGGAGCACCAGGAGGGAGCACCAGGAGGGAGCACCGAACCCCCACGGGCTCCGGCACTCTGCCCCTCCTGCTCCTATGCTCGTTCAAGCCCCGAAGGGGGGGGCTGAGTACACTCATATTTATGAATGCCGACTATGTGGAAACATGTAAAAGTTACTGCCCTCATGCAGTTCATATTCTTAAATCTTAAGAAAAAAACCACACCACCACCCTCTGAACATCCTTGATTTCAGAAGACATTACCTGTCCAACACAGAGGTCTGACAAGATTTTCAACTATGACTACAGATAAGAGACCAATTCCCTAAGGCTGGGAGGACCCAGGAATTTGTATCTTTCTAAGACTTCACTAGTGATTCACTGGTGATTCTTATGTGCCAGTTAAGAACCATTTCTATAAAGGAAACACACAGTGATGAGGACAAATGCTCTGTGGTTTTTTTGGAGGTCTGCAAAGTGAACTGCATTTTTTAAAATGAGGTGTTCCTTAAGGAATCCCTTAAGGAATGAGGTATTCATTCCTCATTAAGGAATGAGGTATTCCTTTCAAGTGCTAAATAGAACACTCAGAGCATTTCTAACCTGTATAAGGCATAGGGGTGACAAGCACATCCTGACCACTTAGTAAACATGACCCACTGCGGTGAGGGAACACTTGCGGTGGAGGTGGGCACGCAGGGTACATGGTCTCCGACACCCAGACGGAGCGGGTAACAAGCATAACCAGCGCAGCTCTCGCAGCACCCGATGCTGCACACAGCTCACTGAGCCCTGACTTCCCACCCTTCCCAATTTGAAGAAATGTCTTCAATCCCAAAGAAGCCCTGTCCCAAATGACACTGCCTGTTCAGGTTACATCACTGCTCCGAAACCTACAGGGGCATCAGAGTCACCTGGACATCATCAGAAAAGATGCCGCGGCCTCCTCCCCGACTGGTCACTCTCTAGGGACGGGAGGAAGGACAGGAACGCAAATGTCTGTAGTTTCACTGCCCAGGTCACTGTGATGCACAGCAAAGCTAGAAACCCCAGACTGCACTTTCAAAGGGAAAAGAACTAGTTAAAAGCTATGAAATGTGAACGTCACCAAAACAGACAAAATATAAGAAAACTACTTCATTTTACGATGTTTGAGGAGTTTTAAGACAGATAGACAGTGTTTCTTACCCGTCTGACTGTGTCCTGATCTCAAGGACTTTGAATCTCTGTCTTCCGATTGCTTTCACTTTCACGACCTCAATTCCGAAATCCTGTTCTTCTCGGTAGGCATATATCTCTGCTGTTGTTCCAAATTGTGCTTCCCTTTCCTGTACATTACTTCCAAGGTAAATTTTAAAAAGGAAACAGTTTTAAACATTTAATTTTCAAATATGCAAAGTTGACAAAAGCAATATACATGGGAAAACAATTTATAGCAATCATTCTCACTGCAAAGCTATTTTATTTATTTTAGAATCACACGGGGAACTGAGATATATAAAGAGGGCTTCAGGAAGTACAATTAGAGCCCACTAGCAGAAGAACAGATTTCTAGTCACTGAAAACAACCCACAGCTGACAGGGGTTACACTGTCATTTCCCAGACTAAACATTCTTTTATTCAGCAGGTCATCCTTTCTGCCGCTTATCAGCAGCTCTGCACTGGGTTGAGGTGGGAGGGGAGTGGGGACTTCCTGTATCAATTTCCTGCCCCCACCACTGATTTCCTCTAGTTCTCATGGGACACTTGGCATTTAGCTTTAACTTATCACTTGTCTACAAGAGGACAACTTGAGAATTCTGAGAGACAGAAAATAACTAGTCACTCCTTTGTAAAAACCATCCTTTACAGACAGTGTAAAAGCCCTCTTTTTCTTGAAGACAACTCTTGAAAATAAGGTTCTAGAACTGTTCTTCACTATGTATTAATGATTTTAAAACCTCCACATACCAGAAAGCTAACTGTGTGTGAAAGTTAAAGCCTGACTTAGACGGTGATGATCACAGCAAAATCCTCCAACTTCCGCTTGCAAGCTTTTTATGGAAGTGTTTCACTTCACAGCCTTGTCCCAACGTCTGTGCAGGCAAAACCGTAGTCAGTTTTGCCTTTAAACAACCTCTCCTGTGCGTGCACAACAGTATTAACGTCAGTTCACTCTAAGATCTCACCTGTACGCGAGCACTGCGAAGGTCCTGTCCTTCTGAATTAAGTTCCGCACCATACTGACTTCCTGGGGACTGAAGAGCTGGAGCGGCAAGGTCTGCCCGGGGACCAGGGCCATCGCCACCTGCGGCAGCACTGGCATCAGCGGGCAGCTGCCGTCGTCATGCAGAGTCCTGCCGTGGAACTCCTCCATGTCGGAGCCCAGGTACTGCAGAGGGCACACAGCTCAGTGGCTACAGACAGGCAGCAGAGCACAAGCTCCACAGACTCGCGCACACACTGACCGGCAGCGTGGACGGCACCCGTTTCAGCAATGAACCTGCCGCATCAGTGTCCCACAGGAAAACCTGTGCTCCCGGAAGGAGAATGCTCACTTCCTTGTGAAGAATCTCTCATATGCACATGAGAGCACTTTTTAAGCTCAAAATACTTGATTTTGACTAAGCTCGACACCTCTGTGTCTGAAAAGCATAAATGACAAGTATAAGATGCTGGTATGGTAAGTAACACCCTGGAACCCTGCGGTACAGAGACTCAGCAGGACTTTAATATTTCTATTACCGGCCAAGATATAAGGAGGGTGCCAGGTGTGCAAAGAATTACCTGTAACAGACAAAGCACCAAACTGCTTAAAAACTACAGCTTAACACTGTTTACCAGCTGGCAAGAAGCCCACATCCTCATCCACGATTTCAAGCGTGAGGTAATATCAGGCAATGCTAAAAGCAGTCATTCATTTTCAAGAACTTTTATCTACAGTTAAATGTACATGTCTCTCATACTGGATCCAATAGAAAGGTACATACTGTATGTGATGTCGGCAAACTAGGGTCAAAATTGATGATGTTTGGTTTCTTGGGCTCTCTGAGGTCCTGGTCTTCAACTTCCATTTCAATTTCGTCTCCTTCCTCTTCCTCTGCTGTAAAGGCGCAGTATCATAAGCAAAAACAAAACACGGAGGGAAGGAGACGCAAAAGCTGTGTTTCCATTCAAATACATAATTCCTTCCTAGGGATTCCAGGCCCGTGGGAAGAGGAGTTCTTATGAACACCATCCACACTTGGGAATCTCGACAGGACTGTGAAGAGGTGGCCAGAGAGGGGTCTAGGCTGGGTCTGCCTCTAACTACTTTTCTTAAATCAATGTTTAAGTTTAGAATAGTTTAAGACTTACAGAAAATTTGCAAAGATGGTAGAGAGTTCCTTATACCTCACACCTGTTTCTCAATAGGTAACATCTTAATTAGTGTGGCACACTTGCCATAACCAAGGAATCAGTGTTGGCATAGCACCATTAACTAAGCACATTTTATTTGGATTTCCGGAGTTGTTATCTACCGTGCTACTCCTGTTCCAGGACCCTGCCCACGACACCACATTACATTTAGTCGTCAGGTCTCCTGAGCCTCCTCTGGGCTGGGAGGGTCTCTCAGACTTTCCTTGTTTTTGATGGCCTTGACAGTTTTGAGGACTACTGGTCAGGTGCTTTGTAGAACGTCCCTCAAGTCAGAATTTTCTTGGGGAGGAAGCCCAGGGAGGTAAAGAGCCATTTTCATCATGTTTAATCATGGGTGCACACTGCTGACGTGACTTAGAACTGCTGAAGCTGGCCTGGATCACTGGTGGGGTCGTATTGGTCAGGCTTCTCCGCTGGAAAGCTCCTTTCCCCCTCTTTTCCACACTACTCTTGGGAAGCAAACCACGAGGCACAACCCCCATCTAAGGGGTAGGTAGGGATTGTGCCCCACTTCCTTGAAGGGCGACTACCTGCATAAATTATTTGAAAATCTTCTGCACAGGAGATGTATCTCTTCTCCCTCACTAGGAACCAATTCTTTTCTTTTTTTTTTTTTTTTTTTATTTATTTATTTTTTTACACGAACTCCCAAACATGAACCCTCCTCCCACAGAATAGCATTGAAATATGTATACTATCATGTAAGAAATGAATTGCCAGTCTATGTTCAATGCAGGATGCAGGATGCTTGGGGCTGGTGTATGGGGATGATCTGGAGGGATGATGTGGGGTGGGAGGAACCAATTCTGACACAGTAGACAATTCACCCCACATGATGAAACCTTAGTTTCCTCATTTGAAAAATGACAGACATGAACAAGACAATCTCTATAAAGTTTTTTCAAGCATTTAGAGCTTCTAGAGAAGACAGGAAGGAAGGAAAGAGGAAAGGGCTAAAAAGCAAGCAAGCTCCTAAATAAACTTCTAAATAGATAAAATGGCTTTGCAAAACAGTTACTTTCTGCTGTGCATATCATTATTTAAATCTAACCACCTCCAGCTAGGTTCTTGACAAGAAAATATAAACGTTTTTCAATATAGCAACTGCTTTGGACTTTCTATTAATTCTTACAAAGTCCTTAGATATAAGGCTTTGTCAAAGAGAACAACCTAATTATTTCAACTTAAATTCAAATGTTCAGTGATTTAACACTGCATACAAAATTTTCCTAAGAACAAAAAAATTCAATGAGACCAAGAGATAACAGAAAAATCTAAACCGATGAGAAAAATATACTGTATCTACTTCCTTGAATTCACAATTCTGACAGCATGGCTTTCATTATGCACTTTTGACACTTTATTGCTTCTATTATGCACTGTATTATGCAAAGTTTTAAAGGTCAACTTTTAGCTCAAAGGCTAGAACTCTTAATTTTTAAATTTACATTTTAACTATTCTGACTTCATCTCAAAATGATTTTCTTTATATAAACTAGCCTTTCTCCTATATATGGCTGAAACCCACTTCCCCCTACTTGACTGTTTATGTATTATTTCATTTTATGCTTTTTTTTTTTTGGCTGGGACAGATTCTTCAGATCTTAAATATTAAGCAACTACTTAAGCACTTAAAGGGAATTACTGTTCCAAACAACTCATACTCCATGGAAGTATGGACTAAATGAATGTTTTTAAAAATAAGTCATATATGATTTGCAGGAGCATGACTATTATATTGACAGTCTCTGAGTCCCTTGCGCTCTCCATTTTTTTCGACAAAACACACCATTCAGAGCTACCAGGGTGAAGTGTGACGACTCATCTCATACAGGAGCACCATGTGGATACCAACAGAACATCAGCATCTTCCCTAACACACTGGATTTGGCACGGACAGAGTTGGGCTGATGTCTTTGAAAAAAACAGCTCAGCTCTTTGATCAAATTCAGTTCAGCTAGGTTGCTTCCAGATGGACTACTGACTCTGATTCTAATCTGTTTTCATGGAAAAGGTCCTTTCCATACAGCGGGGTCATGCTTCAGTCTCCTCCTCCTCCTCTGGCCCACACCCCTCCCAGCAGGCAAAGTCATCCTCCAAGCACGGCTTCCCTTAGGTCTCAAATCCGTAACTGCTTCTCTCCAATCCATGGATCAAACTCACAATCCCAATGGCGAGAGATGCAAGCTCTCCAACACTCTGACCCAACTTACCTTCCAGGCCTTATCTTCTGCAAGCCTATCCTAGGTCATAATGCTTTTGGATGTCTGTAGTACACCACAGGGCTTTTCCCCAGTCCTTCTCAGCCATAATCAATCCCTCCCTCTGACGATTTACTTATCTGGCCTACATCAATGGCCTTCTGCTAGTTATATTTTCAGGTACCATATATACATGATAAACTTCTTCAAGTATCAGACTGTGCATTATACCTCTTTTTACCTTCAGGATACATAACACACTTCCTGGCACACAGTGAGTGAAGTGACTCCGCTAATAGTCTCAGTTTGGCTGATAAACCTCTTGCAAGGCAACTCTTGTCTACAGCATTCCATGACAAAACTGTATAATTATTCCAGACTTTTTTTCTGCCCACTATTCCAACATAAGGCCAAGGTCTAAATTTTCACAAAACATAAAGGAAAGAGAATCCCGAATTTAACATCCCAGTTCTAAGTATCTAAAATTAGGTGTATTCTACCATGTACTTGAACTACAAGCCTAAGAACAGACCAAACACCGGCGCGGCACTGGGTGGTGGAGACACGAGCAATGCAGACAGACAGATCTGACTAGGACTCCTGGCCCTGCAACTGTGTGACCTTAGACAAGTCACACACTAACCTGCCAATTCATTTCTCACCCACCAAGTCAGGACTACAACAGTGACGTGGGGAGGATAAAATGGAAAAATGCACGCAAAACGCCTGGGGCAGCACCAGTGACACGGGAGCACTTAATAAATTAGCTGTCACTCTTCTGGGGGGGAACCCTAGACTTGTCCCTCACAGAAGAGTTCCACAATCACTCTCTGAGACTGTGTGAATCATTTACTCCACCGAATCACCTGGTGTGTTTTTTTTTTAATTGGAGTGTAGCTGCTTTACAATGTTGTGTTAATTTCTACTGTACAAGGAAGTAAACTAGCTACATTCGCCCACACTCCCCTGTAGCATTCTTCATTTCAGAAAGGTCATAGGCAATAAACCAGGAGCCCACCAGACCCAGTTACCTAGCTGCCTGATGCCACTTGTGGCCATTTTGAAATTCTGCAGAAGAAAGAACGCAACACCATCACTGCTTTGATCCTGCTCGCTTACCCCAGACCATGAGCCCTGCCTATAAGACGTCCCCCTATTCCCCAGGGAGGCGGGCACAGTTTCAGAGGAACTAGCCTCTGGTGTTCCATCTCTGCCTGGCAACGAAATAAAGCTACTTTTCCTTGTTCCTCCAAAACTCTCTCAGCATTGGTGCACAGAGGGCTATTTGGACGATGGACAAAAGCTTTATTAGCGTCTTTTCACTCCTTTCAGTGAATGAAATAGAATGCCTAAGTGTGGTGGGGAGAAGGGGGAGAGGAAGAGAAAACATTGCTCGGAAGGAAATACTGAATCAAACAGTTTAAAATACGTTTGTCCCCAAAGTTTGCTCGCTGAAAAGTTAAAAGCCGAAAATCTCCTTGGGAGAGAGGCTGAGGGATCCTTTCAGTGCCATTCTGCCTTCTGTCCCCGAACCACCACTCTGGGACCTTGACCAATTCTTTTATGGCTTCCAGCCGTAAAACATGACCAGTTTATCCATTTGCCAAACGAGAGGAGGCCAAGCAGTGTCTCAGGTTTGTTCTGGCTAATAATGGCTGCAGTATTCATGAGAGCATCGCCTTTTACGATTATATATGACCATTACAGGTTATAGATTAGTAACAGTTACACAGCATAGACTATCATGATGAGTTACTGAAAGTAAGATGGTCACTCTAGATAGGTGAAGGATGAGAGAAAGCAAAATGCAAGAATGATAGAACTATGAGAGAAAGGTGTGTGTGTGTGGGAGAGAGGGAGGGGGGAAGGAGGGAGGGAGAAGGGTGATTGCAATTACACAGTATATACATTATCAGTCTGTTTATAGAATTATATAGTTCTAAGATCTACAGAATTTCAAAGAACTGTGCTTACCTCCAACAGGAGTTTCTTTACACAGTAANGTGTGTGTGTGGGAGAGAGGGAGGGGGGAAGGAGGGAGGGAGAAGGGTGATTGCAATTACACAGTATATACATTATCAGTCTGTTTATAGAATTATATAGTTCTAAGATCTACAGAATTTCAAAGAACTGTGCTTACCTCCAACAGGAGTTTCTTTACACAGTAAACATCTGGCCCTTAACAAGGAAGCTCTGACCTGCCCGGGTCCTGCCCAGAGGTGGCACCTGCACTGTGCACCCTGGGTCAACCAAGAATCCTGTGGGGAAGAGAGGACAGCTGTGAGCCTGGCGGGGTCAGCAGATGTGGCTGGAAAAGCACTCGCGCCTCTTTCTTCTTTTGTGCTCGGCCCCCGGGTCACCGATGCTGCCATCTGTGCACCTTTCACCCCCCATTTGCCTCCTTTTCCTCGCCTTCGTTCACATTCACCATCTGCTCCTGCATTCATTTCATCCCTCCCTACCCCCACGGCCCCAAGTCTGCCCAGTCATCCATAGCTATGTCTTTCAACAGGGGTAACAACAAATGGCTACTGAACAAAAACATCTCAGCAAGAAGGTTTCTTGGATTAAGCCCTGGTTATTAAAACCAAAAAGGAAAACATGATCATTCACCATTTATTTTTAATTGGGTAACTTTATCCTGAAGCGAGCCATCACACAGAGTAGCTCACATTTCTTCTTGCTTCTGTGGAATGTGTTCATTGATAAGAAGCTCGGCAAACCAGTGGGAAAGGAGACTTATAGCTTTGTCTTATAAGACAAACTTATAAGAGCTTTGTCTTATAGTTCAAGAATTACCTTTAATAGGATAAAATTGAGGCTGATATTAGATGAGAGAAAATACAAATCAAAAAGGCCCCACTGTACTTGTAATTTCTGGGGTCTATACAGTGTGTTAGTAGAAAGGGATACACACACTTGGAAGACAATTTTTCTGGCTCCTTTATGCCTTTTTATCATTTGCATATGCTGTATATTTTTAATGTGTCAAAGAAAGCTACTGCCTTGGTCTAAGCAGTCAAGTATCTGTCGCCTGGATTACTACAGTAGCTTGAATAATGGTGTTTTGACCTCCACTGTTGGTTTCCACAGGTCATCCTCAGCAAAGCAGCTGGAATGAGCCCCTTACAGCACAGGTCAGACCATGTGACACCCTGCTCAGAACCAGGCCTCCATTCCCCATCTCACTGTAAGCCACTTCCGCCCGGTGGCCCCCATGTCCTGACCTCGCGTGACCCTCCAGGCAGGTTTCCACAGGTCATCCTCAGCAAAGCAGCTGGAATGAGCCCCTTACAGCACAGGTCAGACCATGTGACACCCTGCTCAGAACCAGGCCTCCATTCCCCATCTCACTGTAAGCCACTTCCGCCCGGTGGCCCCCATGTCCTGACCTCGCGTGACCCTCCAGGCTCTCCCTCTGCCCCCGCCTCTGTGTTAAACCAAGCAGGGGCCACACCCATCACAGGGCCTTTGCTCTAGCCCTTCCCTTCACTCCCATCACAGGGCCTTTGCTCTAGCCCTGCCTTTCCCTGGAATGCGCTTTCGTCATGTAGATCCACGACTTGCTCCCTTACATCTTCCAGGCCTTTGATGAAATGTCCCTCTTTAGGGAGTCTTTCGCAGATTATCCAACATCTAACTGCAACCCCACCCCTAGTCTCATCACCCTCTATCCCCCTCCTCTGTTTTATCCTCAGAGGATTGATCAACTTCTAAAATACTGTGAAGCTTACTTCTTAAAAATACGCTCGTGACTGGGCTTCCCTGGTGGCTCAGTGGTCAAGATTCCACCTGCCAGTGCAGGCCACGAGGGTCACATCGCTAACCGAGAAGGCCCCACGTGCCTCGGAGCAGCCAGGCCTCTGCACCACAGCTAGCAAACCTGCGCCCTAGAGCCCAGGGGCTGCGGCTACTGAAGCCCGTGTGCCCCAGAGTCCGTGCTCTGCGACTAGGAAGTCACCTCAGAGAGAAGCCCATGCCCGCAAACTAGAGGGCAGCCCCACCCGCCACACCCAGAGAAAGCTCACACAGCAACGAAGACCCAGCACAGCCAAAAAGAAATGGACACATAAAATTAATTTTTAAAAGAGTCCTCCTCGCTGCAAGAGTGTAAAGTCAGTGGGAGAGGTCAGAGACCTGTGCCTCTTTTGTTTACTCCTGTGTCCCAAGAGCTAGTAAATGCTCAAAACACATTTACAGGGTGAATGAATGAATGGCACCCTTAATGGGAGACTGTTGATTGATCCAGCACCAATTCCTCTCTTCTCCCTGACTAAGAACCCTCCTTTGGTTTGGGGCGATGGTGTGCCCAGCCCCGTGGGGTCACGTCCGCTCTCAGCCCGTCATGCCCCAGTCCCCTCCCCCATGATCTTCTGCAGCTCGTGGGAGCCATGAGACACAACTCTGGCTGATGCAATGCAGAGAAAGTCGCCCTGGAAGCCAGGGAGAACGGTGACAAGGGAAACTTGTTCCTATATGATTAAAGAAAACTATTTCATTCCTATACACTCCTGCAGGGATGAAGATTAAGGTCCATATTGGTTTGCCCAATAAAATGAGCCAAGCAAGTACAAACATTTAAGAGATCTTAAAAAGAATCATGAACTTCAGAAAAAGCACAGCTAGATTTACTTGTAGGCATATTCTGTTGTCATTTTTAATTGAAGGGATGAGGACTTCCCTGGTGGCCCAGTGGATAGGCATCTGCCTGCCAATGCAGGGGGCACAGTCCGATTCCTGGTGCAGGGAGATCCCAAGTGCCACAGGGAAATTAAGCCTATCCAGCACGGTGCGGAGTAGTCCCTGCTCCCCGCAGCTAGAGAAACCCTGTGATCAGCAGCAGAGACCTGGGGCAGCCAAACATTTCAAAAAACAAACCATTTAAAAAATTAAATGCATCAGTAAATACAAAAAAAATGTAGGGAGGAATCCATTACTTTTAGAACCGCGTACGTCTTCCAGTTCTTCACCTTTTATGCAAAAGCACGTGTAAAGTAACAGGTTTACATCACCCCCGGAGGCCTTTTGCGAGTTCCGGTATGACAGTTCCCTCTACCGTTCTGAAGACAGAGGTCAAAAACTGGTGAACCCCAAGTGAGAATTCTGCGGACGTGTCTGGTCTTTGTGGTCTTTTGAGGTTTTGAATGAATTGGCACATGCAGTTATCAATTTCCTTTTAAGAATGGGAAGATCTGGCAACTGCAGGTTAGATTCATGCATGGAACAACTGTCTTAAACCAAAACTAGCAGCTGCCTTTTTACATGGGGTGGCCCATCTAAATGCAGGGAAAACAGGTTCGATCCCTGGTCCAAGGAGATACCACATGCTGCAGGACAACTAAGAGATCCCACAAACCCACTGGAGACCCCAGCCTGAATCCGTCGACACTGTGTTTGCAACCTGACGTATGAGTGTGTACAGGGAGAGTGGCACCTCGCTCTGACCGGCTCAGAACAGCTGTGGTGTGAGTCCAGTGAACCAGGGCACCCACCGCCCCATTCCCCTCCCCAAAGTCTGCCAGTCTGTACAACGAATCACATGGCCCAGAGGAGCTTGGAGCATCATGCTGGGTCTACACAGTCTTCAGCAACCCATGTGAGGATTCATATTCATGTTTAGCTGCCTTTGACCAGAAAGGGATGAGATTAGGGATCTTGAATCCTTTGTAGCTCTGAGATTCAGTCTTCAAGGGCATCGTTTCCATGAGTTGTTTTTTTTTTTAAACTAGTCTAGCTGTGCTGTAACTTAAGAAAAAAAAAATCTTTGTAATTAAAACCGTGGTAATTCTCATGTTCCTCATTTCCATTTACCACGAAGAGTTTGCAGAACTTGTCCAAGCAGAGAGATTTTTTTTTTCACTTGAAGAGGACTATTGAGTATCAGGGAAAGAAATACTCAGTCCTGCTATGCAGCTCTTCCTTCTCTTTCGAGTGCTGGGTCTAGCAACCATTGTCTCGGGATATGCACTTGGGCACCTATTATCCTGTAAATCCCGGAGTTACCAGGGAATGAAAGATGGATCCTGTCTGCTTTATGCAGACCTAGAGGGGAGAGGGCAGGCATAAAACCAGATGGAGTAAGAATATTTCATGGCTCCTTCAAAATGCTGACAATTTTATCAACCACTCACTTTCATATTTCAGTAATATGGTGAATAACTGGGGATTTGAAGAAATACCTTCATATGCATCTTTCACTGCTATGGTAGTATTTCCAGGGACACCAGAGCCTATTCAAGTCCCAGGCATGTTGGATTATTCGCAAAAATGATTATGGGTGATGATACTCAGAGCTGCAATTCACTAAGACTTCCTTCCATCCCATCCATCTCTGACTTGACAGGTAAAGGAGGGGTGATTTTGCAAGAGAGTAAAATGTGGGGCAATTTATGGTTTAAACTTGCACTGTGTTCAGACTCACCCAGGAGCTTTCCCCACTGCAGTGTGCTGTTCCTACCACAGGTAAGGCGCCTGGAGCATCGGGGAGGATGAACGCAAAGCAAAGAGCACTGAGTCCTGGGTTCTGGTCAGCGCCTCATTTCCAGTGGCCATCTAGACTGGGTCATTTCAACATCTTCTCCTTGGCCTTCTATTCTTGGCCTTGCCTGTTGTAAGGGTAACGGCCAGGAGGTGTGAAGCTTGGCCGTTCAAAGAAAATCTCAGTGGTTTCACACAAGTGTGCTTCTGGCCCAGATCAGGTCTGCCTGGGTTTGGTGCTTCTCCGAGATGTCCCCAGTCTAGTCTGCTCCAGTCTTGTGGCACCTCTTTATCTCATACCGGTCGATCCCCACTGACTGCTGTGGCAGAGGAAAAGCTTGATGAGTTGAGTGCTGCCTCTCAAACGCTCCTGCCTGCCAGCGACACCTGCCCCCGCCACACACATTTCACTGGCAAAGTGAATCCGAGGGTGACTTCAAAACACTCCGTCCTCTGGCTGCATGAGGAACGTCAGCCACACGATGGGGCCAAATCGGAGTTTTCCATGGATGTCCGAGGACGTGTGCATGCACGTGTTCATCTGCTTCGCCCTGAGCCTTGTTCTCCTCTCTCCAGACCCATGAACTGTAGCCCACCAGGCTCTTCTGTTCAAAGGATTTTCTAGAAAAGAATACTGGAGCGGATTGCCATTTCCTTTTCCAGGGGATCTTCCCAACCCAGGGATCGAACCTGAGTCTCTTGTGTCTCCTCCACTGGCAGGTGGATTCTTTCCCACTGTTGTCCCCTGGGAAGCCTGTGTGTGCGTATATGAATGTATGTATGTATACAAACGTACAAACATATATACACATATTCAGAAATATACACATATATATGTTGCAGAATACTTGGCCCAGATGCATAAATAAATACAAATGAAAGTGGGACAGTTGCGGCTTCTGCTTTTAGCTCGCGTCATTCTTCTGCGCTTAAGGGGGACTGTGGTTTGACAATCCCTGGACAGTTCTAAAACACCGTGATGTGACCCAAGGCCAGGAATCAAGTAACTCCATAAGCTACCAGCTCAAAAATAAGAGATCAGAACAATGACCAAAGCAGATATAATGACAATAAAATATCTCATAGCATCTGTACTATGTGAGAAACTCAAGCAATTCATGAGGGACATGAAAAGAGAGGAAAAAACGATCAAATGAGGGTCTGAATAAATATGATTTCAATAGTGTGAAGATAACACAGGGCCCCAAATTCTAGTAAATAAATTCTTAGCTGCCATTGAATTCAGTTTATCATTCACATCAAAAAGCAGCAAAAAATCTGGGTGTTAATTGGGAAAGATATGTCACATAAGGTCATTAGTGGGTGCACAAGAAATGTGAACTTCAAGAAAAATAGAATGGTGGATAAAAGAATCTAATAATGTGTTTGGTAGAGAAACTATTAATAACTGGAAAGCCAAGTGGATAGAAAAAGTCTAAGATGATTTGCAAGCTAGGGCCAGAGCTGAGAACAGAACTTGAAAGTGTTCAGAGACTAGAAGCATTCTAAGACTCCAGACTCTGAATCACTTGTCTTTCTTCAAACTCAGATTAACAAACTTGTTCGCTGCTTGTCTGCCGTGTGCAAGGTAATGTTACAGGAACTGGGGAAACTGCCAGTACAAGAAAACACACAGGAGTGCCTGTCCTCGGGGAGCTCCATCCTACTAGGAGCAGAAGGATAATGGGCCACTTAGAGACAGAACGATCACTGCAATGTGACACCTGCTCTTGGCTGTGCTCTGGTTTGAAGGCAGAGGTGGGAGAACCAAGGACATAAGCAACGTGACAAAGAGCCCAGTGCAGCGGCCACATTCTTTTTCATGTAAACAATGACGGTTGCTGGAAGGAAGGGACACATTTCAGCAAACACTGAAGAGATGTATCACTCACTCACCGCCCTTCACAAAAGTCACTTACGGGGTGTCGCTCAGGGTAGAGTGAATAGGAATCTACCTGCCAATGCGAGAGACGTGGGTTCAGTCCCTGTTGGGGGAAGATCTCACATGCCTCGGAGCAACTAAGCCCAGGATCCTCAACTATTGAGCCCTTGGTCTACAATGACTGAAGCCTACGTGCCCCAGAGCCTGCTCTCTGAACAGGGGAAGCCACTACGGTAAGAAGCTCGCGCGCTGCGAGAGTGGCCCCGACTCACTGCAGCTAGAGCCAGCCTGCGCACAGCGATGAAGACCCAGCACAGCCAAAACTGATAGATAGATACTGTTTTGAAAATTACTTACGGACTTAACATTAGCCATCCGAAAGCTTAATCAAAACGAAGGACCCAAGAAGAGGACGGAGTCATACACCGGGCTTGAGAATCTCTGCTACCCAAACAGAGACACATACAGTCCCTCTGAGTGGACCAGAGCTTGGGTCCAGGACTGCACTTCTGAGACGGCTGATGCTTTGTTACCAGCTTCCCGCATGCCTGGGCTTCCTGGCAGCCAGACAGAGCACTTCCTCTAAGTCAGAGGACCTAGTTCTCGTTCTGCACTGACCAGGAAGCACATATTAAATGCTTCTCTGAGCCCGGTTGATACACATGCTTTGCGCATATCCTCTCACTGAATTTACAGCAATCTTGAGAGGTAGGTGCTATCATCTCTATTTTTTATGATCACAAGTCACTTTCTGTGAAGACGGAGGGTCAAGACAGAGTGATTTCCTGGGTCTTAACGAGCTTTCATTTTCTATCATTCTGTGAATTCAGATCTTAGTTCACAGGATGTACCTTAACCTTCGTCCTATCCTCTGGGACCCTGTCCCCCCACTGCCTGCATATACCTCCAGGTTCCTCCTTTTCATACAGTTTAGAGCACTACGCTTGCTTCTTTAGACACTGCCCAGCTTCCGTGCAAATTCTTTACTGTCTGAGCCACCAGGGAAGCCCAGGACAGAGGACCTGGAGAAGCACATCTATGGGGTGGGGAGGTGAGGCGTGGATACTGGTTTCTCGGGAGCAGTGTTTCTTAGGGTGTGGCCTTGAGTCCACTATACGTGGCAGGGGTTTCCCTGGATGGATTATACATGTATCCCAGGGTCAAAGCCTTTTCTTTGGAGACAGCATACACAAACCCACAGATTTTCACTTTGCTACACAACTAGGACTATTTATAAATACAGTTTAAAAATAAGGGTAACTAAAACTTGATTTACATAAGCTAAAATACCAGGCCATTATTAGACTTTGCTCAAGGCTTTAACTTTATATTCCATCAAGAAGTCTGGCAACCACCCAGCGCCTTGGCAGCATTGCAAAGCCTCTACTGAGAATGTGCACGCAGGAGATGCAGGGTCCCCAGACCTTTCCTGGGATGAGTCCGTATTACGTGACTGCATCTGTGCTGTCATCGCTGGTCTTGGTCCCAGACTGTTGCTCCGACTGATGCATGGACTGATGCAGCTGAGGAACTAAGTTGGGGTTTGCCTGTACTGGTCATTATGTTGGCTGAAGACTTTCGGAGGTTTTACTGTTACCGTGTTTACCCCAGGGGTTAGCCATCTTCGGGCTCTTTTGTTCTAGAAAGCCGGAACACACAGGGTTGACAGAGGTAGGACTTTTACACTGCTGTAAGCAGTCAAGACTTAAAAGTCAGAAAGCCACTGATCTACAGTCCAGCCTGACATCTTCTGTGCATTATCACAGGGCTGTTGTTCTGCTGGCAGGAGTCTCCTTGGGTTGGCTAAGATGCTTGGGCAGCAAAGTGATGGAGCTCCTTTACATTTACGTCAGGTCTGTCTCTGGAAAAGCAGAGCATGTTGGGATTCGCCAGGCCCCCAGGAAAAGCTCTTGCTGTGCCAGGCTTGGGCTTAGAAGAACAGAGTGGTGAAGCTCTTATTATTCTGAAACACTCAAGCATAAATTCTGCTGATGATGGTTTGGCCCAATGCCTTGGGTGGTGATGTAATCGATGAATACAGAAAGGCAAAACGCTTTTCCTGCAACAGTATTTCCTACCTCACTCAGCTCAAGTGTCCCTAAATCCAAAAATCTGTCCTGATCTCGCCAAGCAACCATGGCATTTGCCCTTTTATTTTGAAATGTGTGTTTGTGTGCTCCTTGGTCTGTGGCGAGTCTGCTGAGGACAGGAACCGAGCCTCACTCACCTCTGTGTGGCCCGTGCTGGGATGCGGCTGATCAACAACTGCTGGACTGGATTCAACCTGAAAAAGAACGTGACAGGCAGAGAAGTCCAGCCCCTGCCTACCTAGTCATAGTCTATCCTGTGAGAGGCATGGCTCCAGAGAGAACCCAGTGCCATCTGCAGCAACGCGGATGGACCCAGAGGGTATTGCATTAAGTTCAGTAAGCCAGACAGAGAAATACCATGTGATTATCGCTTATAGGTAGAATCTAAAAAGATAAGACTCAAATGAGTTTATTTACAAAACAGAAAGACTCAAACTTATAGTTACATCAAAGAGGAAGGGGGAGAGAGATAAATTAGAGGAGTTCGGGATTAACATATATACAGTAGTATATAAAGCCAGGCAGCCAACAAGAACCTACTGTGCAGCACAAGGGACTCCGCTCAATACTCTGAATGACATATAAGGGCAAAGAATCTGAAAAAACTGGAGATCTATAGATTATATATATATAGATAGAGATACACACACGTATACACATATATGTGAAAGTGTTCCTCATTTAGTTGTATCCAACTCTCTGCAACCGCACAGACTGTAGCCCGCCAGGCTCCGCTGTCCATGGAATTTTCCAGGCAAGAATACTGGAGTGGGTAGCCATTCCCCTCTCCAGGGGATCTTCCTGACCCAGGCATCAAACCTGGGTCTCCTGCAGTGTAGGCAGATTCTTTACTGTATGAACCAGCAGGGAAGATGTGTGTGTGTGTGTGTGTGTGTGTGCATGTATGTGTGTGTGTGTGTGTATATATATATATATATATATATACATACATATTCCCTAGAGGAGGAAATGGCAACTCACTCCAGTATTCTTGCCTGGAAAACTCCATGGACAGAGGAGCCTGGCAAGCTACAGTACATGGGGCTTCAGAGAGTCAGATACGACTCAGCCACTAAACTACCACTATATATATATCTGAATTACTTTCCTATATATCTGAAATTAATACAAAAACTATATTTCAATTTTTTAAAAAGCAGTATAGGCCTCCAGACCCCAAGTCAGGACAAAGGAAAGGGGTAAACTCAAGTGTGCTTAAAAAGCCTACACAGTGTGGAAGTAGCAGAGCTGGAAATTTAAACCCAGTCCAGTTTGTTTACAAAAAGAACTCAGTCATTACAGCTGAAGGCAGGGCAGGCCATTATCTGCCCAAAGCTGAGGCATGCCGTGTGGGAGAGCAGGCCGAGTGGAAGGGAGGCTGGTGTGGCGAAAGCCTTGGCAAACACAACAGGCATTTAGTCCTGAGAAACAGGAGGAAAGCAGAGAGACTGGGGTGGGGATTGGGGCACAGGCTGGTACCACAGCGTTCTTCCAAAGATGTCCACACCCAGTCTGTGGACCTTATGAGTATATTACACTATGTGGCAACAGAGACTTTACAGATGTGTTAAACTACGGGGGACTCAATATGATCACTAAGGGTCCTCATCAGAGGGATGCAGGAGGGTCGAGTCAGAGAAGATGTGATGCACCAGCCAGGGAACTGAGGGGCTTCTAGAAGCTGCAAAAGGAAAGGAAGCAGAGTCTCCCCAGGGCCTCCAGAAGGAACACAGCCCTTCCACCACCTTGCTTTCAGCTCACTGGGACTGATTTTGAACGTCTGACCTTCAGAAGAGTAAGGCGATAAATCTGGTTCCTGCACTGGGGAGAGGAGAGCAATGCAGGGCGGACTGCTGGCGAGTCAGAGGCCTGGGGGCAGGCTGCGCGGAGAGCACACTCTGAGGAGCCGGCTGAGCGGCCCTCCTTCCCCTGAGCCGGGTGTCCTGGCAGCAGGTCTGCCCTTGACCCCAGCGTCTGGCTGCCAGGGGGAGGGCGGGGCCAGGAGACACTGCTGAGGTGGCTGGGAGAGACCGCACCGCACCTCCAGTCAGCGGCTGTCCAGGGAGCCTAGCTACGCCCCCTAGTTCCACAAGACTGGTGCACAGGTTCATCTTTTAAAAGAAGCCAGATTTTTAGCACACCTTAAGCTTGTCTCAGAATAAACAAACAAGTTCTCATAGTTTTTCCAAACCTAGAGCTGATCAGCACATAGAGGCAGAGTTCAAGGTAAAGAAAGTGCCTTCGCTTGGGCTGCAGGTACTTCAGCTGCATTCAAACAATCACACGCAGCCAAGGAGCAAACCAGGGAGTTTTCCTGTAGGTTACAGCTGCGGGAGCAGCTTGGGTCTAGGTTTCAAATCTAGGAAAGAAAAAGAAAGACTGTTCTCACCCAATTACCATCTGCGAAAGTATAGAAATCAAAGCACCAGTCAGTGAAAGTAATTTCAAACACATCAATAGAATGTGTGGTTTTTCACCACAGTGGCAAGGATGCCTGAAAATACCAGCTAAAAAAAGATAAAGACTTTTTTAAAAAAAAGCAAAGAAGGAAAGATATTGATGCCATCTGCCATATTTTTATGAGCTAATATGACCAGAAAATACTGATGACTGTAAAAGTTCTCTGAAGTCAGGACACCTACTATTAATTTTCCTGTCTCATTTACCATAATTCTGTATAGTTTTACAGTAAATGCCCTTTATTTTGGGATTTGAATATGAAGATAAAAATGAGTTAGATGAATCTGAATTACATATTTATTCTACTTGGATCTCCTGGCTGATGACCTTGGGCAGACGATTTCAACTCTTTCGCCTCTATGGTCTCACCTTTTCAGTGGGAGTAGTGAGAGTTCTCATCCTAAGGGGCTGTTGTGAGATGAGGTGTGAGGATCAGAGCTGTCCTCTCTGTAATTAAATATCAGGCTGAGGGAAAACACTAAGTCTCGTGGAGTAGCAGCTGTGACGTAGCATAGGTGATGCCTTAAGCAAGTGGGCATGCAGTGAGTACACTTAGGTCAGCTACTTGAACTCCTAAAGGTTAGCTGCTCTGAACTGTTACACATCTCAAGCCTAGATCAAGCCCCTCGTTGGCTGTACCTTCCACACTCTTTGCTTTCATGTTCTCTTGACAAGTACTAAGCTCCTTTAGGACTTCCCTCGTGACTCAGACGGTGAAGAATCTGGCTGCAATGTGTGTGGGAGACCTGGGTTCGATCCCTGGGTTGGGAAGATTCCCCAAAGAAGTGCATGGCTACCCACTCCAATATTCTTGCCTGGAGAATCCCCATGCACAGAGGAGCCTGGGGGGCTGCAGTTCATGGGGTCGCAGAGTCTTACCCGACTGAGCAACCTTCTTAGCTCTGACCTCACTCCT
>SJYX01010016.1:0-15762 GCA_006410675.1 Oreotragus oreotragus | reverse complement strand
TTTTTACTTTATTGTGCTCTTGAGAAGTTATTTCCACCATTTTTATCTTCCAGCTCACTGACTCATTCTTCTGCTTTAGATATTCTGCTATTGATTCTTTTTAGAGTATTTTTAATTTCAGTAATTGTGTTATTTGTCTCTATGTTTATTCTTTAATTCTTCTAGGTCTTTGTTAATTGATTCTTGCATTTTCTCCATTTTGTTCTCAAGGTTTTTGATCATCTTTACTATCATTATTCTGAATTCTTTTCCAGGTAGTTTTCCTGTTTCCTCTTCACTTATTTGGACTTCTGTGCTTCTAGTTTGTTCCTTCATTTCTGTATTTCTCTGCCTTTTCATTATTATTTATCTCATTTTTAAAATTTTATTGTGTTTGAGGTCTCATTTTCCCAGGCTTCAAGGTTAAATTCTTTCTTCCTTTTTGTCCTCCTAAGGTTGGTCCAGTAAGATTCTTATAGGGTGAGATTTGTGCTGAGTTTTTGTTTGTTTTTCCTCTGATGGACAAGGCTGAGTGAGGTGGTAGTCCTGTCTGCTGATGATTCGGTTTGTATGTTTGTTTGGTTTTTTCTTAGATGAGGTGTCCCGCACAGGGTGCTACTGCTGGTTGGGTGATGCTGGGTCTTGTATTCTAGTGGTTTCCTTTGTGTGAGTTCTCACTATTTGATACTCCCTAGGGTTATTTCACTCGTAGTCTAGGGTGTTGAAGTCAGTGTTCCCATTCCAAAAGCTCAGGGCTTGATCTCAAGTTTTGTGTGGGTCTATATATTCTTTTCCACCGGTCAGGTACTCCTCTATGCTCTCAGCTGGTGTTCTGCATGTACTTCTTTGTCTGAAGGTGTATTCCTGATGTATCTGTGGNGGTTTCTTGTAGACAGCATATATATGGGTCTTGTTTTTATATCCATTCAGCCAGTCTGTGTCTTTTGGTTAGAGCATTTAAAGTAATTATTGATATATATGTTCCTATTGCCATTTTCTTAATTGTTCAGGGTTGACTTTGTAGATCTTTTTTCTTCTCTTGTATTCCTTGACTGTATAAGTCTGTTTAACATTTGTTGTAAAGCTGGTTTCGTGGTACTGAATTCTCTTAACTTTTGCTTGTCTGAAAAGATTTTTATTTCTCCATCAATTTTAAATGAGATCCTTGATGTAGGGTTGACTTTGTAGATCTTTTTTCTTCTCTTGTATTTCTTGACTGTATAAGTCTGTTTAACATTTGTTGTAAAGCTGGTTTCGTGGTACTGAATTCTCTTAACTTTTGCTTGTCTGAAAAGATTTTTATTTCTCCATCAATTTTAAATGAGATCCTTGATGGGTACAGTAATCTTGGTTGTAGATTTTTTCCCTTTCAGTACTTTAAATATATCCTGCCATTCCCTTCTGGCCTGCAAAGTTTCTGCTGAAACATCAGCTGTTAAGCATATAGGGTTTCCCTTGTATGTTACTTGTTGCTTCTCCCTTGCTGCTTTTATTATTCTTTCTTTGTGTTTAGTCTTTATTAGTTTGATTAGTATGTATCTTGGTGTGTTTCTCCTTGGGTTTCTGCTGCATGGGACTCTTTCTGCCTCTTGGACTTGATTGACTATTTCCTTTTCCATGTTGGGGAAATTTTCAACTATAATCTCTTCAAANCTGGGAAAGATTGAGGGCAAAAGGAAAAGAGAACAGCAGAGGATGAGATGGTAAGATAATATCACTTATTCAGTGGACATGAGTTTGAGCAAACTCAGAGTGATAGTGAAGGACAGGGAAGCCTGGCATGCTGCGGTCCATGGCATTGCAAAGAGTTGGACAGGACCTGTCTCTTATACACATCTCTTCTTCTTCTGCTGCTGCTAAGTCACTTCAGTCGTGTCCAACTCTGTGTGACCCCACAGATGGCAGCCCACCAGGCTCCCCCTTCCCTGGGATTCTCCAGGCAAGAATACTGGAGTGGGTTGCCATTTCCTTCTCCAATGCATGAAAGTGAAAAGTGAAAGTGAAGTCGCTCAGTCTGTCTGACTGTTAGCGACCCCATGGACTGCAGCCCACCAGGCTCCTCATCCATGGGATTTTCCAGGCAGGAGTACTGGAGTGGGGTGCCACTGCCTTCTCTGCTTCTTCTTCTGGGACCCCTATAATTTGAATGTAGCTGCATTTGATATTGTCCCAGAGGTCTCTATGACTATTCTCAGCTCTCTTCATTCTTTTTACTTTATTGTGCTCTTGAGAAGTTATTTCCACCATTTTTATCTTCCAGCTCACTGACTCATTCTTCTGCTTTAGATATTCTGCTATTGATTCTTTTTAGAGTATTTTTAATTTCAGTAATTGTGTTATTTGTCTCTATGTTTATTCTTTAATTCTTCTAGGTCTTTGTTAATTGATTCTTGCATTTTCTCCATTTTGTTCTCAAGGTTTTTGATCATCTTTACTATCATTATTCTGAATTCTTTTCCAGGTAGTTTTCCTGTTTCCTCTTCACTTATTTGGACTTCTGTGCTTCTAGTTTGTTCCTTCATTTCTGTATTTCTCTGCCTTTTCATTATTATTTATCTCATTTTTAAAATTTTATTGTGTTTGAGGTCTCATTTTCCCAGCCTTCAAGGTTAAATTCTTTCTTCCTTTTTGTCCTCCTAAGGTTGGTCCAGTAAGATTCTTATAGGGTGAGATTTGTGCTGAGTTTTTGTTTGTTTTTCCTCTGATGGACAAGGCTGAGTGAGGTGGTAGTCCTGTCTGCTGATGATTCGGTTTGTATGTTTGTTTGGTTTTTTCTTAGATGAGGTGTCCCGCACAGGGTGCTACTGCTGGTTGGGTGATGCTGGGTCTTGTGTTCTAGTGGTTTCCTTTGTGTGAGTTCTCACTATTTGATACTCCCTAGGGTTATTTCACTCGTAGTCTAGGGTGTTGAAGTCAGTGTTCCCATTCCAAAAGCTCAGGGCTTGATCTCAAGTTTTGTGTGGGTCTATATATTCTTTTCCACCGGTCAGGTACTCCTCTATGCTCTCAGCTGGTGTTCTGCATGTACTTCTTTGTCTGAAGGTGTATTCCTGATGTATCTGTGGAGAGATGCACTCCACATCCACCCACTCCTCTGCCATCTTGTTGGGGATAGCTTTGATCGTCACCTCCTGTACAATGTCATGAACCTCCCTCCATAGTTCTTTAGGCACTCTATCAAATCTAATCCCTTTATCTATTTGTCATTTCCACTGTATAATCATAAGGGATTTGATATAGGTCATTCCTGAATGGCCTAGTGGTTTTCCCTACTTTCTTCAATTTAAGCCTGAATTTTGCAATAAGAAGTTCATGATCTGAGCCACAGTCAGCTCCTCATCTTTCTTTTGCTGACTGTATATTGCTTCCCTATCACTGACTGCAAATAATATCATCATCTGATTTCGGTATTGACCATCTTTGATGACCATGTGTAGAGTCTTCTCTTATGTTGTTGGAAGAGGGTGTTTGCTATGACAACCATGAATATTCAATGGAAGAACTGATGCTGAAGCTGAAGCTCCAATACTTTGGCCACCTGATGTGAAGAACTGACTCACTGGAAGAGACCCTCATGCTGGGAAAGATTGAGGGCAAAAGGAAAAGAGAACAGCAGAGGATGAGATGGTAAGATAATATCACTTATTCAGTGGACATGAGTTTGAGCAAACTCAGAGTGATAGTGAAGGACAGGGAAGCCTGGCATGCTGCGGTCCATGGCATTGCAAAGAGTTGGACAGGACTTAGTGACTAAACAGCTGGCCCCAGGATAGCTGAAATGCATATTAAAGAGGTGATTTCAGTGACCCCAGACTCTTGCATTTTCCCATGAATAGAAAATCGCTTAATTCCTTAACTTGGGATATCTGGTTTTCTTCAATTAACAAGAATCTTTTGATGTTCAGACTACTTGCCATTTGTGGCAGAGCTTCTGTATAACCTGGCTCCTCTGCTCACCTCCTTGGAGCAGTTCTCTCAGGGTTACTTGATATGCTATCTCCTGGGCTTGATGTCCTAAAAATTCCCACCAAATAAAACATAACTCTCAATTTTTAGGTTTTGAATACTTTTTAAGTTGACATTGGCTTCAGAAATTGTGGCAGGGGAAAGGGGTGTTAGGTAGATATATAATTTCTGAAAGTCAGTATGTTCAAAAGTTAGAAAATACTGGAAGGTATGGGTTTTATTGGAGAAGACAATGGCACCCCACTCCAGTACTCTTGCCTGGAAAATCCCATGAACAGAGGAGCCTGGTGGGCTGCAGTCCATGGGGTCGCTAAGAGTCAGACATGACTGAGCAACTTCACTTTCGTGCATTGGAGAAGGAAATGGTAACCCACTCCAATATTTTTGCCTGGAGAATCCCAGGGATGGGGGAGCCTGGTGGGCTGCTGTCTATGGGGTCACACAGAGTCTGACACGACTGAAGTGAATTAGCAGCAGCAGCATGGTGTTTTATGATCTTCCTATTTAGGTCAGCTAATGGGGCTTGCCTCTTGTGTACTGAGAATGCTATGGTATTTGGACTAAGGGAGTTGAAAATAGGGGTGGTGTGTAGGGATGGGCAGAGGTTGATTTCTAAAGAGCTTGTGAAAAAGCTTATAGAACATTTTAAACATAGTTTTAATGTCCTCTACTTCAGTGAAAAAATCAACTCTGATAAGTAGGTTGTAGCTGTTAAACTATAAGCAGAGGCAGAACAAATGTGATTTCTGGAATTCTAGAATATCCTTTCATTTCTGTAAAACCCTCTGGTGCTTCTAGAAATCCAACTGTTAGGAGTGTTGGTCTGTATCTGATAACCATTTGCTAATAATGGGACTAGCTTGTCAAAGGGGCAGGGATGTAAGCTAGAGATAAATATCCAAACAGTTGATAAAAATAGAAAGCTCTTTTTAAAAAACTTATGTATTTTTAACTGACGGATAATTGCTTTACTGTTTTGTGTTGGTTTCTGCCATATATCAACATGAGTCAGCCATAGGTATACATATGTCCCCTCCCCTCCCTCTGTACCTCCCTGTCACCCTCCACACCATCCCACTCCTCAGCTGCTGCTGCTGCTAAGTCACTTAAGTCGTGTCCAACTCTGTGAGACCCCAAAGACAGCAGTCTACCAGGCTTCTCTGTCCCTGGGATTCTCCAGGCAAGAATACTGGAGTGGGCTGCCATTTCCTTCTCCAATGCAAGCGTGCATGCTTAGTCACTTCAGTCATGTCTGACTCTCTGCAACCCTATGGACAGCAGCCCACCAGGCTCCTCTGTCTGCACGATTCTCTAGGCAAGAGTACTAGAGTGGGTTGCCATTTCCTTCTCCACCCACTCCTCTAAGTTGTCACAGAACCCCGGTTTGAGTTGCCTAAGTCATATAACAAATTCCCACGGGCTATCAGTTTTACATATGGTAATATATGTGTTTCCATGCTACTCCCTCTATTCATCTCACCCTCTCCTTCGACCCCCTGTGCCCATAAGTCTGTTCTCTATGTCTGGGTCTCCACTGCTGCCCTGTAAATAGGTTCATTGGTACCATCTTTCTAGATTAAAAATAGAAAACTCTTGAATCACATAGCAGGATCCATATTGTGATGTTAGAGGGTGGATGCACTATAATAGCGGGTCAAGGAGACAAGCTGAAGAGCAATACGGGCTAGTACCTGTCCTAGGGATACTGGCCACAGCTGTATTGGCTCTCATGAGCTTCTTGCATTTGACGTTGGACAAATAAACTGCATTTTAAGGGCTGGAAAGATGATGAACAGTCTCAGATTCTGTAATATACCCTGGTAAAAACAAAACCTCCCCAAAGGGGTCACTATTAATCTATGATTTTGTATGACAGTGTTTCTCAGATTCTTCCTGAGAACAGGTTTGGAGGAGAGGATGGGTAAAGGGCAAGCAGACTCTGAGGGCTTCACACAGGCTTTAGTGGGTACCCCCAAGGCAAAGAAGGGTGTGAGAATGGGAGGATGAAGTGGGTAAAGAGGACTATATCTATTTCAGTTTTTCTTAAAGCAAGCCCTGTTCTTCAAAGCTGGAGATCTTGCCTGCTGCAGTGGAGGAACTGTGAAAAGAGCTATATTCAAATTTCTTTTCATTCATCATCAAATGCAGTGTTTTCTCTGATGGATAATGAAACAAATCCTACCTACCTTACAGGATATTTGAAATGTTTAAATAAGGTTAAAAACGAGATTACCTCTATTCAATAAATTGTTCTTTAAGCAGAATAAAAATATAACAGGGTTATTATCACTCTTACTAATAATTAGGTCATTTATTTGTTCAACTAACATCTACTGAGTATTTCCTACTTGTGAATAGTGGATAACTCCTACCCTAAAGATGATAATTATTTAAATAACATTATTATGTAAACATCCTGCAAATTCTGTCTCATTTGCCCATAGAAAAGCCTTATTCATAATAAATTTTTTTTAAATTTAAAATTTCTAGCAAAATTTTAACAAATGAATTATGTTGTGCATTTTAACTTAGTTAAGAGCCAAAACAAACATTATTAAGATCATGCCAAAGAAAAGTATAATTAGCAGTTATTTTAAGATATCAAAAATAACCAAACACTAGGAGCTGCCAACATTATTATCTTAGGTCCCTGGTCAGAACCAGAGGAAGTATAAAGGCAATTGCAGAAGCTGAAAGCTAGCACTTCAGTTCAAAGGCAGCCTCTGGGAACAACTTGAGTCTTGAGTGAAAGACAGTCTTGGACTATGTATTTGAACAAATGCCACACCCAAGAGCAACAATTTTAAAAATCACCCTTAGGCAAGATGGCAATATAATATATGGAAATTTCCCCTAGTTCTATCTTATCCTTGGATTGTGGAACCAGAGTGGGCATGGAAGTGAGCCATCCCCTTTGCTGACTTATTCTAGCCTTTTACTATTTTAAGCCATTAGAGGCAGGAGCAACACAAGCTGGTCTTTAGTTCCTTGAATGAGCAGGTATTTCTGACAAGGAAGAAAAGCTCCCTGTTCACTTGAAGCAGTACTCATTACAAACTCATTTCCCCCTTAGAGATTCTCTCATGAAGAGCACTCTTGTGCCTACCCTGTGACCTGCAGAAACCAAGAAGGCAGTCAGAGGTGATCACCTTAACCTATTCAAACACTGACCCATCACCTGTGGTGAATGAGGTCAACTGTCAAGTTTAAACAATTCTGTGATTTCTCTGAGAATTAAAATCATGCCTTTGCTGAAGAGGATAAGTTGTAAATGCATCATCAAAGAAGCACTTCCCATGCTATGGTTATATTCCTGAAAGATCAGGAAACAACACCATAATGTGAATAGAGCATGGACTTCAAAGGAGACATATTTCAGGTTTTGAATCTCTTCTACTCCCTCTTCTCAGCAGTCTTTGTGAAGGTACTCAGCTTTTCTAAAATGTTTGTTTCTTCATTTATGAAGCAGAGATTAATGACTACAACTATTGATATGATGTAAAGTTTGGGACTTGCCTTGCAAATACAATACTGTCATCCCCACTAGAGCCCATCCTTCACATTTCACATTTCAAGTCTCACAAATGATCCCACACTGTTCTTGTGATTAAGCACACACTCATTAATGAGATTTCTGAGGCCCTTCGTGGTTTGAACAATGTTTCCTTCTCCCGCTTTGCCAATCGCTGCTTTTCCCAATACTCTGCAATTCAGGTATTTTCAGCTAGATTCCCAAATATACTTTAACTTTAGGTATTTTTGGGTCTAACCTCATGTCAGTCTCTGTCCCAGTTCCTCTTTTATTCAACTATATTTTTACTCCTCTTTTATTTTAATTCTTTAAAATTTATTTTCAGTTGAAAGACAATTGCTTTATGATGCTGTTTTGGTTATACTCATCCTTCTGAAGTTACTGGTTTTTCTTAGAATTCTTCTTTGACTTTTCTAAGTCTGGGTTAGGTGCTCCTCCCAAAGCTCTTTCCATCTCCCAGCACTTACTGTACTTAATGTGTGTGTTGGTTGCTCAGACGTGTCCAACTGTCTGCAACCCCATGGACTGTAGCTTGCCAGGCTCCTCTGTTCATGGGATTCTCCAGGCAAGAATACTGGAGTGGATTGCCATTTCCTTCTCCAAGGTACTGTACTGATTGTAACTGCCTATTTACTTGCCTGTCTTCACCTAATACCTCTATTACAAATACCATAAAGTCCCATAAAATCAGATATGGTGGTCATTAGTGGTCAGTGTCTGGTGAGAAGCTGCTTTTGGTTCACAGAGAGCTATATTTTTCCTTGGTCCCTACATGGTAGGAGTGGTTAAGGAGCTCTCTGGAAATTCCTAATAAGGACATTAATCCCATTCATGAAGCCTCCACTGTCATGACCTAACAATCTCCTAAAGATATCAAACCATCACGGTGGGGACTAAACTTCAGCATGAATCTGGGAAGGCACTTTCAGTCTACAGCACTTTTTAAGTGAGCTCTGATGATTGCTGGTCTGAGGTTCCCTTTTTGGCTTATGTAGACTTCCAGGCCCCACCAAACCAGAACCTGAATTTCTGGGAGTTAAGTTTGAATATTTGCATTGCTAACAAGATGCTAAAAAACTCATATGCACACTAACCTTTGGCAATGACTGATAGGGTAAGTATTCAAATGAATATTTGATAATGAATTCAAACAAAATCAAACTCCTGTTTTCAAAATGCATCCCAGTCTCGGGCTCAGCCATTGGCAAATGCAGAGCAGAATGCATGCCAGCTTCCCAAGATTATTTTAATCAATTATGTAATACATCCCTGGTAGATGAGCAGCTTCCTCCAGACACCCCTGCTTTGTGCAATGCAAGCATGCCCTGCATGTGTGAGACTGTAACATCTGCAGATCTAATACAGCAGTTAATTATTTAAGGATACTCTCTGCCTTCTCATTAGTATGGTGGGCTACACGCACAAAGCTCCACGCACTTGTTCTTGTACACACAGAACACCTGCACTTTTGGAGACAGGCCTGGGCTCTACGGAACAGGTCCAAGGGAGAGATGAGTCCTTAGCATCATAAACCAGCCCTATTTTGTGAAAATGTAAACCATATATTAGGTAATATTCCGTTCCAAGGCTGTCTCCCCATTTATTATATCAGGTTTTTTTTTTTTTTAGGGGCATATATTATGTAGTGAATCTTAACAGGATGTACTTTGTGCTGCTTCCATATAAATTTATATAAAGAATAGCTCATTAGATGGTTAGTAATGACCTGTCTTAGGGGAAGAATAAGAAAAAATAAAGCACCCATAATGAAGAAAAAGTTACTGCTCACAAAGTCTGTCTGGGTAGAATGGAAATTAGGAGGAAAAACATCTAAGGTAGGCCTACTTTCTAGAAAATCTGTTTTCAAAGACATTGCCAGCTTTGCAGCATGCTCAACTTAATTATTGGATTTGCATTGTAGAGTACATTTACTACTCTGGTATGTTTGAAAATCATATACAGTAATATCTCGAGCAGGATATATAATTCTGCACTGCATTTCAGAGATGGAGCATGAGCAGCAAACTGCAAGATACAAGCACGTGTCAGAATTGAATTTTTCAAAACAAGATATGCTTTAGGATCTTTAGATTCATGCCTTCAGCAGGTATTAAGAATCTGTGCTTGTGAAACAATCAATAAACATTTAGTGAGTGCTCACTGTGTGTTCAGCTCACCACACCAAACACCAAACATATCTGATAAAGAAAACACAGTCATTCCATAAGCATTTTAGTCTGGTAGGGGAAACAGGCAGCAAACAGTCAAGATAGGGTATGGGAAGATGGGATTAGTTTCCGGGTGGTCTTTGGCCAATCACTCTAATTCAGAGTCTTTCCTGGTGGCGCACGCATCACTCAGCCAAGATGGATGCTAGCGAGAGGGATTCTGGGAAGTGGACGGACGCGCAGTGTCTCCTTTAGACCTTTCCTGAACTCTTCTTGTTGGTGATGGCTTATTAGTTCCGTCTTCCTTATCAGGATCTCCTGTCATAAAACAACTCATGCAAATAGTTACTATGGTGCCTGGCCAGGGTGGGCGGTTTCAATCAGTGTGCTTCCCCTGACAATTCCATAAGTATTTCAGTCTGGTAGGGGAAACAGTCAGCAAACAATCAAGATAGGGTATGGGAAGAGTAGAAATGAAGAGTATATGAGTGCTGATGGGAGCCAAGAGGAGAAGAGGTGAACTCAGGCTTCAGTAAGAAAGAGCATCTCGAGTCTCTTCTTACATGAGTAAGAAACAGAGCTCCTAACCTCCTATCAGTTTTGTGCCCTGTTTAATTATTTTAAAAGCCCATTTGTAACCCAGAGTCAGGGAAATTTTATATCCCAAATGGAGAGCTTTTATCGTAGCCTGTGCAGCCTTGGGCACAAGATATTCAGGTAATGGGGAAGTTCCTTTCAGGGACCATTTCCCTGAAATGTATTTCTTTCCCATGTTTAAAACAAGAGATGTTTGTAAAAGCAATCTCTCCATAGCAGACAGTCCTCATAAATTCCTCACAGGGCAATAGCCCCTTCTTGGTAATCTTTGAATTGATGAATTTCTGATAATAGGAACTTTGTTTAAAAGTTGTACTATAGCCACGAAAAAGTCCACAAGCCTAGATGGTGAACTTTGAACAAGCGCAGTTGCAGAGCCTGAGTGTTCTCCAGAACCAACTCAGACCTGATGTTAACTCTTACCAGCCAGAACTGGAATATGAAGAGAAAGATAGCACAAAAGCAGAAGTGATAAGAAAAGATGATATAGACTGAGACGCAAGTACTAACTACACCAACTTCACAGCTCCTTGCTGTACCCTATAATGATTAGATTGATAGAAGCACATCACTCAAAAATAATTTTAAACATAATACACATTATTTTACTAACTACCTGAGCTCAGGTATAAGCAACAACTTTTTGGTTAGAACCTTTGTTCAAAGTGGACTAAATGCACCACTTGTTTAACAATTTTGAGGTGACGAGTGAGACAAAAATTATTGTCTAAAATTATTCCCGTTTTACAGATTAAGAAACAAGATTTCTGAGCAATTAAGTCACTAGTCCGATATTTAAAATTTAAGAAATCTTGTCCACTTTTAGACAGGAGGAAGCAGGGTTGGAGAGACTAAGTGACTTGCCCAAAGTAGCTAATAAAGCTAATAAATAGAAGAGGCAGTGTTTTAATTCAGATCCTCCTACACCCTCATCAGTGTTCTTTACTCTTGCAAGTTTAAGAGTGATGATGTAGATTAGGATTTTGTTGTTTAACCTTTTGGATAAATTGCATATTTTACTGAAACCCAGTTAACATTATCTTCATTTCAAAGCTATCATCCATACAAAAACTAGTATAGTACTCCCTGGGACTTGATTTGCCCAATTTCAATCTTCAGAGAATATTCATGATTGCTTGTGAAAAGTTACTAATCTGGAAGTTAAGAGCTGATAAAAGAATTGCTGACACATTAAGTCCTTAACTCAAGCAGTCCTGGGAGCAAAGTAAGGCAGATTACCCCATAGACAAGCTGTACATGTCAGGTTCGCTGCATTTTACAGAGATATAAAGTCAGCAACAGGTTGTTTTGGCACTTTCTTAATTTACTTTTTACAAAGTAATTATGATAATGTTAATCTTTTAGTGTTAGGAATCTCTTTGACAGTTTTATATACCTCTAGGAAAGGCCTCAGAAAATTCCCTTTTGTATATTTCTGGAAAATACAAATGGAGTACTTTTGTGGAAGTTAAACACTTGCAAGTAAAAATAAGGAAAAATAAAAGGTTCAATAATCTGAGAATAACATTGTCTTTTCTCATGCCTCCTGTCTTCCCACAGTGGTAACTCCACTGGTCAAAACAGTAATGTGCTGTTTTCATAACAGGTGCTTAAGAGCCTCTGATAAATAGAGAAATATGGTTATGGACCAAAGAACAAAGAATCCTGGAGATGGAAGGCATTTAGTTGTTGGAAATGAATTATGGAATCTCTTTGTATGCATGTTTGTTTATAATTCTGCTGTGCTCATAGCACACTGCTGAATATTAATAATTGAACCTTGTTATCTGGTGACTGCTGAGGACACAATAGGGAATGGGAGGAAGATTTTCTAAACATTCTTTAAGGTCATCAGGCTTAATATTAAAACAATGAAGCAAATCATGCAAGCAAGCAAGAACATTTAGCAATTCGTCTAAGTTTTCCCTCTGGGGCTTTAACAGGTAAAGTTAGAATAGCTTGNACACACACACACACACACACACACACACACACACACCCCACCACCATCTCCCCGTCCATGCTGAGGGCTGGGCAAGAAGCAATCCTTCCTGCATCCTTTCTCCCAGCCATCCTGTCAGCTTGTATCAACCGTATGGCCGTGAAGATCACACAAGTTACTTGATGGAAGATAAGGAATCAAACATATGGAGGGTGCTTGTCCAGAGAGCATAAACGACTCTTCATTATAATATGGCAACTAAAGTCTCAAATTAAAAATAAAAGAAGGCATGATGTAGCTTTTGCTGCACTCCAACCACAAAGGAGATTCATTGTCATACAATCACTGAGAATATCATGTTGATTGGCAAGAGCCTGGCTTTGTAGAAGGGACAAAATTCCCCACAGCTAATCTACAATGGAATTGTTCAATGTCAGGCACAGCTTTAATAATACTGTTCTCGGCTGCCTTGGATGTAAATATCCCACTCTTCATTTTGTAAGCAATCAAAGGGAAGTTTTATAGACAGGAGAGCATGAACAGTTATAATATCTGTGCCAAAAAAAAACCACACGGGCAAAATCCAAAAATCAAAGAACACTGTGCCTTAGAAAGTCTGGCTTTGTGGCTTATCTCCAATCTCTGTCTGTCCAGCAAGTTGTGCATCAGACACATTACAAAAGACCACACTTTAAATGCTGCCCTTGACATTATTAAAAAGTACAAGATCGGCAAATCAGACTGGAGAAGACAAGACAGACAATTAAATCTGGAAAGTCAGGTAATCACCCTTCATTTTGTCTCAGGGTCTAGAATAATGAAGGGAGGAAGGGAACTCTTGGTCATTAAGCACCTACTGTGTACTGGACGCTGTCTCTGTCAGAAGCAGTATTGTATTCCACAATGAAGGGTGTTGAATGATGGAGCCAGAAAGACCTAGATTCACAACCTAGCTCTGCCCGTTTCTAGCTCTGTGGCCTTAGGGGAAGTTGTTTAAACTCTCTGTGCCTCAGTTTGTTTTTGTTTTATTTTTTCATCTGTAAAATAAGGATAATAAGTATTGCACATGATTGTTTTGAGGATTAAGTAAAATAAATTTGTAGCCTTGGGCCCAAAACATACCGGGAACTCAGTGGTGGGTATTATAAATCTAACTTTATTTCATATGTACATCAGCCCTATTATGAGTTGAATTGTGTCCCCCCAAAAGAGATTAGGGGCTTCTCTGATAGCTCATTTGATAAAGAATCTGCCTGCAGTGCAGGAAACCCCAGTTCAATTCCTGGGTCGAGAAGATGCGCTGGAGAAGGGACAGGATATCCACTTCAGTATTCTTGGGCTTCCCTTGTGGCTCAGCTGGTAAAGAATCCACCTGCAATGCAGGAGACCTGGGTTCAATCCCTGGATCGGGAAGATCCCCTGGAGAAGGGAAAGGCTACCCACTTCAGTATTCTGGCTGGAGAATTCCATGGACTGTGTAGTCCATGGGGTCACAAAGAGTCAGACACAACTGAGTGACTTTCACACTCACTTCAAGGAGATGCTGAAGACCTAACCCCAGGACCTGTGGATATGACCCTCTTTGGAGATAGAGCCTTTGCAGGTGATGGGGTTGAGATGAGGCCATTGGAGTGTGTCCTAATCCAGTATGGTTGGTGTCCTTTTAACAAGGTGAAATTTGGACACAGGGAAACAAAGGGAAAATGCCCAGTGAAGGTGAAGGGTTGGATGGAAGCTTGGACAAGTCAAGGAACAGTAAAGTTTTCTAGATAATGACCAGAAGCTAAGAGGATTCCCTTACAATTTTCAGAGGGATCATGACCCTGCCGACGCCTTGATTTTGGACTTCTAGCCTCTGTAGCTGTGAGACAGTACGTATCTGTTGTTTTAAGCCACCCAGTTTGTGGCACTTTGTTGTAGCAGCCCTGGGAAGCTAATACAATCCACCCCTTCACTCTAGAGGAAGAGAAAGAAAGTATCCTCATTTTCAGATGAATAGCTGAATGATGAAGCCCAGAGAGGTATAGTTTATGGCTCAGTTTATGATCAGTTTATGGCTAGAGGTGGATGAGCTGAGATTTGAGGCCTCTCTGAGACCAACATCTGCCCTCTCTCCATGCCCTGTGTGGCCTCTCAGGAGCAAAGCTCAAGTTAAAAAAGGAGGTGGGGTTGGAAATGAGCTCCCCGCTCATCACACCCAAGTCCCAGTGGAGGTGCCAGGTCAGAGTGGTCTGATTATGAACAGCTCATTAAGTAAAGAGCAGTGAGCACTTGAGAGTGACTTTTTAAAAAGAATCGGATTTTATTTATAATGATGTTTCAGTCATTAATTTCAAAGTAAGAAAGCCCAAAGCAGAAGTCGGTTCATTAAAAATTTGACATTAGTAATTTAATTAAATTGGGTTTTTGCGTCTCATTGCGGAAAATGAAACGTTAGTTCTACACCGGTTCTTAGCCCATTTCCCCAGGTTGGCTCCCTCCCCTAATCTTAGCTTGCTTTCTTCTCCAAATGTTTACCTGATGCACCCACTTGCACCCCCAACACTCACAAACACATCACATTCTCTGCCTCCGCTGTAGCCAGCAGCTTGGGATTGTGGGAAATGCCAAGGAAGCTGGCAGCAAGGGATTATGGGAAACGTCAAGGAAGCCGGCAGCAAAGGATTATAGGAAATGCCAAGGAAACCAGCCACATGGGATCATGGGAAATGCTAAGGTATCCAGCGGCCCAAACACTACATTCTTAGCTAGGCTAATAGGGTGATGAGGTCAATCCTTTTGTCTGGGTCATCTCACTTGTCAGAGGTAGAAAACAGGCAGGGAAGAGCTCTTTAGCCCTTAAGATAGTTCTCCCACAAAAACATAAACCATGTAAAGGCAGAGACCCTGTTGTCCAATTCACTGCTCTATTACCAGCATAGAGTGCAGCAGGCCCACAGTACATTTTCATTGCATGAAGGAATTAATGCATCAAAGAGAAATTCTTCCAAACAACTAATTAATGAACACTCAAATATATCCCTACAAGTGCCAGACACCGTGTTAGGCTCACAGGGACTGCATGGCCCTACCGCAACAGTGGAAGGACAACATCTGCCATTTTTTAGCACCTACTCTGTGCTGGGCACTGTGCCAGCCACGCATCATCTATGATCAGTAACCTGGTCAACCCCTGACATTACTGTCCTTTTTCAGTTGAGGAAAGTAAGGCTCAGTGAGGTCACGTGACTCAAGGCCAGGGAATCAGACAGTGACAGCACCTGGCTTCAGACCAGATTAAGCTAGTACCAAAGTCTGCCCTTTCCTCCTACAAGGAGGGAGGAGAGGAGAAGGCAGAGGGAAAGCCTCCTTTCTGAGGGCTCTGAGATCAGTGTGGATGGCTGAGATGGTCCTGGAAAATAGCAATATGGGCTGGAAGAGGGTACATCAAGGACCAGGGAAGCTTTCTAGCATCCAGGCTGCTGCTGCTGCTGCTGCTAAGTCGCTTCAATCGTGTCCGACTCTGTGTGACCCCATAGACGGCAGCCCACCAGGCTCCCCCATCCCTGGGGTTCTCCAGGCAAGAACACTGGAGTGGG